>OX637520.1:3000000-3545798 GCA_951799955.1 Apamea anceps | reverse complement strand
AGCCCAGTTCACGGAATTTATACGCTTTTTTTTTTTTTTTTTTTGAGGATGGGAAATCATCAAATGACTCCTCCCGCTCTGGGTGGAGCAGGAGGGAGTGTCAGACTCTTACTGACTAAAACCCACCCGTGTTCCTTCCTTAGCCCTTTATGTTCCAGGGCAGCGGTAACCCTTTCGGACAATCCCGCTACGGAATTTATACGCTTAGGGTGGATTTTTAGGGATGGATAAATAATTATCTCTGTGGTAGAAGACATCGACTGCTAGGCGTGCCTACGTGTCGTACTGGGGCGCGTGCTGCGTGTCCCGCACCGCGCGTGTTCACCGCACTAAATAGGCTCGTGGAGGCCAGACTGCGATCTGTTTTCGCTAATAAATTCGCCAATTTAATGGTTATGTGCCTACAATTTTGTGAGAATAATATGTTATTAGTTTATGTTGGTACTTATTATAATTATAGATATACTTTGATTTAATTGGTTCTTAAGCTGTGTTACAAATCAAATAAATAAATAAACGGAATAACCCAATCTTTTAAATATGTTTCACACTAAACGCATTTAGTTTATTTGTGGTGCATTAGTGGGTTCCTATCTATTCTTTTCCGGGTACAAATCTTATCTCAATCTTTGATATTCATTAACAGCAATTATTTAACTAAATGGTTCAGATTATTATATTTCATATCAGTCTGATAAAGGTGGTCACAAAGGGGTATTATTAATGGCAAGAACTTTTCCTGTTAGAGGTTTATTATTAGAAAAAATGGGGTTAAAACAGCTATACCTAATATTTATTAGCGGATTAGTCAGCCATACTTATCTATATAAATAAAAAAGAATCACCGAAATGTATGTACGCGCCAGCGTTGCCAGACGTCCCGATTTTGGCGGGACGTCCCGATTTTGAGCCTAAAATGAAATGTCCCGCTTTTCGGGAATAGAAAAATAAATAAGTTATTCGTAAGTGTATTAATTACTTACTTATTTATCATCATTCCCCTGTCCTTATCCCAATTTACTTGGGGTCGGTGCAACATGTCTTTTTCTTCCATACTTCTCTATTAGTCGTCATCTCGGTAATCACACCCTCTCTTTTGTATTACTTATTAATATAATATTATATTCCTCTGAAGACTTAACTGCCTTACAGGATAAGCCAAACAGATATAGTTACCTATAGTAAAGTAACATATTTTTATTAAAGTACTTTTTCTACGACTATTTTCATCATTGTAAACTTAATTTGAAACTGAAATAAAATAATAAATAGTAAAAAATCTACAGTGCGGCCGTCGAGAGAATGCGTTCTTTACGCCTGTCAGTTTCGTTAAGACCAACATCAAGGCCATCTGAAGGTCTTAATATCAATTCATACCCCATAAAAAAATTCTAAAAGCCTGGACAATTCTCTGATCAGCAATATTCTATAAAAATCTCACGGTGAAAACTTAGTTTGGTCGTAGGGAGAATGTGTTCCTGAAATCTGTCAGCTAATAAAGATCAAATTCGCAAAACATGTATTCGTTTATATGAAACTGACAGGCGTCAAGAACGCAATCTCTCGTTAACCGAATTATAGGTGACGTGAGCTGACATTCCACCTGCCGGTCGATTCTGTAAAAATCTCACCGTGAAAAGTTAGGTGAAGTGAGCTGTCAATGGTGTCAATCCCTAGCATTAGTTGGAATGACAGCTCACTCCACGCTCATTTCACCTAAGTTTTCACGGTGAGATGGTTACAGAATCGCACTGCTAATGCTAGGGATTCAGCGAATAATGGGCAGCTCGCAGCCCGGTAAGGAGCAGGCCCGGGTCGACGGCGCGTTGTGTTCCACTCGCGCCTCCAAGAGAAGTCAGCACGAACTGACCGGGTCCGCTAGGGCCGATGACTACCAGGGCCGCGGGTTGTTTGAAAGAGATACCGTGGCCTCTGGCACAGGCAACTGAAGGAACACGGGTGAGTTTTAGTCAGTGAAAGTCTGACATGCCCTCCCGCTCCGCCCAGAACGGGAAAAGTCAAAAGATGATTTCCCACACAAAAAAAAAAAAAAAAAAAAAAAAAATACTAGGGATTGAAACTATTAATAGCTAGATTGGCTGTAAATCTGCTGTGATATCGCATGTTAACTGATGAGTGCTTGCTTGAAATACCAACCAGTCACAGATGAGATGTGAACAAGCCTAATGCTTTCAAAACTGCAAGTAAATTTAACAGGCCATTTACAAGGTACTCTTAATAGTATCCTATACGAGAGTCAGAGGCTAGATTCTTTATCAATATTATACAGGGTGGCTTGTACTTTGACGTATTCCTCGCAGGACGAGATATAGGGACCCATTTGCAACAGTTAAGCACCCCATGAAGCCTAAGTAAAATTTCATGAGATTTGAGAAAACTCAATTTTTATGTATTTTGAACATTTATTTCCTTTAGAGAAAAGTAATATTTAGTGACTATTTTTGGAAAATTTACAAAAATACATAAAAATTGTGTTTTCTCGAATCCTATGAATTTTCACCTAGACTATAAATGGGACCCCATTTGCATCAATTAACTAACTAACACTATCACGTTACGTAATGGAAAGAATACGACTAATTACAAGTCACAGTGTATAGTTAGTGATAGTTAGTCAATTAGCAAAATTAACTATGTTGATAGCACATGATGATTTGATTGATGGCAGATATGCTAAAAATGTTGAACTTAATTCCCGCAAAAGTCGCAATTCAATAAATAAAAAGAATTATGCTTTGTACATATTCTAAGGAATGTAAATCTCATTGTAGTAAATACGTTTTTTTTTTTAAAGATTGGTACTAATTTACTAGTGGACAGGGTGGCCCACAGGCGTGGATTGCTTAGGGTGTCTTAATCCGGCACTGTCGATTCGTATAATTTACGGACTGGTATTGGTTAAAATTAAGCCTTGTATCTTTACCAATAATGAAGCAAAGACCTCATAGCTTTGCATAGTAGACCCTCCCATACAGAAGTAGGTAGCTATCACGGGCAAAATAGCTTACGAATCTATTTATATGGCCAGTTTGGTATCAAAAAATTCTACCATTGGTAAGCAAAATTATTTGTTTTTGTTAGTAACCAAGCTTTAGTGGCTTATTAATGTAAAGTAGGTATATATACAGTATGTGGCTGTTACAATGGCACATTGAGGTTCAGAAAAAATTCAGCTTTGTTAAGGGGATGTCCCTTTACAAAGCTGAACTTCTTTTAAGTGTATATGGGTGACAGTCTCTTTTTAAATCTGAATTTGCAATATTAAAACCTCGGTACATATACATATGGCGGTAACGGTTTTTGCTGTAGTTTGCACGAAAACTGTCCGGTTCCACAGTTTTAGGGAGTATACTTAGCTTAAGCTAGGGACGGACTAGATATTAAGGGTATAGTTAAGGCTTATCCTGGCTTGTAGATACTTAAATTAAAATTCCCAATAAGCAGCAATCATTGCTCAAGTCTCCTGTTCCCTGTATTCTAGTAGGTAGGTATGTTAGCTTTTATAGTTAACATACATACATAAACTCACTCCTTCCCATGGAATACACAGAAAAAAGAACGCCACCTGCTACAATCCTTACATACTCCTTACTCCTGTACACCTAGGTATTTAGTATTACAATGACAGTACTCACCCAAGAAGTATGTGATGCTTAGTGCTGCTACAATGAGGAAAATAAAGACTTTTTTCAATTTCCTCGGGTGCTTAATTGTCCTACTTCTAACATTGATATGTGGGGCTGAGGTATCATCTTTTAACTGTAAAAAAAAACGAAGCTCCTTGCAATAAATTTTACGAAACATTATTAAAAAACTATTACGTGTTTCTATGGCCATATTTTGTCAAGTACTAGAACCTAGTAAAAAATTTTTTAGTAGCTTTGTGAGTGAAACTATAAAATTCTATGAGATTTATTATTTCATTACAGTTTACTGTTTTATTTAGTTATCTCGGAATTATGTGCGGAAAACTAGCATATCTAGTTCTTTTTTAATTTTTTATTTGTGTACGACTTGATCAAACAATTTAGTATTATTAGAAACGTGTGCAACTCAAGCCTGTGTAAACACAAAATCAATAAATCAGTGAGTGATGCAGTTAACAGTCTACAAAGTAATTACACTAGTTACTGAATTTAATTATTTATTTTCCCAGAAAATTCACGTGAACTCAACAGTAGGTACAAGGTACAAAATCAGACGTTTTGACTTGGGCATTGAAATAGTAGTTTCTTTTTTCTTTTACGTTCATGTGTATTAGAAAAATCGTACGAGTTAAAAATATAAACATTCCATTGAGTACATGACCAATACCCACCTCTAAGTACCTGTACGTGCTGAACTTTCCCATGTTGACTTAAAATAAACATCACAACCAATAAATCAGTTATTTTAATATTATTTCTAATTGGAATTCAACAATGGGTACGTAGACATTTTTTCATAATATTTTTTACGAAAAGAACTTGAAACACAACGTCGCACTGATATTATTTTTTGGGTAATGTGAAATGTCAAATTGTCAAAAAAAACTGACATGTGACAATCTGTCTAGAATGACAATTTGTACTCTTCCCATTGTCAATAAATAGTGATGCCCGTTACTAGTAAAAACTAGTAAATGTGTGAGCGAGAAAGAGTAGACACGAGCCGAAGGCTGTTACTAGCCATAGAACGTAATCGACTAAATCTTCACATTTGATTTTATTAGTCTTGCAATAAAACCACGGAAGAAAGTAATTTTTTTTTTATTGTAAATTATTTGCTCGAATGCTCGATACGGATTATCATTATCCTTCAGCAATTAATTAAAATAAATGTATGGTTTTTGTTTGGGTTAAATGCTTTATGGCTCCAGTGTCTCAATAAAAAATAATATTCAAATAAAAAAAAAACAAGCCTTACTATTTAATTCCAAATTCAAAATTGGTTAAAATGCACTTTGCTTTGCCTTTCCTTCCAGTAATTTACCATTTAATTTTACTGTAGGTACCTACCTACTAGGTACAATAAATTGAAAGCAGTCTTGCCCACCCGTTCCGTATCTGTCTCAATAAAGTAAGCAAACAGAACAGAAGGAAGTGGTGAAAGATACCACAAATGGCGAGGTAAGTGTTTAATATTATTCAATAAATGAAACAACAGCTTGTCTAAATAAGTGACTTCTCGTTACCGATGTTTCGTAAATTCTCGTATGACTTCGGCATTGAATTGATAAAAACATAACCTCATTATTGCTCCAAGATAAAAACTACCGTAATAACTTCATAACCTTTGAACCAAGTAAATATCGTGCGTAATAAATTTACAACTATAATATCTTACCTTTCTTTGGCGTACGTTCATTTTATTTTATTGATCACTTCCGCTATTACCCACAAATAAAAATAATTAATTAATTAAGAAAGTTCCGGTACTTGTTTATTAAATTTTAATCCTTAAAATTAAAGTATTAATTTATGCACCTCATTCTCATGCAATACTTGCCAAACGTAAACTTACTTTACCTACAAAAATCAAGTTATTATCTTGGACTTGATAATGATATTACGTAGATAGGTATTATTAATGCAATAACAAGTACATAACAGACGTGCGCATCACATACGAGCCACAGACTAGACTATACAACTAGGCATTTGGACAACTTTACTACTGAGACTTATCTTGATGACTGAACATCATTGGTAGCAGTAGGTATATAACAGGCAAGTTTATCGTTAATTTATCATAACTTAGCATTTTCTTAGTCGTTTAAACCGCGATAATATTAACAATGAAGTAGTCGTTTAATAACTGGCACTATGCCGTTTCAAATGTGATACCGATAAATTGTGATAAGATTGGCCTGCAGATAGGTACCTACGTTGATAGAAAAATGATTTTGACCTTGTTAATCAATCGAGGGGACTGTTTATGTTGTAGGTAGTAGTTTATTGAAATTCTTCTACATATTTTGATCATTCCTAGCATGGTAATTTGTGGATAATATTTACTATTTTGATCAGAATAATGACCAGGTACCGAGTGGGTATTTCTTTTACCCGATTTCTTAAAAACCTGTTTGATTTTTAAATCAACGTAACTTACTGGCTAAGTGGTAACAGGTTTTTAAGACACAGGTTTTTATTGTTTTTTACATGCTTATATTAAAGAACTTGACTCTACCTAAGATACCACTTGGGTAGAGTCAAGTTCTTTAATATCTGAGCATGTTCATGAATCAAAAATATACAACATGTCCCGGAATTAACGCACACCACCAGACACCCCAATTAGAATATTATGTTATAATCATAATACATACACTGAATTTTTATTATTATGTAAAAATCTTTGTTTTTTTAATAAATTACTTATACTGATTGTGGGAGAAAATTATGGTCACATTACAAATTTACGCATACACACAGTTGCACTCGTATAGGGGTCTAGCTCAGTGTGTATTTCATCCATTTTGGTTTGTTTTGACTGCACAGCGGAAGTGTGACAGTAATTTACGTAGTTTTAATTATTCTTGGGATAAAATATTACCTATATTAAAAATTACAGAAATCGATTCAGTAAACGATTCTGAACAAACTACTTTCATAATGTGCATTAATTCAGTTACACATTGTATAGGCAATAGTAAATTTCATAAAACTCTAAACAGCTTTGCCTTGCAATAAATTGTAAACAATCTCTGACATCATAAATATGTGACTACATTATATCAATAATATTGCTACAGACAAAGACTTTAAAAACTGTGCGCAATCCCTTGTGCATATTATTTAGCGCAAAGTTAGGTTCAGAAATATCTATGCAATTTTTCTATGAAAAATATCTTGACAATTTGACATGTCTCGAATTGTTATCTTAAATTCTTTGAACAATCTCTTTACAGAAGATTTAGATTTCCTAAAACTTAATTAATCAGATAATACAGCTCTCTCAACGTTGTCAGATTGATACAGTTCTATTACAAACGGCAAAATTGCATTATTATTCGTACTTCTACTCCGGCAAGCTAAAATACATATAATGGAAAGGCCATTTCATTTAGTTGAATATTCAAAACCTATATCTTACCATGTAGTCATTTCGCGAATTAGTCATTCCTAGACTAAACCATTTATTAATCCTAGGTTGCACCAAATTGAAATCTAGAGTAGTCAGATATTTTTGACTGCACTACCGTAACATACTTATGAACAGTTGTTACGATAACATTTTATTGATGTCTAAGTTTTTATAGAACTATATTATAATCATTTTAACGCTTACAATATTTTGAAACATCACTGCCAATATATTAGTGAACTCGACTGTACCTAATAAGCTAACATATTTAACCGTATAATTTTCGGCAAACATAAACCAATCACAAACAGTATTACAACGCTGGATACATGATGAATGAAGCTCTTACGAGTTTGTTAAGAGCAGTAGCATCCTCCTTCGCGCTACAATACTGCAATCAAATCCCTTTTGACAAACTTTTTTTATGTCTGATTATAGGCTGATGAAATAAGGTGTAAAAACATTGTAAATAGCACAAAAGTAATCTCAGAAATGACGCAATAATTCAGTTTTTTATATATCTTGGTACTTATTCAGTGATTAGCAATATATTGCCTATTAAATAAAACTAATTCGTCATGTTAGCCTTGGCAAATCTATACGGTTCGACATGGACCGCTAAAAACGACTGTACGCCAAGCTTGATATGGCAGTATACCCCAGTATATCACGTTTACTGCGGCCAACGCGCCTGCGCGTTTTTCAAGCTTTGACCATGTGTTAGCGGCGCGCATGCGCGTCCATACAATTTACTTAACTTTCTTCGAGTGCGGCGCAATGCACAATGGACGCACGGGTGCGTCCATTGTGCAAACTCGAAAATTTTCAAACGCACAGAAGCGTCAACTAATGCGGCCAGCCGCACTGGGTAAAACTTTCTTCAACCGCGCATGCGCGCTCATAGCACCACACGAAAATTATTTGAACGCGTATGAACGTTTGTCGCACAGGGGTTAGTGAGCTATATATTTAGCATTTGCGAAAAGTTCGCTAATAATTCAGCAGTTAATGCGATATCGCCATATCAAGCTTGGCGGACTTGTCAAGATTAGGAGGAACAGGGTGCTACCTCATCCTCACGCACGGTCTGCCCCACTGCCCTGGCCTGACACCTCGCCCATGACTTTATCTCATTCCCGAAGAACTTCGGGAATGAAGCCCTTATTATCTTGTATGTTTGAGCACTTACCGCCTTACCTTCAATAACGTTGAAGCTATTTTAATCGGTAATCAATCCAATGCACTTCGCGTGCATGTCATTCGTTATCTATTGCACGTTATTTATAGTAGATGCACAATTACACGGTCTGTATTACTGATTATCTCAGGTTGGGCAGCCTCATGCTCATTTTGTGTAGCTAGCCCGGACAGGCTGATTGAGCAGATAACAATACTTTTTTTTTCTTCTTTGAGTTTCTTACGGTTTGTGCATTTAGCCAATGTCACGTTAACAATACTTAACAGTCGAGGTATTCTGTCTTTAAATTCTAATAATTGATTTCTTCTTTAATTTTGTTTCTAGGATGGACGACAGCAACTACTTCCTTGTCAAAATAAAAGAGTATGGCGTCGGTCGCCGTAAACTGGATGATATACTTTTTATTAACGACAAATCGCCACCCAGACTTGGTGTTTACGACTTCGATGAAGAAAATCTCTGCCATGAAGTGTAAGTAAACAAATTAAATACACTGTAGTGGTTTATGGTTGGGGTGTCGGGTAAGCAGCAAGATTTGAACATCCAAATCTTGCTGCTTACCCGACACCCCAACAAAGCTTTCTAACCCTAGCCAATGAAGTTTTTTAATCTTCTCGTAATTATAATTAGATATTACATATAGTACCTAGGGTAGAATATATTGAAGCTCGAACTTGTTCTTAATTATTGAAACTAAAGTATGATTGAGGGAAGTATAGTGCAGTGAAGAGCATTGAACAAAACCATCCTAGAGATGAATTGTGGCTCAATACCTACGATATTTGTGCACATCCCGCAAACTAACTGTATGATGCAATTGTTTCACACAATTGTGCGAACCTACAAAAACATTTGCTATCTATAATTTACATCTATGTATAAGTAGTATAAAACAAAGTCCATTTTCCTATTTGTCTGTGTGATCGCGTTGTTTTTCCTAATAACGCAATGGATTGTGATAAAGGTTTTCACCATCGTTTAGAATAGCGGTCGGCGAACCTTTTGTCAGGCAAGGGCCACAAGGTAGCAAAATAAACTAAAGGCGGGCCGCACCTGTGATATTAACCCTAGAAGCTTAATATACCTACGTATAATTGGTCATATTCAATAGAAAAAATAAAAATTGTTAAAACATACTGAATTCAATTCCTACACGTAATACTTACCTACATTATGAATATATACTCGTATTTGGGCTTTATAGCTAGAAAAATAACCAACGTAAATCATTCAGAGATGAAAACTACAAAGTACCTAAATAGATTTTATACTTTCAGTGTAATGTCTGAGGTTGCATTTGGGAGTCTATGTCTTGTATGTTAGCTGTCATATTTGTATTTGCAATTCGTAGAATGGCTCTCAAATGCTCATCTGTGAGACGAGAAGCATATTTATTTTTTCTATAATTGACAATTGAAAAAGTTTGTTCGCATAAATAAGTGCTACCAAAAATTGTAATGAACTGCTGAGCAAACCTTTTCAATTCGTCAAAATTAGATGGCAAGCTGCCATAAAATTTAACAAGATCATTGATTTAATAGAAAGAGCTTTAGAGAGCATCATTAGATTGGAGATCAATCACGTTCATTTGTAAATGACTCGGTATATCCTCAATATCACACGAAAAAGGGTTTGCAAAAATTTCAGTTTGCTTGAAACTTTCTCAAAATCACCAAATATGTCGCTGAATTGAGTTTGCAGTTATATTAAAATATCTTTCATTTATTACTTTTCCAACTAAAATTAATTCCAGCTTCCTCGACAGCCTTTTTACAATTCGGAAAATGATCTAACTTTTTTTCATCAATATGTTTTATAAAGAGTTTATTTTTCATTTGGAATGCCTTTACGTCTGTGTGCATATCAGAGATTAGTTTAGTTTTTACAATGCAATGCATTTATTTGAATATTTATATCTTATTTATAAAACATTCACGGGCCGCAAGTAAGACGTCCGCGGGCCGCGTGTTGCCGACTGCTGGTTTAGAAGATTTATTCCGGAAGGTTTATTAAGGGCTGATTTTTCAATCGACAGATAATTTTATTCGTGGAATAAAATTGACATCTTGACAGTTTTTGTATGGAGTAACTGTCAAAAATTCAAAATCGTACCTCGGATAAAATTATTTGGCGTTTTAAAAATCAGCCCTAAGAAGAATAAATTAATATTAAAATCAAAATTAAAAAAAAAACTCGATGTTTTGTCAAGGCATAAAAACCATGAGAAGCAGGGGAGTATCGCTAGTATAACTTATATAACGTTTTTTTTATAGGTAAATTCAATATAATTCATAGTTGTTGGATGGTGTGATAAATAAATAAATAAATTGTGAACTGAACAAGGTCATGAATCTAGTGAATTCGTCTTTGAGCAACGATCCGTTAGTTGTTACTCGAACATCAATTTGAGCCGAGCAGTCACCCTAAAGAAGTGGAAGTCGTTTATTACAATTTGCACTGCATCTCTTATGACAAGCCGTCCAATTTAGGCTTCAACATGTTATTCTGCCAATTTCAAGGTTGAATAAAGCATAACTTTTTAAAAATATTTTTATGAGCAATCTTATGACAAGCCGTCCAATTTAGGCTTCAACATATTATTCTGCCAATTTCAAGGTTGAATAAAGCATGACTTTTTTTTAAATATTTTTTATGAGCAATGATGTAAGCAATGCTGATATGATGCTGCAGATTTTTATGTGTTTTAGCATGAAATCCACATGCAGCATTCCTGGATGCGAGTTCACATCTGAAACTTTATTGGAAGCCGAAAATCACTATAACGCATCACATCGGTACACCTGTGCTCGATGCAAAAAAGTTCTACCGTCGCCTCATTTGTTGGACTTGCATGTACAAGAAAATCACGACTCATTCTTCGCAGTTCTATCTGAGAGGAAACCTTCGGTAAGACAGAAGTTTAAAAAGAGTAAAATGTTTTACAAGTAGCCTGTAGGCAATGTGACTTATGCCTTGACTAAAATTTTACAGTACTCCTGCTACAATGAAGACTGCAAATTAAAATTCGCGACCGCCAATGATCGACGTCAACATTGTGTAGACGTACACAAACTGCCAAAAGATTTTCGGTTCGATATTAAACCAAAAACAAGGACAAAGAAAAAATCAAAGGCAACTACCGATGAAAACGCAATGTCCACCGCATGCTCCGCAATGGAAGTTGAAAACGAAAGTACTAGCGAAGCTAAAAACACTACAGTACTCTCTACAAGCAGGTCAAAAACTTTCGCAAAATACAGTGGCAAAAAATTTACGAAAAATGATGGTAATAAAAACCCAAAAGACGTGAATATGGATGAAGTAATGGCAGATCTCAAAGAAAGCTTGCCGGAATAAAAAGAAATTTGAAGTATGTTTAATTACGTTTTAATGTTTATCCTCAAGCACTCTACATTGATTAATATTTATTGTAAACTCTATGGTAACAACTTGCAAAGTATTTCTTGGCATACACCCAATAAATAATCTCTTGGATACAGCAGCTGATTTAGAACACCAATCTAAACATTTTGTAGAGATTCCATAGCACATTTTTTATTTTTTGTTGAACGAAATTATTTATACAATACATACATGATTAGATTCTTTAAAATAATGTCAACCGTCATGATAATATTTAACGACTACAACTAAATAAATTACTGATCTTTGCTTAAAATTACTTGGCCTTGCCTTGAGAGGCTACGGCTTCCATCGCTTTCTTCACGGTTTCTTCATCTCCGAGGAACATCATGGAATCGACTGGTTTCATGTCCTCATCTAATTCATACACGAATGGAATGCCGGTGGGCAGGTTCAGTTCCATGATGGCTTTATCACTTAGACCTGGAAATATACACGGCACAAATATACTTCCTATTGACCTCTGAAATGTCCTTCAGTGACTTTCTTGTTATTTAGCAACCTTTTGACCGTCACGGTCTGCCAAAGGCCGACTGCGGAATTACGAACAAGACGATCAATTTATAGGACTGAACAATTTAACATGTTTAAAGGAGGAAGCAGTGTTAGAATAAATAAAGTTAGAATTCACTTCAAATTAATGTCATGTTTTCACGAAATAGTCATTCAATGGGGTAATTTGAACTAAGGGAGTTTTATTGATGATTTTAATTACAATTATGTAAATACATATTTTTTACGGCAATTCTTATTTTACTATCATGCAACTTGATACAGACCTGCAAATTGCAAAAAATATGTTATGATGATTTGAAAATCGTGTACAGACGCCAGCACACCAAGCTACTACAAAGTACAATCTGTCTTTCATTAATAGATTTTAACTTTCAAAGCATTAGGTTCAAGGTTGATTGGGAAAATTTGACAGTTTCGGGTAGATTGATGTGCTGGCGTCTGTACCTTGACGCTTTCGCTTTAATATCATTGTATATTTCTACAAGATTAGACAAAAGTCTCAACATGTCATGGTTAACCCTATCATCAACTATACGATTCCTAACAATACAAATAAGTAGTGTTGTAACAATAAGATGTAGGTACTAACCATCTAAATGCTTAACAATACCCCTGAGGCTGTTACCGTGGGCAGCGATAATAATCCTCTTTCCTTCTTTAATCTGAAAAAATAAAGAAATAATATATTTTTTATCAGTTACTGTTTTAAAATAAAATAATGATCTTCATCAGTAACTTAGTTGAAGTAAGATGAAGTTCTTATCTTAGGTATGTAACTATTATAGCAGGCGGTTAAGAAAGTTAATAAATGATAACTGTTATTTTGTGAGATCTAGATAAAGCGAGTTGCACTAATCTGGTAACTTACATTTAAACCTGCTTTACTTAAATAAACAATAGCCAAACCAGATTATGTATAGACGCCAGCACATCAAGCTACTACAATTTGTCAAATTTCTTTAATATATTTTCAACATTAACGCAAAAGCGGTACGTTAAAAAAAAATTGAACAGAAAAGAAAATTGAAAAAAATAATTTTGGGGAATTTTGACAGTTTCAGGTAGCTTGATGTGCTTGCGTCTGTACATTAAAATTAATAATTTTAGAGAAATCCTGCATAATTAATTATTCCTGAAAGTTCCTTCTTGTTATTTGTAAGTTGTTTTCTAGCATACTGCAAGCATTTCTTCCTCGTAAAATTGGGCATTACACACCCTTATCCAAATTTATTCAGGGCTGGTGCTACACTTCTTTATTAGTCCGTCATTTCGTCACATCTTTCCCACAGTTTATCCATCGTTTCTGGTACACATTATGATAGTTTTTTTATTTAACTTATAGACATACCTGAGGTACAATAACATTGTTCCAGTAAGGCAGTGTCCTCTCAATGGTGAGCTTCAAGCTCTCGAACATGGGGAACTCATCAGGTTTTGGGTCTCCAGCGTAACGGGGGTCATTGACGATGGTGTCGTGGTAAGGGTGGTCCTTCTCCATGGGGGGAGGAGGCACATCGAAGCTACGGCGCCAGATTTGTACCTGCGAAAATAATTTAAATCGTAAATTGCAGGTTAACTAAAAGAAAATTCTAAAGAAACAAGTTAGAAGACTGCTTCTTTCTAAAAAGATTTCAAAAGTCCATTTGTTATCTTGTATCTGTATAAAAAATGTGTTGTAACACAAGTAGATAATCTTTAAATACTTGAGTCATACTTTATATCTATCTTTTATGCGGTCAAATAAAGGTCTGCCAAAAAGATGTCAAGATATAAGACTATGCAGAAAAATGTATGTCATCAATGTAGGGTTAGCAACCGTCCCCGACTTTGGCCTTGGAGTAACATATCCTGACTTTTCAAACACCCGGCATTTTCAAATTTCGAAATGGTTCCCTATCAATGTGAACATTATATTGGGATTGGAACTTATTAGAGGTTTTTGTCTATGTCTAATTGTTCCAATCAGTTTGATGGACAGCAGGCCTTAAATAGGCAGATTCTATTGTTGATAACAAATTCTAATACAATACATTTGTTTGAGGATAAAGTTTAATACTCACTTGAGCTTCACCATACTTGGCAGCTGTCTCAGCCTTGTTAAGACCAGTGAGGCCACCATAGTGCCTCTCGTTCAATCGCCAGGTCTTTTCAATCGGCAAGTCTTCCTTACCGAGCTCTTTCAAAATTGTGCCCAGGGTTATTTGAGCGCGTTTCAACACCGAAGTGTGGGCGACATCGAATTCATAGCCCTCTGCTTTTAATGCCTTTCCGGCAGCAACTGCTTCCTCACGTCCTAAAAGGGATATATTTTAATGTTAGGTATGATAAAAGATCTTATAGGTAAAAATGTTTTGAACTTACCCTTATCGCTGAGATCAGCATCGAACCATCCGCAGAAAAGATTCTTCTGGTTCCATTCACTTTCGCCGTGGCGAATCATAACAATCTTGTATTTTGCAGGCATTTTGACCGAATTTACAAATCTAGACCGGCGATGTAATAGAAGCCGACACTTTTTCCTCTTTGACGTAAATAACCTGAGTGACCTCTAGTCAAAGTCAATAGGTACCAATCATAATATACTCTGTGGTCAATACAAAGTCGCGTTCCATACTGTCTTAAACAGTGTTAGAGAATTCAGTATTTTAAGCATTGATTCCAAAAATCGACTAAAATATGGGCGGTATTTTTTACTTCACCATATACCAAATCAACTGACACCAAAAGAGCGCGTCCCCACTAGGGCCGCGTGGCTCCGTGACGCTGAGCCACGCGGCTGAGTCTCGTAAGTGCGGACGTGAGCGAGGCCTGAGCCGCACGGCCGACCAGGGCCGCGTGGCTGGCTTCGCTGAACTCACCGGTTGTCCGTCTTCTACTTCAAATGAAGCCGCGCGGCTGGTCAGTTAACTTGTAAAGCCGCGTCTCCAATAGGGCCGCGCAGCTCCGTGAGGCCGAGCCGCGCGTCTGAGCCTCGTGAGTTCTAATAAAGGGGATGCGATGCTAACAATATCAATGATAGAGATTTCTACATGCTTATTAATAAAAATACTGCTGAACTTAATAGCACATCCTCTTCTTCGTTCATCAAGAAACACCACAAGGCGGGCCGCGAGGCTTTTATAATCGGGACGCGTTGCAAAAAACAGTAAAAGCCTCGCGAGGACGGGCCTCGAGGCCCCACTAAAGGAGTCCCCACTAGGCTGCGCGACCTCAAAGCCTCGCAAGGCTTTTGCCGTGCTTTGCAACGCGTCCCCATTGCCATTGGCCATTATAAGAATTCATGAGGCACAAAAAATTCATAATAATGCTAAGCGAAAACAAAGTATTAGCACGGATGGGCGATGTGATGCGACGACGGACGAGGTTCACACGGAGAAGTCGTGGGCAGAAGCTGGTACAAAAAAAAGGAAGTATACCCATGGAATTTCATGGGCATTCCCATCTATGTATTCGAGTGAAAGACTTGTATTATATCTATGTGTAATAAGATAAACCTTTATGATAACGGTTTTAATCAACAAAATAGAAGATACGTAATATGACAAAATACGTTATGACATAAGTGACATTACAATACAAAGTAGCCATATGCATCACAGCACTAAGGAGTTTAGTTACTACATTCTTCCGACCTTCTTATGAAAGAACGTAATCACCAAAACGTACAGGCGGTCTGCGTTCCCTGGTTGAACGCCGGGGCTCTGAGAGTGGCGTATTATCCGGTGTATTGTCTTGTCCTCGGGATGGCACTACAGTTATGGGTGGCTCCTCAATATCTTGTGCAGGTAGCTCATTTTGTGGAATAGAATCAATGACTTCGCCATGAGCTGTTTCGCTTTCGATTGTTTCTCTGTCTGGACCTAATGGTGCTAAATATCGATTTGACACAGTCGTTTCGCGACCATTCGGTAAACGTACATATGAATAATCCGGGTTAACTTCAATCAGATCAACTTCTTCTACTATAGGCTGATACTTATTAGTACGATCAAATCTTCGCATCAGTACTTGGTCTGAGTTCGTTAACCATGTAGGTATAGAGTCACCATTTGGTGACCTCCTCGTGTGTATAAACATCCTCTCGTGCGGCGTACAGTTAGTAGCTGTGCAGAGTAGGGAGCGGATAGAGTGTAGAGCCTGGTTCAAAGCCCTTTCCCAGTCCTCTATAGGTAGCTTTCGGGATCGTAAGGCCAATTGGATAGTTTTCCAAAGAGTGGAGTTAAGACGCTCTACTTGTCCGTTCCCTTGAGGGTTATACGGCGTTGTTCGGCTTGTTGCAATACTGCGAGAGTGTAGAAACTGCTTGACTTCAGATGATAAGAACGATGTCCCACGATCAGAATGTACGAATGCAGGCATTCCGAATAGCATAAACAATTCATTGAGATTCTTGATAACCGTTGTCGAGCTCATGTCTGAGCATGGAAATGCAAAGGGAAAGCGAGAGTATTCATCGATCACTGTCAGGATGTATTTATTTCTTGTGTGACTAGGTATGGGACCTTTGAAGTCAATACTTAGTCTTTCGAATGGAGATGTCGCCTTAATTAGATTGGGACCAGGTTCAGTTGATTTGTAATATCTAGGCTTCAATTCCGAGCAAATACGACAAGAGTTTGTCATATTTCTGATTTCTTCAACAGAATAGGGTAGATTCTTAGATCTCATCCAGTGTACCATCCTTGTTACGCCTGGGTGACAAAGGATTTCATGCAGGGAAACAAGTTTTGTTGAACGAGATTCGATAGCAGCGCATACACGCGACAATGTGTCAGCAACATTATTCTCTATGCCTGGACGGTAAACGATATCGTATTTAAACGGAGCTAGTTCTAAACGCCATCTTTGTATTTTCTCGTTTTTGACTTTGCTATTTAGCTTGTTATTGAACATAAAGGCTACCGATCTTTGGTCTGTAATTAAACGAAACTGTTTTCCGATAAGAAAGTGTCGCCATTTCTTTAACGATTCGACTATGGCGTACGCTTCTTTTTCAACAGCGGAGTGGTTTTGTTCACTTTGATTCAAGGTTCGAGAGAAAAATGCTACGGGTCGATTAGCTTGCGATAAGGTTGCAGCGATTGAATGTTGAGATGCATCCGTTTCAACGAGAAAAGGTATGTCGTTACTGATAGCGTGAACAGAAGATTTTACTATATAGGCTTTCAATGCTTGAAAATTTTCGACAAGTTGTTTATTTAGTGGGAATGTTCTTGTATTTGCTAAAGCGTGGATTCTTTCCGAGAAGTTTGAAATCCATTTGCTATAATGTGCAAACATTCCTAACACTCTTCGTAATGACTGTATGTCATTTGGCGGTGGAAGATCGAGAAGCGGGCGTAGCCGTTCAGCATCTGGCTTTATGACATGTTCTTTGATGGTATAGCCTAATATATCGATGCTATTCTGCGAGAACTTGCTTTTCTCTTTATTGATAGTAAGACCATATTTTTTAGCGGCTGCTAAAAATTTCTGCAAATTTGCATCGTGTTCAGATTGAGATCGCCCACAAACTGTTATATCATCGAGATATGCGAAAGTACCTTCTAAGTTTTCTTTTCGAATAACCCAGTCAATGGTTCTTTGAAAACTTGACACTCCGTTTGTTACGCCAAATGGTATGCGACGAAACTGGTACAGATTTCCAGTAGCTTCGAAAGCTGTATATGGTTTTTCTTTTTGTAGGATCGGTACTTGATGGTAAGCACTCTGTAAATCGATCGCGCTGAAGATTGAATATTTCGAAATATTGCAAACATGTTCCTCCATGTTGGGAAGTGGATAAGCGTCAAGCTGTGTATACCTGTTTATCGTAAGTGAATAATCAATGACAAGGCGCTTCTTGTGATTAGCGTTCTTTGTTATTAATACTTGAGCTCGCCAGGGGGACGTGCTTTCTTCAATAATGCCAGCAGCTAGGAGTTTTGTGATCTCTCCTTCAATAAACTTTTTATCGTCTTCACTGTGGCGGCGAGATTTAATCGCAATAGGCTTGCAATTTGGACTGATATTCGTAAAAAGAGGAACAGCAGGGACAGACGCTTCTGCAACGCTACATACTTTTAGTGGTTCTTTAGGTCCACCGAATGAAAATTCGAGAAAGGAATGCTGGTCTATTATGTCATGACCGATTATTAAGTCAGCACAGAGATTTTTCACAATTAGCAAATTCACGTTTCTATACTCATGGTCTCCGATACGAGCTGACACACATGTTTGACCTTCGACTTGTGACATAAGACTGGTTGAAGCCATTGATATAGTTTGCTTGCAGGGTGTTTTCTTTAATTGACATAATTTAAAAAATTGCTCATTGATGAAGCTTATAGAACTACCAGTATCTATTAAGGCTTCAGCTTTTATCCCTTTTATGTAAGCTGGAACTGTAGCTTTCTTCAAGGAAGTTGGCGATGCAGCTAAAATACAACCACAAACGTTATCATCTCCTTCGAGAATAGCGGCATTGATTTGGTTCTTGCTTCGACATACAACAGCATAGTGACCCTTTTTGTTACAAAATTGACAGATAGAGTCTACAGCAGGGCAGTTTTTACGAGGATGGACATACCCACCACAAAAGAAGCATTTGCGTCTCTGGTAAGTTGGCGTCACTGCTATTTTACTAATAGGCTCCTGTGATTGTTTACTACATTCCTTTTGTTTAGAAGTGGTGGCGACGGCAGCAGCAGTATTTGCATTCGAATAGTTAAACTTTGTTGCATTAACTTCAGCCATTTCTAGTGACAGTGCTTGATTATGTGTTTCTTCTAGTGTTAACGTCAGATTTTCTAGTAACCTTTGTCTTATCGTACTAGATTTTATTCCAGAGATAAATGCGTCGCGTATATTGTCGTTCTTATTTGTTTCAGCATCTACAGTTTTGAAGTCGCAGTCTTTGGCTAACTGTTTTAATGCTTGTAAATAGATATCTATTGTTTCGTCGCCCAGTTGTTTCCTAGATGCGAGGGCATGTCGGGCATAAATGATATTTTTGGGTTTTGTGAATAATTTTCCCAAAGTAATGATTGCGGATGGAAAAGTAGTACTCTCGCTGATGTACGTGAAAACGTTTGATGAAACGTGGTTTATGAGAAGATCTAGTTTCCAGGAAGTTGGTAAGGCTTGTTAAAAACCGATCCTTCTTGCAAACCTCATGCTGTGAGAATAGGCGACCCTTCAAGTAAACTTCACTTTTGTTTAACACATCACATTTTATTATGTACTTCCCATATCAAACCAATAATAACTTATCTATCAAAATAAGGTCACACAAAACTAAACATCCAACATAATATATAAAACTCCATTCGACTCCTAGACCTGAGACACCCCTTTCGAATCTATTCCAAACTGCTTTATGACAACATAATCTTTTTATAAACCATAGACATAAAACCTGCCAGTAATTCAATAACATAAAATTCTATTAAGCTACTATTACAACATCCCCTCTGAATTTTATGTTTCTTACAATTAGAATAACATCTCTTATATAACTCCCATCAACTCATTAAACAAAATAAAACCCAGCTTAATTAACCCACCCAACATAACTAAATACAACAAACAAACTTTTGAATTAATTAGTCTAAACACCTTACTTAACTAACTTAAACATTTCAAATTAATTCTCAAACAACCTTATATTCTAATAAACCTACATAACTCATCACATTACAGAATGTCCTTTACGTATCACTCACTATACACTGTCTCAATCTCAAAAACTTTGTTCTGTCCAGTGGTTTAGTTAATATATCTGCCAAATTATTTTTAGTCGAACAATAATGAATTTCCAACAAATTCTTATCTATTTTTTCCTTAATGAAATGATATTTAACATCAATATGTTTGCTTCTTCTATTCAAAATTCCATTTTTAATCAATACTATAGCCGATTGATTATCAACAAACAACTGTGTTTTTGGTAATTTATTTGTCAACTCGTAGATCAAACTCTGAATGTATAATAGGTCTTTAATACACTCGGCTGCAGAAATATATTCAGCCTCAGTACTGGAAAGAGCAGTGACTGACTGTTTACGTGAACACCAATGAATTGGACCACCACCATAAAATATAATAAAACCAGTCGTACTTTTTCTAGTATCAGGATCACCTGCAAAGTCTGCATCACAATACGCTTTTAAAGTTAAATCGTTACCACGAACATACTGTATACCACTGCTAACTGTATTTTTAATATACCTAAAAAGGTTCTTAATATTTGTAAAATCATTCAAGTTAGGATGTTCTTGATGTCTACTACAATAACCAACATGAAAAGCCAGATCCAGTCTTGTTTTATTAACCAAATACAACAATGAACCAATCAATTGTCTATATCGATGCACATCATCAACTCCCACTTTCCCCTCTTGATGTGTATCGACTAAAATATCTGGATGACTACTATCTTTTAAGCTTTCATATTTAAACTTTTCCAAAATTTGATTTATATAACTTTCCTGATAAATCTTAATAGAGTTTCGTTCTACTTTAATATCAAACCCTATAAACTTTTCAGTCTTATCAAATTTCCGCATTTCAAATTCTGTTTCTAATTTATTAATAATTTTATTTAAATCAATCTCATTTTCACCAATCAAAATGCCATCATCTACATAAATAGCCAAATATATTTCTTTATCTTTATTTATAAACACACATGGATCTGATTTTAATTGTAAAAAACCCATTTTTTTCAAAAATTCCGTTAATCTCTTGTTCCACATAAGTGGTGCTTGTTTCAATCCATACAAACTCTTCTTTAATTTACATACTTTATTCTCTCTATCTTTTATATCATATCCTAAAGGTATTTCCATAAAAATATCCTCATTTAATTCTCCATATAAAAATGCTGTCTTTACATCAAATTGCTTAATTTTAAAACCTTTTTGAGCTGCAATCGCCAACAACAACCTAACACTAGTAGTATTTACCACCGGACTATATGTCTCCTTATAATCAATATTGTATTTTTGTAAAAAACCTCTCGCCACTAATCTAGCCTTATATCTTCCACCAGGCTTTATAGTAAATATCCATTTACTCGAAATTACTTTCCTATTATTTGCTTCACACTTGTTAACGATTTCCCAAGTCTTGTTTCTCTCTAAGGAATCTTTTTCCTCATTCATTGCTTGTTTCCATAAATCTTTATCAAAACTATTAAAAACATCTGTATAAGTCAAAAACGAAGTCTCTAAATCATAATCTTTCAACCTAGATGGCAATTTCCTTTCTCTATTCGGTAAAATCCGCAATCCATCATTAATAACTGGTTCAATTGCATCCTCAAACTCATCACTAATCTCAACTACTGTATCATCTCTAACTTCCCCTCTCAAACTATTATTTTCTTCAACACCAACTATGTCTTCAACACTATCTTCAAAAATCTCATTATCTTCATCACCAACTCCAACTATAACATCTTCAATACTGCCTTCAAAAACCTCAGCATCTTCATTACTAACTTCACCTCTATTTTCAAAAACTACTTTATCACCAACAACTCCATCACCACTATCATTACAAAAATCATCACCACCTTCACCACGAAAATCATCACCACCTTCACCACGAAAACCATTACCACCAATATCGACACTAACCTTTTTAAATAAATTTTCTAAATCACACTGTTTCACTCTACAATTACACATTTTCAAATAATCTGCAACATCACTCTTATTATTATTAAACACCACATCTCTCGAATAAACAATTCTAAAACTTGAAGGATCCCATATCTTATAACCGTTGTTAGTAAACCCTACTAAGAGCCCTTTGCTACTCCTGGAGTCAAGTTTATGTAACTGAAAATTATTTTTATAATATGCTAAAGATCCAAAAATGTTCAAATGTTTTAAACTAGGTATTCTATTAAACCACATTTCAGCTGGTGTTTTTACATTTATTGTATTTGCACTCCTGTTCAATAAATAAGCAGAAGTTAAAACGGCTTCACCCCATAATACATGTGGTAGCTGCATATCAAAAAGCAACGCTCTGGTTCGTTCCATTAATGACCTGTTTAATCGTTCAGCTTTACCGTTCAGCTGAGGAGTATAAGGAATAGTGTAATCAATATTAATACCTTTGTTACTACAATACATTTTAAATTGTTTGCTAGTATATTCACCCCCATTATCACATCTGAATGTTTTAACTGTTGTTTTAAAATGATTTTCCGCCAAATTAATATAATTAGTTATTTTAGAAAACGCCTCGTTTTTATTTTTGATTAGAAAAACTTTAACAAAATGAGTATAATCATCCAAGAACGTAATAAAATATTTGTAACCATCCCATGTTTCTGTTTCAATAGGACCACAAATATCACTATGAATAATTTCTAAAGGCTTACTAGCTCTGTGTCTATTTGTTTTAAAAGATTTCCTACATAATTTTGACTGTATGCAGACTTCACAGATGTCAATCTCCTTTACCAGGCCTCTATCTATACCACGGACAAGATCCTTTGTCCTGTTAATAGGTACATGACCTAATGCACGATGCCAGAAATCAGCATTTATTTGACAAATGTTTACTGACCTTGAACATATGACTGGCTTGGTTTTAATATTCAAGTAATACAGACCGTCTTGCTTCAGTTCACCGACCTCTATACATTCAGAGCCCTCACTTACGATATGACATCTCGTTCTGAAAAATTTTAGTAAATAATTATCATCAGCTAAGCTAGATACAGATATTAAGTTCTTCTTGAGTTGGGGAACACATAAAACATCTTTGAAAGTAATGTTTTCCGTATAAATGTTGCCCATAGTGTTGACATGGTGAATATTTCCATCTGCAGTCATAATTTTATAATTAATCTTCTTTGTATCTTTAAGATAACTATCGGATGTCACAATATGACTGCTGGTGCCTGAATCAATTACAAATTCAACCTCTGTTTCTGCACTATTATTTACAAGGTTACATACATTTTGCTTTAGGCAGAACTTTGTGAAATGCGAGTCATTCTTACAGTTCACACAGTTAAACTTTATGTTACAATCTGCATGTCTGTGTCCACTCTTCATGCATTTATAGCATTGAGCTATGTTGTTATTAGCTTTTCCGTCACCAGTTATTGTTCTGCAGAATCTTGCAATATGTCCCTTCTTACCGCATTTAAAACAACTCCTTACATGTAAACTGTTTCCAGTATGTTCTGCATTGTCAGATGTTGTAGGTTTTTGATCTTCAAAATTATGTGTAGATTCTCGTCTCATCCTTATTTCCAAATTTAATCTTGATATTAAGTTAATCAAATTTTTCTCTGCTGATGCTGTACATTCCCAAGCTGTTCTAAAATGATATAGTTTCTCTGGTAAATTTGAAAGAATTTTTGACATTATTTCTTTATCATCAAACTTGTATCCTAAATTTCTTATTCTTGTCGCTTTATGTTCAACTTCTGCTATGTCCGTCATCAAATCTTTGTTTTCGAATTTAAATTTATAATATTCCTCTAATAAATGTGAAATTTGAGTATCTTCATGTCCTAGAAGTAGTAGATCAAATTTTTCCAAAATTTCCTTGGTTGTTGTGCAATTAATTGCATATACCATATATTTGTCGCTAATAGCGCATATAATCATTAATTTAGCTTTTGCATCCTTTTTATTAAAATCTTTCTTTGTTACCGCGTCGTTATCCAAAACAGAATCGAGCTCCTTAGCTGTCAAAAATAGCAATAATTTTTGTTTCCATAACAAGTATTCTGACTCGTTTGTCAGTTTTGACAACTTTAAATCGTCAGTCATTTTTGCGAATTTTTTAAACAATTTCTTTTTGAATTTTAACTTTTACTCCAAAACATTTTCTTGGGCTCTTCTTTTGTTGTTTCTCACAACATGAGCTCTAGCCCATTACCTGTTAAAAACCCGACCCTTCTTGCAAACCTCATGCTGTGAGAATAGGCGACCCTTCAAGTAAACTTCACTTTTGTTTAACACATCACATTTTATTATGTACTTCCCATATCAAACCAATAATAACTTATCTATCAAAATAAGGTCACACAAAACTAAACATCCAACATAATATATAAAACTCCATTCGACTCCTAGACCTGAGACACCCCTTTCGAATCTATTCCAAACTGCTTTATGACAACATAATCTTTTTATAAACCATAGACATAAAACCTGCCAGTAATTCAATAACATAAAATTCTATTAAGCTACTATTACAACAAGGCTTGTACCTGCTCTCTTGTCAAGGCGCTTTCCGTAGCCTTAAGAAAACTTTCAAATGTTTTCTTCCAATGTTCCCATTTCTTTGATGCAGTACTATCAACGGGATCAATATCCAAACGTTCGGGTTTTAAGTATTTTTCCATGGTGGCAAAACATTTAAAACATTTTGTTGATTAAATTGTAATAAGATAAACCTTTATGATAACGGTTTTAATCAACAAAATAGAAGATACGTAATATGACAAAATACGTTATGACATAAGTGACATTACAATACAAAGTAGCCATATGCATCACAGCACTAAGGAGTTTAGTTACTACACTATGGTCATGAAAAAATATAATAATAAAAAAAAATAATGTTATCGGTGCGGTGTTTTAGTCTGTGCCTCTTTGTTTGAGTCTGTGAAAGAAATGGAGATTGGAGAACTAGAACTTTGAAAGGAAATAAAATATTTTTGTGTACAAAAATGCCACCACACAAAGATGATAGAAAGAGTACAGGAAAACTGCGATCTGTTCGCAAACCAAAATCACATTTAAATATGCCTGCTAACTTAAAAATTAGCATACCTTTACAAGGTACAGGTGAGTTTGATTCCAACAATTTGCAAATTCTGCAAAATTGCGCTTAACTTGTTATAAACAACTCTTGACCACCCATTTTTCCCTCGAGGTGGGACTTGGTATGATCACTATTATATATGCCTGCTAACTTAAAAATTCGCATACCTTTACAAGGTACAGGCAAGTTTGAATCCAACAATTTGCAAATTCTGCAAAATTGCGCTTAACTTGTTATAAACAACTCTTGACCACCCATTTTTCCCTCGAGGTGGGACTTGGTATGATCACTATTTATTATTATAAAAAATAACATGTTTGTGGTATTGTTGAATGTTTTATTATTTATTGAATCAAAGGGACCAATTATAAAATAAACTAATTTAAAAACAATTAAATTAAATTAAATGCAATAAAATACAATTCAAATACAATATTTAAGTCAAAACAATTAAAACAATATTTCCACATTAGCCCGTACATGTACCTTAGCACAGTGATACATATACTGGCAGTCGAATCGCTGGGCGAAGGCGCTCAGGATACTGTTCGGGCTGACCCGCACCCTGCGCACCAGGGATGTGCACCGCTTGCGCATGGTTGTATAAAAACAATCCATGTGCATTCAGCGAACATCCCCGAAGTGCTACAGAAGCAAGGCAGCCCCAACAGCACCCTGAATGCATTATTGTATTGGACGCGTAGAGCGCTGTACTGCTTTTGCGTATAATTCACCCACAGACTGCCTGTGTAGAAGGACGTGCAAAATGCCCTGAACAGGGTGATCTTGACATGTCTTGAACAGCAAGTAAATCTGCGTGCAATCATATTCACACGAACAGACAGCGCTCTATGCTCCCTTTCTATGTCATTATCGTCTTTCAGATCTTGGGTTAGCAATTAGTGCCCAAGGTATTTAAATTGTTCTACCCTACTAAGGAGGTAGCCATTCAATCTAACCTTAGGTGTTTGACTTAGGGACCTTGGACCTTCCCCGAGCCTGAAAGACCATCCACTCACTTTTATTTGTGTTGTACACCAACCCATGTTGTCCAGCATATCTTTTGCAAATATCAAGCAGCTGCGAGAGTCCATCCACAGACGCACTCAGCAGCACCATGTCGTCCGCGTAACTAATATTATTAAGGCAGACTCCATCAATATAATAATAATAGATGAAAAATAAAAATGAATAATGGTATGGTAAATGATAATAATAATGATGGATGGTTACCAAGCTGTGTCGGTTCTTCGATTTTTTAGAAATTTTCTGACTTGTTACCAAAACAAATTAATTATGGGAGAAAACTACTCCACTCCAAACATTTAATTGATACTTTTCTGAAAATTTAAATCAGAATCAAAATCAAATCAGTGATCATTTAAAAAAAAATGCTTGCGAAACTTACGTAATCTCAGAAATAAAAGGTCTTGAATACTAAAATTTTTATGTTTTAACCATCCAGTTTTGACCCCTAGTTCACTGGACTTAATTTGTTGCTAGTGACCTCTAGTAAGGAATATGTCTAGTTTCCCTGTCATCCTGTAGATGGTGATGGGAGAGATTTTGTAACCTCTATTTTGATGTTGGTAAAGAAAATTTCTTGTGTCTCAGCAACTATTAACTTATCTGAAATGGTTTCATCATCAATTTTTAGGGACAACTCATTCTGATCTTGCTGTTTTGTGTTTCCAGTTTCTTTGTTAACTACCTGCCACACACAGCTTTTATTTTATTATTTGATATACTAATTACTACTTACTTATTAATTTCGATTTAGCCTCAGCGTAGACAGAAATATATCAAACATAGTCCTTATTTTAATTAATTTCAATACAAACAAACCGTTACAACTCAGTAACTAAGTTTAAAATAACTATCTTCTTACAGAACAAAAAGGAGTAGATGTCCCTATTGTCAGAGGCCGTCGTCCTCCACAATTCATAAAGCATTTGGACATTGCAACTAAAGTAAATCTAGCAAATTCAGGTATACTAAAATAATTGATTATTTTCCTTGTACTTATAGATATTTATACTGACGACTTAAAAGTACTAGGTATTATGTTTAGTACAACTTTATTGACACCAATGTGATATAATTAGGGAATGCAATCTCGAGTCAAGATAACTAACTTAAGATCTTGCATGCTGCTAAGTCTGTGGTCTAGATTGGCCATTTGAGATATTGCCCGGATTCAGTCGAAATTTCATTTTCGAAATTATGCCTGCCTTGTTTCATATTTAAAATAAAAACTTAAATGAAAACTACACTTAATTAGTGGTAATCGTGTTATATTTTCCGAATATTAAGTCCTTAATAGAATCAAGAAACATAAAAAAAAATACTGATAAGGTTCCGTAGCTGGGATGAGTATGCATGCATAGTCTTGATTTTATTGTCTTAAAAAATAATTTTGTTTGTCATACCTAGTATCTCTCGAGAGAACTATGAAAAGTAAGTAATTTCTTTAACCAAAAATATCTCACAAACAATTGATTCATTTAAAAAGTCACTTAGAAACATCATAATCTTTACTAACGATACCCCACATATGTATGAGCATTTTTTTTCATCCCTTGTTTGTACGGGGGGAGCTTATTGTTTTTTTTTTTTTGTAATTTCACTTGTTCATTGATGTAGATACCCACCACGTCTGCGAAATTTCGTATTATTATTATTATTATTATATTATATAATCTCGCTCGAGATGTCGATTCAATCGAGTTTGTACTCCTTAAATAAAACATATACATAAATAATGTCATGCCTGTATTCCCTTATGTAGACTTGTTTGACTGTTGGAAAAATAAATTGAGCATATTTGAGGACCCAAGATTGAACCTTGGGGAATACCGAAGTAATTCTTAAAATAATTGAAATTTTTAACTAACTTTACTCTAATAAATGGCGTTTTAGTGAGTAACACAAGTG
Organism: Apamea anceps; assembly: GCA_951799955.1. Classification (NCBI taxonomy): domain Eukaryota; kingdom Metazoa; phylum Arthropoda; class Insecta; order Lepidoptera; family Noctuidae; genus Apamea; species Apamea anceps. The sequence continues at coordinate 3,517,858 of OX637520.1, read as the reverse complement.
TCTACAAACTATGGTAACTAATTTTGGATAGTTTAGCAAGATCACAAATCTTTTTAGGAGTTTCTTAGTGCATTATTGCATTTATTTTCTTTTCTTTTATTATTATGTTCTGTTTTTTTTTTTTTATTTATTATTGGTTATCATTTTTCTCTGTATTTTTTTCTTTTAAGTTAATAATGATTCCACAACGCTGGAGCGCTTACTCATAAACATTTTTGTATGGGCGTTAATGGCTGCGACACAGTTTATAACTAATGCAATCATTATCGTACATAATTTTTATTGTAATTTGTTTTTAGTTCCAATAAACATTATTATTATCTCCTTTATTTCATTTAAATACTTACAAAATACATTTTTAAATATTTTTATAAACAAAAGGATAAAAAAACATTTAAAAATATAAAAAGTAGTAGCCCACCGGTATCGGGAACAGGGTCCAAGCTACCGGTGGTCAGAGCTCCAGAGAGAGGAACTTCCTGACAATGCGAGCCGTGTCCAGAAGTACCGCTTTCTGAATCAAGCCCTTGATCCAGCTGCCTAACGAGAGCCTCCTCAGGTGTTGGTCGAGGCTTTTGGCTATTAAGCCATTGGCTGTCACGACTATCGGCACAATGATTGCTGAGTCCACATCCCACATGTCGACAACCTCGCGAGCCAAGTCAAGATACTTGATTTGTTTATCTTTCTCGGCTTTCACGAGGTTCTCATCATGCGGGACGGTTATGTCAACAATCATTGCGCGCCGCTCTGATCGATCCACCACCACTATATTAGGCTTATTGGCAACAATAGTCCTGTCAGTGATGATGGATCGATCCCAGTACAATGTGATATTTCCATTTTCGAGAACTGGGTCGGGCACATACCTGTAGTACGGCACCTCAGATTCGACAAGGCTGTATTTCAGAGCAAGTTGCTGATGGATTATCCTGGCTACAAGGTTGTGTCTATGCAAGTACTCTCCGTTAGCTAGACGAGAACACCCGGAGATAATATGCCTGATTGATTCTCCCGGCCGGTGGCATGCCCGACAGATGTCAACCGTGCCGTCTTTCACAATAAATCTCCGGTAATTGTTCGTCATCATAACTTCGTCCATAATTGCACAGACAAAACCTTCGGTTTCTCCAAAGAGGTCACCGAAACGCAGCCAGGCTACGGACGCTGGTAGATCTACATCAGGTCCATGTAGGGCCCGGTAAAAGCGTCCGTGAAGCTCCTTACTCTGCCATACTTCCATGCGATTATTGGTGTCAAGCACTACTGGCTTGCACCAGTTCTCTTTAGCCAAGGAGAGTGGGGTGAGGCCCTTGTCCACCGCGACTACATTTCGATGCATCCCCACGTCGGTTTCTAGGAAATATTCCCTGAGACTGCATATCTCGCGATTGTGAAGGGTTTTAGCGTTTAAAAAGCCTCGACCTCCACACTTTCGCGGGATATACAGCCTCATTACCGATGACCGTGGGTGATGCATTCGATTTGCAGTCAGCAGCGTCCGGACCTTCCTATCCAGGGCGTCTAGTTCGGATTGAGTCCATTTGAGTATGCCGAAAGAGTACATCAAAACCGGCATGACCCAACTGTTGAAGGCACGCACCTTGTTTCCGCCTGATAGAAGACTATTAAGTACTTTTTTCAGGCGGCCAAAGAAGCGCTCCTTCAGCGATTGCTTCATGTCAGTTACATTGATGCCTAACGCTTCCGACATACCCAAATACTTATAGGTTTCGGATGCGGAAAGGGCTCTAAGGTTTGCGAAATCCGAGAGTTGGGTTCCCACGGATTCCACAATCTCTCCTCGCTTTACATGCATGACCGCACATTTGTCCACACCAAATTCCATCCTGATGGCGCTACTGAAAGTTTCAGTAATTTTCAGTAGCTCCATTAGTTGCAAATTGTTGGGGGCAAAGAGTTTAAGGTCATCCATGTAGAGGAGGTGAGATATAACCTGGCCATCTCTCCTCAGCCGATAGCCTAGACCTGAATCCTCCAGCAGTGTGCTTAGAGGATTCAAGGCTAAGCAGAACCAAAGCGGGCTCAAACTATCGCCCTGAAATATGCCTCGCTCGATCCTTATCGGTTCGCTATTCCTTTGAATATTTTGACATCCTGGATAGCGAAGGACCGTCCTCCATTGCCCCATACACGACCTCAGGAAGGTCCGAAGAGTTTAGATATTATTATTATTATTACTCAGTAAAAGGCTTGTCCGATAGCCAGATAAACATCATTGCATGAGTAATATAATTATTATACCACCTTTTGTTTCAGTTGCTAGACTACAATTAGTTAAAGAAGAACCTGTATTCCAAGTCGACAATGTTGTTGTTATTCACACTCCAAAACCCAAGGGGAGAAAAAAAAAAGTTAAAGTGGTATCTGATTTTTTCGAAAACCGAGTAGTTATGGGAAATAATACAGCAGGTTAGCTATATTTTAACTTTACATAATTGAAGTACCTACAGGAAAACGCCTGGTTGAGGGATGCACGGAACCGGGAAGTAAGGCAGAATAGAGGAGAGTCCTATAATACGCAGCAGTGGGTGATCCGGGCTGAAATGATGATAGTGATGAAATACCTACATGAATACCAGAGGGGCAATTCTCGTAATTGAAAACGTTCAAAATCTAGTCGCAGTCTCATCTCAGCGACAAACAAATGTCAAAAGCTTGTCAAAATGCCGGGAAATTGGGAGGTATTTTTCGCAGATTAAGACAGATCAGACTGTGAACGTTCCTAAAATTGCAATAATTGCCCCTCTGGTGTAACACATTTTTATACATTCATCTTTTCTGTCTCACTGCTGGGTAAAGTTCTCTTTCCGATCCCTTACATTACCTATTAACAGATTTGAATGTCACAATATTGTTTTTTTTTTTACAGAAGTCGATGTGACTTCAACGGATACTAAGTCACCAGAGAAACTTTCACCTGCAAAGAAGCCCTCTCCCACAAAAAATCGGGCACCAACACGAAAAATTCGTAAGATATTTCATATTCTTACATTTTTATTGAAATCAATGGCCTTTTGTTAACACATTGGTCACTGCAAGTTTGAAGCGATATTCTCCCATTATGTTAGAAGTACATATGATAGTTTGACGATGATGATAATATTCTTCTTTACAGTTACTAGAAAAAGACTGGCTGATGCAAAAGCACAGGAAGATGCGAAGCGTTCAAAAGTCGAAACGGAAACTGACACCGAAACCCATGACGCTATCATAAAATTGGAAGTCAATGATGTCGATGAGCCAGTTGAACCCGAATGTGACTCTTTTGTGGAGCCACTACCTACGGCAGTACCACCCGCACCTGTAGTCCTACAACTAACACCTGTAGTGGTACAACCAACATCTGAAGTGGTACGACGTCAAACTAAAAAAAGTAAATGTTCAGTCAAGCGGCTGCAACCTACAGCTAAGAAACCACCGCCAATGAGACAACCTACACCTGGAAGGAGGAGAGGATCCAAAGGTAAGCAACAAAATGTACAGCCTAGTATTGAAACACCGTCAATAGTAGACTTATTGAAGAACAAAGTAACAGAGTCTGAAGTTAAAACTAAGCAAAACCAACAAAATGCACCAGGGTTAGTGGAATCTCTTAAGAGTTCTGTTGGCAGCAGCCCCAACTTATCGAGAAACCAAGTAACAGAGGCTGAAGTAAAAACCAACCAAAACCAACAAAATACATCAGGATTAGTGGAATCTCGTAAAACGTATGTTGGTAGTAGCCCAAACTTATCGAGAAACGAAGTAAGAGAGGCTGAAGTAAAAACTAACCGAAACCAACTAATTGCACCAAAAACTCGAAAGAATTCTGTTGGTAGCAACCCGATTTTAGCGAAGAACCAATTAACAGAGGCTGTAGTAAAAACCAAGCAAAACCAACTAAATGCACCAGGATTAGGGAAATGTCGAAAGAAATCTGTTGTGAGCAGCCCGAACTTATCGAGAAACAAAGTGACACAGGCTGTAGTAAAAACCAACCAAAACCAACTGAATGCACCAGGATTAACGAAATCTCTAAAGAAATCTGTCGCTATCAGCCCGAACTTATTGAGGAACAATGCAACAGAGGCTGTAGTAAAAACCAACCAAAACCAACTAAATGCACCAGGGATAGCCAAATCTCGAAAGAATTCTGTTAGTAGCAGCCAGAATTTATTGAGAAACAAAGTAACAGAGGCTGAAGTAAAAACCAACCAAAACCAACTAAATGCGCCAGGATTAGTAGACTCTCGTAAGAATTCTGTTGGCAGCAGCTCGAACAAGTCGTGGACTCGAGACATATCCAGTTCGAGCAACACCACTTGCATTGGTTCAGTCTGTTCCAATGACTTTGTCCGTATTAATAAGAAGTTGCCGGTACTTAAACTTACTAACATAGATAGCGAAGTGAAGAAACGGCAGAAGAAGGCGCAAGAGATTGCTGCATCTGCTGCTGTGGATGACACGGATGAAGATCTATCAGACTCGTATGTCTCTGATAGCTCGGACGGAGAAAAAAAGCTTGTCGAACAGTTAAGTGATTCATTCGGTGCAAACTCGCTACACTTAAGCGCTTCGTCAAGTAGTCAGTTTACACAATTCCGTAGAAAAGAAAATAGTTCGGATTACCCGAAAGGAAGTAGTTCAGACTACGGAAAAGCAGCTGACAAACTAACCTTGACAATGGAAAAGTTGGATCTGGAAATAATAAAATGGATGAATTCGGATAGTGAAAACGTGAATGCGAATCTCGTGAAGTTTAGAGATAAAATGTTTGATATCTTGGATAGAGAATTTGGAGTTATAACGCACTGTCGTCGTCTGAAAGAAATGTTAAACCCTCCAAAGAAAGGAAGTAGTATTGATGATACTTGTATTACCAAGCAAGTTCAAGATTGTAGGGCCAATAACGACATAGTTGAAGAAAGCACCGCAGCTGTAGGAAATAGCCCAGTTGTGGAAAAGGCCCCAGTTTTACAAAATGCTCCAGTTGTAGAAAATGCCCCAGTTGTAAAAAAAGCCTACGTTGTAGAAAATGCCTCAGTTGTAAAAAAAGACCCAGTTGTAAAAAAAGCCCCAGTTGTAAAAAAAGCCCCAGTTGTAAAAAAATCCCCAGTTGTAAAAAATACCCCAGGTGTAAAAAATGCACCAGTTGTAGGAAATGCCCCAGTTGTAATAAATGCCCCAGTTGTAGAAAAGCACCCTGTTAAAGAAAATACTCCAGTCGAAAACCACACTAGAGAACTTGTAAAAGATTTGTCAGGACCTAAAAGAAGAACTAGTAGACGTCTATCAAGTCTTTCTGAGGGTGAGTGTAGTGTTTCAAACGCGAGCACTAAAGAATCCTCAGGCGACGAGACGGCGCCAGGCACCTCCTACCCGTACTATGACCACCATGATGATGACGATACCCTGTCTCTGTTCGCTGAAAGCATAAGCGGCTTTGAATCTTCTAGAATGAATGCATCGATTGTCGGCGTTACCGAAAAACGCCGAGTCGAGGAATATATTCCTAAACCGGTCAAGGAAGACTACGTGGCAAACACAGAAAAGCAAACCTACTGTCCAACGAAAATAAGAGAAGACCCTGAAATGATAGCATCAAAAATAATAAACGTTTGCGAAAAGCAAAATGCTGATTCAACTTCAATTTATAAGCAAAGCAACAGTACAGATGACGCCGAAAGCTACCAAGATTTTACTGAAAACATAGAATTAGACACAAGATTGGGACCCCCTGATATGATTAAAAAACCGCGTCTAATGGACTCGTACTACGAAGTGTTGCCCAAATCCAGAAGCGTCGTGTTCAACACTTTATGTTTCTACAACCTAATGAACTGTTGCCGAAAAAGTTTCTACGGCCAGTGTCGGTTTTTGCACTTGGTACCGACCAGCGCACAAATAAAAGAAAAACTGAATCATTTAGACGAGAGGATGTTAATACAAGAGTATTTGTTGCTGAGGAACTGGTCGGAGCTAAGAAGAAGGTATGGGATGTGTTACGTGGAGGAGTGCGCGAAGAGGGGGCTCACGAGGATACTCATAGAAATTGCCTACGATTTCATTGTGAAAGCTAGAAACGAGTGCGAGGAAGACACGCGGCTTAGAGTTAACGCGATAGAACTGACTTTATTACACTTAAACACCGTCGACTTGAGTATCTGTGAAGATTTGTTGAAGCTGACCATTCACTCTGACCAGGTGAACAGGACGCTACTCTGCGACGTGTTCATGGCGACGATGTCGATAACGCAGAACTTCTCGAGGTTCAAAATAGTGTTTTTAAATCTCACGTATTTCATGGTGGACAACGACAGGACATTCAACAAAGATGTTGTCGAGCATATATTGGAGCGCGTGTGTATCCTGCCTTTTGAGGAGCCGATAGCGCGGGCTTTGATACAGATGATGCGGTTGACGAAGTCAGATATATTCAATAACTCGATGATTGGGCACTTTGAGAAGCAGATATCTGTGAACAAGGATGTGTTTGAGGACTACACGTTGGTGAAGAACCAGTGGGCGTTCTCATCAATGCTGGCGTCATCGGTGGTGTCGCCCAGTCCACCGCTGCAGGCGACGCCGGCGCGGCCCGATGCGCCCGAGCCGCAGCCCCCGGCCGCCTCGCCCGATACCACCAACCTGGATAACATGGTGAGTCCTTTTTAGTACTTTACGTTGCAGATGTAGTAAAATAAAGTTGCAAAGACTATCGTGTAGTCTGTAATTGATGAGTATATTTTGCATATTTAGAAGAAACGAAAAATTGTTACTCCATCGGTCTGCAGCGTGTCTGGTTTTGAAGATGTATATTAGTTTACGCAACTTGGTTACAACTACCAATTACTATTACATAAACTCACGACTTCTTCTCACGGGGGTAAGGCAGAAACCACAAAACGCCACCAGCTACGATCCTTATACTTCTTTTGCCTCGTTTACGTTCATACATCTGCCGCCGGTTGCGTGTACTACGCACCTGACCTTTCTGAAGAACATCAGCAATAAGGTCACTATATGTCCTACTAGTGGGAACGCCAGGAGGGGACGCCCCCCCCCCCCCCGGCGTTTCCACTCACATCTGCGTATTCGATATCTTTGTTAGTCACCTTTCATTCATCCCCTCAACATGACCAAACTAGCATTATTTTCAATTTTTTCACTACATCTTTTAAACATCAACGTTGCCTTATCACATCATTCCTCTACACACAGAATACATTTTAACTAAATCTATTTAAATTTATTTTTTTAAAAGCACCTGGAAAATATATAATTTACTTCTTATTGATATACTGATATTTCAACAGAACAAAGCGGCCGAAGAGCTGTCGAAGCCAGTAATAACTAGGACGATAGGCATGAATCCGGCAATCATCTTCAACCGAACGGCGTTGGGCTCCGGTGACTCGCGAGCCCACGTGAGCCCTGGCCTCTCGACATCTTTGACCAACCCCGGCCCTTCGAAATCTTACGTCAACACAGAATCGGATACCAGCGACGACTCTAACAAACCGAACATCAGGAAATGGCGGAATAGATCGATATTCCCCCATATACTCCCGCCTCCGATGGTGAATCAGGCCTTCAGGCACGGCACTCCTACACGTGGTACACGTGGTACACCTACACGCGGCACTATGAGGCCTCCGATGTGGCCTCCAATGAGACCGCCTCAAAGATTGTTCTATAATCAACGGCAGGTGACGTTCAAGGGGCCCTCTGTATGTATACCTGATTTTATAACTCCTGTAGGATAAATTGCGAATTTGCTTTGCGTGTTTTTTTTTACCCCAACATCGACGATCGAAGACTCTTTCAAAATTAATCCATTCGCTCATTCCCGCGTTTAGAATAATCTTTGGACTTAAAGGGTCAGCCTCAGGGTAGCCCGCGAAATTGGTTGGCCTGTAATTGGTTTAATTGAAATAAATACTTTGGAGTTTGAGTTTTTTTTAAATTCAAGTTTTCTTAAGTTTTTTGTAATTTGCTGGTGTCAGGTTGTATTTTGAACAAAGTATGATATGCGACCGTAACAAGTATGTATTTACAGAATTATAATCATTAATACAACCCTCTAATTTCATATAAGTAACCCTGTTGATTGAAATACGAGTATATCATGGACTACCCTGGCGCTTCCCCATGTAAAGATTAAAGTCAAAGGTCAAAATAAATGAACTAGCGAAACCTCACATGACGTCATGTCGTCATGACGTTGTCTGTTAAGTTTTTCCAATAATTTTACTTGATCTGTGCATTCCTGGGATAGGCAGACTTTACCGAACTTAACCTTGATATTCTCGTTTTCTCCTTATATTGTAACACGTAACATTGAACGTCATTTACACCCCGATTCAAACTTGGCTCTGAAGTGCGCTAGTCGCTGCGCAGTACCTCACCCCCCCTGACTCGCGAATTTGTTACTGCGCAGCGACTCTCCTGATGTTCCGAGCCACCATAAAGTTTCGTTTGTTAAATCGGTCTTTACAACGAGCATTGTGATTGCTTTTTGAATTCAATAACTTGAAGACGTAATAAAAGTCGTCCCATCTATAAAATTGACATTGTTTCCAATGATCGCTGACAACTAAATTACTCCTTGTAAAATGACTGGGATTTCAAGGTGAACAATTTCTTTGACTAATACTTTTCACCATTATTTTCAGAACTACGTACACAGACAGCCTGGTCCGCAGTATTGAAGCTCTTCACTTCGTTAAGTAAGTTACTGTTAAGTTAGCATTAAAAATACAGTCTGGGATATTAATAGTTAAGCAAATTTATACCTTACGCCAATTTGCCATCTTATAGCCATTTCACACAGTCACAACTGTCATAGAATGACACTTGTGACTTGAGTACCGGGTCAAACTAAATTAGCTAGCGAAACTCATCACATGAGTTTCGATAGCTAAACCTGCGGGGTAGTGGCGTAACACACTAATAGTAGCAATGGTTTGCATTTTGACAGTCCAACAACATTCATTGCGACATTTACGTTGAGTAGACGAATTTTTAGAACATTTGAAGCAATGGATTAGCAATATCCTTCAAAATGATTCAGATTGTGACCGATAGTATGTTACGCAGTTAGCAGCAACTTAAATTGTCCACATACAGCACCCTTGCTGTATGTGGACAATTTAAGTTGCTGCTCAATTTGTTCAACAATTCATTTTTCTGACTATTACCTTCAATGTATAGAATACCAATATTTAAGCTAAAAATGTCGGATTTTCAGCTTAAATATTGGTATTCTCAACTTGTAGTTGAGTATATGAATGTTGGACACAAATTATACTATAAAAAAAAAAACAACTAAATATACCCGGTGAAAACAATGTGAGGCCATTTTGAACTTGACCAGACAAGCATTTCTAAAAGAAGACATGTAAGATATTTGTATCATTAGTTCATTTGTACGCTGTTCAAATTCAAAATGTCCAGTCTAGTTGGCCATATTATTATGTAGGGACATTTTGCAATTCAGCATGTTGTAAAAAAAAACCCCCGACTGCAACTAAACAGTTCATAACAAGCCCACACTTCAAGCAGTGATGCAGCTGGTTGGATTTATTTAGTTCAATCTCAAATTTGGTGATTTTTTATTTTACTTAAATTATATTTTTGGATTCTCACGACAGGACTGTACACTTCGTTTGAAATAAGATTAAACACTTAAACAAACGATTTTTACAGCCCGTTCCACCGATTTTAACTTTATTCCGTAGGCATAAGGATGGCATTAAAAGCAAAAAAGTGGTTACAATACCAAGTATTTACTGCAGCTGCCATTTGTCATGCCACCAACGCAATAGAAGTCAAAATCGGTTGAATGGACTGTAAAAAAGGTTTATTTAAATGTCTCATTCCAAATGGAGTTTAGTTGTCTAGTATTTCAAACAGCTGTGTGTGTTGCAAAAATCACATAAAACATTGAAACATATTTTTTTTTAAAGCCAATTCAGCCACCGTTGTGACTACAAATTTTAGTTGCAAGCAATTTAAAATAAGGTTTCTGTACCACCGACATTATTATAAATACTTTACCGTCTTTTTGGCTAAGGAATAACAGCCGCACGGGTCGATCGATCAGGTTAAGCTAAGCTTTCCGAGGTTGGTCTGTGGATGGTGGATACCAAGACCCCTCAAAGCATGTTAAGCCACTGGTCCCAGCCGTCGTTCGTAAATCTTTATAGTCGTTACGGGTCGTCAGAAGCCCGAAAGTATGACGAGTAACAAAGGGGTATCGTTTGACAAATTAACTGGGTTGTGGAGGTCAGATAGGCAGTCGCTTCATGTAAAATACTTGTATTCAGCTGCATCCGGTTAGACTGGAAGTCGACTCCAACATAGTTGGGAAAAGTCGAGGCAGATGATATGACCTTCAATCATTGATGTATTAAAAGCGTAGATACGGGACTTAGTCACAGTGCCTGGTCCTACTCAACTAAGTGATTGCCCGTAGTTGGCACTCAGTCGCGCACGGAACATCGTTGTGATCACACACCTTAATAATTTCAGTTTTTTTTATAAATACGCATCAAAATGACTTCTTGTGCAGCTAAACAGTGTTTTAATAAAACAAGGAAGAAAAATAAGACACTGGATTACTTACCACTCGTAAGTACAGCCAAAAATGTTAATCTGTTGAAAATTACAGTAATATTTAATATTTGCTTCGCCATGTTTGTGAGAGCGAGATAGATCTTACAAACATGCGTGAGAGATACGATACGCACATAATGCGCGAGATGCCGCACGTCATTCATAATCGTAAACATTCGGCAGCTAACACGATTTCGCTCGCACGGCAGCGCCAGCTCTTATCTCTGTCCTTGTCTATCAGTGACTGTAGGTTTGCGACTGTGATGACACTGATCGTAGATGTGCGTTTCGGTGCATATAGTCGTGCACAGAGTCCAGGTTTTCTGTTTGCGATGGTAGCGCGTAACATAGGGTGGACTCACCCAATTTCGTGGTAAAACGAAATAAGTAGTAAAACTTCGTTATGTTAGTAAAATCTTCTGTTTTATTTTAATTAGGAACATAATTCAGTCTTTCATTGACAATATTTGCTTTGGCAAACATAGATAGGATTACTATTTTTATACTTATAGCTAATAATCATAACCTCCTTGACATCGACAATTTCGTGACAGTCACTTTAAGTCCGTGATACATACGCAGCCAATTACGTTACCACGGAATTGTATGAGCTTTTGATTTTTTTTTATCACGAAATTACGCGATACAAAAAAAAAACACTGACTGTTGATCATCATGCATTGCATGAGTATTTACTCATGTAATGCATGATGATCAACAGTCAAGAAACAATTTTAATTGAAAAATTTGATTTTTTTTCTAATTAGAAAAGTGTTTCTTGGCTATTCCTCATCGCTATCAGAGACACTGCAAGCGTCGCACATAAAAATTTGTTGCTGGCTTCCTTTTGGGATATCTTGGCTTTGACAATGCACATGATATGGTAACGTGCAAAAAGAACAAGTTATCCACTCGGCTCCGTTTTTTGACAACACATCATCGGAGTACAGTCCATCACATGTGTGACATGTCCAATCGTCTTCTGCTAATGACATTTCTCGCTTATTTTGAGTGACTGATTTAGCTTTTCCCTTCTCTGTTGCAGATGCCGATATTTTTCGTGCAGGCTTTTGCTTTGGCTGTTGTGGCGTGTTGTTAGGTTCAAGTTTGGAAGTTGACGGCTGAACAGGTGTTAAGCATATAGCTTTTGGAACAGTCCTTTTAGAATTCTGCTTTTTCGCTTTCGGTGTCCATTTAGGTAGAATTAGAATGTCGTGAATCTCAATTTTCTTTGGTTTAGAAGGCTGGATTGGACTGGCAGGATTTGTTACATTTGAGTCAGTATTGCTTACGGTGGTAAATCCTTGTGATGTCGAATCATTGAGGGGGTCGCTGATAGCTGTTTCTATTATGGTGTTAGGGATCGACTCTTCAAGGTCTTCTTCGATCAAAATGTTTTGTATTGGCTCCGTGGAAATAACGTCTGTAAGTCGGCTGGGCGCGATTGCTTCTGGACACACTGCAGTTTTATTTAATGGGTATATACCTGTCTTCTCAAACCCTGCTCTAATATTTGATGGGGTAAAACTTCTTTCATATGCGGGACTCAAAAATTTATGAAAGTCAAAACGTGTCGGCACAGAGGTTGGATGTAGCGTTTTGTACTTTTGTAATTCAGCACGCCAAGCTACTTTAAGCGGCCGAAATACCCCAACGTCAAGTGGTTGTAGGATGTGACTTGTATGTGCAGGCATCGTGAACAATATTATTTTATTAGATTTAGCATAAGCTAAAACATTCGGGGAAACGTGGCTGGCATGTGAATCCATAATAAGTAAAACTGGCCTTGCTGGAGGAATGTTTTTGGAGAAAAACTCCAGCCATTCCAAAAACAAGTCTGCATTGATCCAACCTTTTGGAGAAAGTCGTGTTAAGCTATTTGGAAGAGATCCTGAACTTAATTGTGGTATATTTCGTACCCCTTTGAAAATGGTCATGGGTGGAAGAAAACATCCAGAAGCATTTATGGCAGCTAGAACTGTAGTGGTGGTACCTTTTTCAGCGTATGTACGATTATAAACATACTGTTTTCCAATCTTTGAAACAATTTTGGAAGGTTTGTTAACAAACATTAAGCCTGTCTCGTCGCAATTCCATATTTTATCCGGGGATTGTACCAAATCATGTTCAATTAGGGTATTCTCTAACTTTTCATAAAAGTCAGCAAGGATAGCAGGATTCGAACAACTTGCTCGGCCAGCAGATAAATTCTCCGGTGTTCGCAAAGATAAGCCATAACGCTGTTTAAAACTGACCCACCAGTTCCAACCAGCATAACCTTTCTCTGAGCTAAAGCAATGTTTAGGATTTTTGGCCTCTGCCAACGAAAAGGCAATTTTTCGGATTTGATTTACTGTGAGGCCAAAACCAAGCTCCTGCATTTCAATTATATATGTAACTAATTTTTGCTCTAATTCCACCGGTAGTGAAAATGGTCTTCCAATTTTTGACATAATAAATTGAGTGCTGATTCCATTTTCTCTATCTTCTTTCGCACGTCCAACATTATCTTTAAGAGTACTCCATGGAATACCGAATTCTTTAGACGCGCGGTAAACAGTCATATTATTTTCCAATACATTTTCGACAGCGGTTCTCAGTGTCGCTTCATTATATTTCCTATTTTTTTTATTATTAATGTTTTCCTCCATTATATCTGTAAAAAAATTATGAACGTGAGATAACAGTAAAAACTTGGTATAGGTAGGTAGGTATAACAATTCAATCAGCTCATTTAATTCCGTGACAATAATTCCGAAAAGTTTTTTCTTTAAGTACCTATTACAAGTTTTCTATTTAATTTATACTTGGCTTAAACGTTCAAACTTAATAAGCACGCAAAACATATCAGTACAATATAAACATAATAGTTTCTGGCTCAGTTTCTCCGTACATCATATTTACCTACGTTAAATCCGTGACACACCTACAATTCAAAACTTGAAAATTCGTTATTTTTATGTGTTGACAAAATAAGAAATTACAATAAAGCTACTCACTAGGGAATGCAAAACCGGCCAAAATAAAAACCCGGTTTTTTTTTCGGGTTTCGTATTAAAAAAACCGGTTTTCGGTGAACCCGGTTTTTTTTTTCTTGGTCTAAGTTTTTTTAAACTACTTGTGAAATTCAGGCCGCCTACATCTTGCATATTTTCAATAATTAAATAAAAACGTATCTATTAAAAATAAATACATAAGTATTCAAAATTTCAATGAAAATGCAGAAATTTGTTTAAGTAAAAGGTTTATTTGCTTTTTGTGCTTCACCCTAGTAGGTAAAATATTAATCAACAGTATTAAAAAGATGAAGTTGAACCTCCAGACCACAAAAGTATTTTATTGCAATACTTGTATTTGATTGATTTCGATTTAAAAAAATGACCCCCACACGCTGTTTTTATCCTCAGTTTTTCTGATGTTTTCTACAAAGTCATCCATAGTAATCTGAAAGCGACAAGCAAGAACAATAACTTGATCTGTTTAATTATGAAATTAACAAGAATTATACTGGACTGGGAGAGGAAGGAAAATATAATGTTCCAGGCTGATCCAGGCACTTCCTGGGCATACTGTAAAAGTTAGGTAAGGAAACAAAGGCAAATCAGTTTCGTAGGCGATGGGCAGACGGCCTATGCCTATCATTACAAAAACGTTGTTTTATAAATTAAGTACTACCTTACCTCCTGCCCGAGACTTCGGCAGCGTAGAATAAGTGGAACATCATTTTTTCGGGATTAAAAGTAGGCTATGTAGGTAGCCTTATAGCCTAGCTATCTCTATTCCAAATTTCATCCAAATCTATCTAGATTCTAGCTGTTTCTGTGTGAAAAAGTAAAAAACATGCTAACAATCAAACTTTCACAATTATAATATAAAGCATTGTGTGGCACACTGTGTGAATATCTTAACATTTAAAAATAGCAATTTGTACCTAACCTAAGTACATACTATAAATGTCAAATACTTACAAAAATAACTGAATTGCACGAAAAATTCACTAAACACCTTCACTCAACTATTGAAAACAGTTAAATGTTACCAAATTACTAATGCTACAATAAACAACGTCTTTTTCCACAAATAAAAAAATTTGAATCTTGAATCTTTTCACTAGCAACCGTTGGCAACGGTTGGTAAAACAAAATGGCTGACACCAAATTCATAGTTTTGACTGACACGTGGTGTTGGGTGTTGCCATTTGAAAACAATAAAAAACTCGAAAAACCGGAAACGTGAAATAAAAAACCGGTTTTTTTAATAATTTCAAATATTCCGAAAAACCGGGTTTTCGGTTTTCGGTGAAACCGGTTTGCATTCCCTACTACTCACCCTTTGTTAACTGCAAACACTAAATCACAATCTGCACTCGTCTCTCTTTAATCTATAATAAGTTTTGTGGCAATCTATGTACGTTTAGTATTTATTTTTAACAATTTTTCGACAGACAAAAGTTACATGGCCGCGCTTTGCAGAAAACTAAGCGCGAGGTGACATATCTGTCATTTGTTACTGTCTCTTTCGCACGATTCGATTTAAACTTTTCATACAAAAAAATGACTTATTCCTTTACGCTAGGGTTTATATTATAGTTGCGTATTTGTCTCACTTAACTAAGTGGAAACCTCAAAAGAGACTATCACGAAATTAGGATTATCACATAATAGGATGAGTTTACCCTAATTATCTTTCCTTTTAATATATCAATGCCTTTAATTGTTTTAATAACTTGATATTCGTTTCTTATTCAGTCCAGTCCAGCGTCTTTTTGCGATTTCTTAGAGGCAAACGCATTCTGATAAAAAAAAAATGCAATTGGCTATCTATTGTAGTTAAGACATCAGACATGGCTCTATCAGATAGATGACGTGGGCTTATTAATGGGGTCGGGAACCCTACGGTACCTACCCAAAGTATTAAAATATGGCTATCAATTTTTTCTCAGTCGAAATGTAGTTGTCTGCCTCGTTGGTGTAGTGGTTGCAAGCGCTACTGCTGAGCGTGAGGTCCTGGGTTCCATTCCCGGGTCGGGCCAAAATGTTATTGGACTTTTTATCTAGAACTTCTCAGTAGCAGCTTCTCAGTTTGTGCTGGATTGATGGCAACAGGTTCGTCCCTTACATGGGACTTAAACATAACTGGCGAATTGTTGATGTACTGTAACTGAACCTCTCGGAAAATAGAGCCGCGATGTTATATAATTAGTTTTCAGTCTCAATGCTCCTTTTATGCTCAAACTGAAAAAATCTAGTCTGTGTGTGTATCTTAGGAAAATAAGTTAACTACAGGAGAAAAAGGAACTACATAGTACAGACGCCAGCAGGTCAAGCTACCCGAAACTGTCAAATTTTCCCAATCAACCTTGAACGTAATGCATTAGCGATAAAGTTGAAAATCTATTAAAAGAAATTTGACAGATTGTAGTAGCTTGATGTGCTGGCGTCTGTACATTGCATTTTGGATGTCCCTCTCTGTCTACATCGTTCTCGTTAAGACAATATATAGCACGAAGTATGCAATTTTGTTTCGCAATGAGTTTTTACTTTTTTATGCGCTTAGGAAATTGTAGTTTCTTTGCAAATGGGCTTAATACAAGTCCTAGTCTGAAAGCCCACATGCGCACGGTCGTAAAAATATCACGCACTGGATTTTCAACGCTGGGTGTTGAGCCGAGCGTTGAGAATACAATAAAGGGAATGCACGCGCGTCAAAAAAAAATATTGTTGGATTTTCAACTCTCGGCGTTAAGGTAGTGTTGAAAATCCCGTGCGCTAAAAAAACATCGCTGGTGCAAATTAACCTGGGTTGAGTTTCTTGCTGATGCAAGATTTCAAGTATTTCTCGTGTATGTTCTGCATATCGTATTCAAATGGATTCTTTGGTGGTTCATCAAGCTGGTAGTAAGATTAATTTTGATGCCTCGACAGGTTTTCTATAAAAAAATTCGTCAAATATCAAACTGTGGTGGTCTGGTTATGTCTTGTGGTCGAAAAATCAATAGTGGTGAAACCTTTTTTTTTCTTGTCGGAATTTGAAATCTTTTTCATATTTACCACTAATTTTTCCCTGAAAATATACCTATTGGAAGTATATTTTCAGGGAAAAGATTAAGATACATTTATTTTTATGTATACAATTTATACAAAATGCCTGTTTGTATCTTAAAATTCGTTGACGTCGACTATTCAAAAGTGCCACTAATTATTAGGTTTCGTATTTTTTTTTGTTATTTCGTTCTTAGTTTAGGTAAAAATGTAAATATTGCAATTACCTCATTATTCATAAGAAATATTGACATGTTTGCGGAAATGGGACAATTCTTGCTAACAATAAAATCTTGTTTATTATGAAAAAATTGACTCTAATATTATTGTACAGTTAAATTCCATTTCATTTAGTAAAACAATTCTAACTCATAGCATAATCAGCCTATAACGTACCCACTGTTGGGACACAGGTCTCCCTCTGTGAGAGAGAGTGGGCTATACCTACTCCTATATGACATTATTTTAATAATATAATTTTCTGCAGTTTATCATTGCATGCCTAACTGGGTGGATACTTGGATAGCCTATCTAGGAATCTCTAAACACACGTGCACGTGATAAGCACCAAACCGGCCGAACCAATAGCCAACATTGGGCCAACGTTTAGGGACAACTATATTAGGTATGTTTCACCAATCACATACAGATATAATATACTATACATACTGAGTTATAAACACTAAGGTGAGGTCCTAATCATTCTATATTAGAGATAGTATACATATTTATATTGCATAAAGTTAATGTTACTGGACAATAAATTCTTCTACAATGGCGCCGATTCCCTTGTTCGCCAACTAAACTAAATTTAAGTTCAGTGCATCTTTTTATTTCTATTTCATTTAGAAGAGGACGTAGTTTAGTCCTGTCAAATTATTCAGCGCCTGACGTAAATTGATGTATTTTTAGTTGTAAGTTTTTAATCACGTCTAAACTGTATGGAGTATTTTAATTTGACAGGACTAAACTAATATTTATCTTCTGTCCTTTTCTTAGTGAAATAGAAAGAAAAAGATGCACTGAACTTAAATTTTGTTTAGTTTGTGAACAAGGGAATCGGCGCCATTTTTTCATAGGTTGATCATTTCTGCAATGTCCAATCCATCTAAGCATAGGCACCTAGCTTTATATTCTCTATGTGTAAATACTTAGTTATAGTAAGCTTGTTTTATGTTTTAAAGACTATCAGGTTTGCTATTATGTGACGAAAGCGTTAATTTTTAGGTTATTGAGTTACAAAGAAAATACATTTTTAGTTGTCTGTTAAAAAAGTGATTTGTGAACATTGTTAACTTCGTCTACTTAAACTGTAAATGATCTTATATCACTTTTATTTTTGGTAATTTGTAAGTGGCCACTTAGCTATAATATTTAAACAGTACTATGTGCCTCTGTGCGAGTCAGAATTTCACCTCTCATCTCATGTTGTTAGTGTTAGCTGAAGTTCGCTCTGTCGCTCTGTCGACAGCAAAGTGCTGATCGTCTGTACTCTGCCAAAGTCTGTGTTATGATATGACTTGATGTATGTAATTATGTATTTCCAAAATTTTGAAAAGCGCTGTTTCTTTTTTGTGTAAATTACAAAGCAATGGTTTTCAAAAGTTTGGCAAGTTTCAGGCAATCTACTCCACATAAGATAAAAACTTCTTGAAGTTTCTTTAGTTTGGCAAGACTTTATTTCACAATAGTTTTTGTCGAAGTATTCTTACATTACTTATTCGATTCTAAATCTGTTTTTTTGATAAGTTAGAGCTGTGAAGATATTTTTATAATAAAAATATGATCCTATAATAACTTTTTTATTTTTATTCTTCTCTCATTTCGTCGTGTTGTACGAAATCTGAGAGGCTAGCTCTGCGACCATTCTAACTCGGAACTCCCCTTAAATACTAAATCGACATTGTTCTGGAACGTATTTTGGAAAAAGAAAATACGATTATTTGATACGGATTACGGATGTTTGCAAAGAACTCAAAAATAGGATTGTATGTTATCTATTTTCGGGCACAACTTACAATTTCACTTTTCTCAATTCATAGACGAAAATTCCGGTCGGGTTGCTATTGACAGCATCCTTCGTAGCAGAGGGTGATTTTTAGTTGTTTAGTGTGGTACTCCTGTGTTTATTGTGTAATACGGTAAAAATAATGTCGGGGGTCAAGGCGCCATGATACACAATTATTAATTTTTAGCCTCTGTTGTCCCATTGCAGAGCAAATGCTTCTTTTTCTCCGTTCCACTTCTCCTTGTCCTGAACTAGTGTGGACCAATCCTGTCTGTAGGCGACAAGCTCATCTTGCTGTCTTCATGATACACAAGCGGTATTGAAATGGTTACTTCTTTCTGGCAAATAATATAAAAATAATTTAGCAGGTGAAATGAAACACCATTTTGTAGAAAACCAAATATAATTAAATGACACCACAGTGTCTCATAGCTAACGCATTACATACAACTGATGAAAATACATTTAAAATAATAATACATACCATCGTATTGAAATATAATAAATTGGTGGGTAAAAATACATTAGAGCCTCCTCGACTAAGAAACTAAAAGTAAAAATATACAACTACAAGACAATCAGTCTTAAAAGTACAGTCAGCGCCATTTTACGCTTATTCAAAAAGTTGCCATCTACAAAAATCTTTTCATATCATTTTCAAAAATTATTATACTTTCTCATGACGCGGACTGTATTCGACAATAAAGTAAAAACTTCGGAGATTCCTGAAAAATAAATCACACAATCTTAACCTACGTATAAATATTGATAGGCGACTACAATATTGTCAGAGCGAAGCGTATTAGTGTAAAAAAATCTATACGTACGTGTTTAGTCGAACGAAAATGGAGTAGCATACAATTTTGTACCTAAATGTACAAGTTTTACCTATGTCCAGCAGTGGACTTCAATAAACCTTATGTAATAAATAATAATACCAGCCTATGCAAATACCTCTTGTCATACTGAGAAGGCATGTGCAATTGAGCATTGATGATCACGCTTGCAGTTTGGCATACTATCAAATATCTTCTTTAATGTCTAAACTTGTTAGTAACGTAAAGAATAACTGATAGTCCTGTTCTAAGTTAGTAAGCTAACAAAATACGCCTTATTCGACCATTTCTGTAATTAATTTAAACTATTTCTAAATTGCCACTACTCCGTTTTGTCTGACAGTATACTTATACAATTTGTACTCAAAGCTATACAATTTGGCGTCATAATACTGAATATGCAATAATACATGTTACCTTAATACGATTCAATTGGATATAAGTACATACGTAAATCACCGAATAGTTATATTAGAACTTAATTCAAAGGAATTTTGTAGTTATCTTAAAAATACATATTTTATAGGAAAGTTGAATATTATTAGTACATTAAAGTTAGCCTGCTTTTCTAGATTTTAATACAATCTTCGCAATATTTTTAAAACTACGCAAATCAGTTCTTCCTTTAGCATAATCAGCCTATAATGTTCCCACTGCTGGGACACAGGCCTCCTCTCGGTGAGAGGGAGTGAGCCGTAATCCACCACCTAGGGGTAGATATCACATGCCTTTGAATTGTTGGTTCTAGGACATACCGGTTACCTCATGGCGTGTTCCTTCACCGTTTTGAGAGCAGTGGTGATGAAATACATTACACAAAGTAAAGCGCCTGTCGAGGTTCGAACCCACGACCGTCATTTAGTCGGAGCCATTACCACTGGGCGACCACTGTACTTTCTTTACCTGATGGTAAATAAACATCTTATGTACTAATAATTCTAATTGTCCTCTAACTTAAGTTATTTATTATTCGATGGGAAAAAGCCAATCGCGGATATAGTACAGACGCCAGCAGGTCAAGCTACCCGAAACTGTCAAACTCTCCCAATCAACATTCAACCTTAATGCTTTAGCGATAAAGTTGAATATCTATTAAAGAAATTTGACAGATTGTAGTAGCTTCATGTGCTGGCGTCTGTACAATAATAAGAATACTATGAGTATAGCACCAATTGCATACAAAATATCGACAATACTGGCGACAGGAGATTGTTAACAGCTAATGTCAATGGTGATGATCAAATCAGTCTGTGCTTAGTAAAATTAACCTATTCAAGTTTTAGTAGCATTACAACGAAACCAGTTTATTGTAGGCCACTGCTGGATATAGGTTTTTACTGAATAATAGTAATTAGAATGAGCGTACACTTGGCAAGGAGGTCAGCTGACTGGGTATTTTTTTTCAAATAGGTTTGCAAGGTTAAATAAACACGAAATACTGCAAGTAATGCTATGCTATACTGCTATACGAATGTCACTTGTTTGCATTAGATTTCCCAAAACAATGAAAGTTTGGTTCTCAAGAGCCTTAGACCATTTTTGCCAGTTCTTATTATTTAGATTTCCCCATACAAACTTACTTGAAAACATGTAGCAAATACCAACATTTTTGTTGCTTAAGGCATTGACTGCAACCGCGGTCACCGGCGACCGCCAACAATAGATTCTCTATTGTGTCTGTTTGTCTGGCAGTCAACATGTTAAGAAATCTCTTCACGATTGATATTCGCGTCTAACAATCTCTTGTAGCCTTTTGAAGCTAGTCTTACATTAAGCGGTGGGATACATTTGTGCGTTGAGTTATTACAAGTAGTAATATAAGCTTCAGTGGAAGAGCGCTCGGGGTCTCTTCTTGGCGAGGATATGCCACGAGTGAGTGACGCCTTTGCGCCGCTTCGGTGATAAACTGGAAATTAATTCGACAAATAAATAATCATGGAAACAGAGTTTTTTTTTTTAATAATATGACACACTAAACCGGCCAAGTGCGAGTCGTTTTGAAGAAATATGACACTAAACCGTGAGTCGGACTCGCACACGAAGGGTACGTACACGTACCACCGTACAATATTTAAAACTATATATGTAGATTTTTAAACACGATTCTTGTAAGGGACGACGATTCTTATACCTAGTATTGTATACTATCAAGTATTTTCTAACTGAACAGACAGCTGTGCTGATGGGGAGTTTGTTGTGCCACTTCTTCCCAGCGAAAGCACTTGGAAGTGGTGAAGGGCGGGCGTTTTGGGGGACTATCATTTGTAACGTTTGAATAGTGCTGATTCTCAGCTTAGTTTTAATAAATGAGTTTTGATTTTGATCCAAATTCGCGGGCGTTTTGGGAGACTGGCTTTTGTAATTTTGACGTTCGAAAAGTGCTGATTCTCAGCCAAGTTGAATAAATGACTTGATTTTGGATCCCCTTTAATTTTTACCTTAATTTTATTGTAACAATATAGCGGTCACAGTAGTGCACACTGAAAATTTCATGTGTCTAACTAATATGGTTAAAAAAAAATACAGCCCTGTGACAGACATATGGACGGACAGACAGCGGAGCCTTACTAATAGGATAAAAAGATGAGTGACAGTGGTAACATTCGGTAAGGGATTCAGTGATTCAACCAAAATGGCATCCTTTATTTGTATGAGGCTAATGTTTGCAGCATAGCACATCCACAATTGATCTTTCCCATTCACTAGAGTAACTAGGCTTTTTCCTAGTACTAGTAAATAAAAATAACACTTGTAATCGTTAGAACTGAAATAAACCAAGAACTAATAATATAGGTTCTGGTTGCTTACCCATGGTCTGGTGTATCAGGCATGTACGGGGACATTCTAAAGTCCCGGCTGTGAGGTGTCTCTATGCCGAAGGGACTGTACAGCTTAGTGGGGCTCCTGCCAAGTATCTGGAATTAACCAGACAAGCTGTTATTCAAGTTAGTAATGCTAGACAAAATGTTATTCAAGTTAGTAATGCTAGACAAAATGTTATTCAAGTTAGTAATGCTAGACAAAATGTTACTCAAGTTAGCAATGCCCGACAAAATGTTATTCAAGTTATTAATGCCAGATAAAATGTTATTCAAGTTAGTAATACCAAACAAAAGGTTATTTCAGACGGAGAGGGTGCTACAAATTGACCCCTCATCATTCATTTAATTATATTTGAGGGCAAAAACTCATACATGACTGAATATGATCACATTTGCTTATGTATGTTTACTATAGGTACCAAGACGCATCACAGATGGCTTTTCTAATATAAATGCTCATACCTGTTTCTTCTTCATAACAGGTGTTGTAGGTGCCCTGCATGGAGATGCCGGGTCTGTGAGCCGGTGACGACGCCTACCTCCCAGTCTGAAATGCTGAATTAAAATATTCCATGTGGTTATTTTTATTTACTGAGAGAAAAGAAATATACCTTTTTTTAAAAGATGCTCATGTTAATATTGCTTTTTATTATAATTACTAGCTGACCCGGCAAACGTTGTTTTGCCATATAAATTATTTCGAGCTGCCCGGCGCTACTTCGTTCGCGTGGTGTCTACTACCCCCTACCCTACTCCTACCCTACTTCTACCCTACTCCTAACCTACTCCTACACTATTCAAAACCCTTAATTTAATACGTGGTTTAATTCGAGTGGACCCGAGTCTACCGTAAGGAAGGGACGATCGTCAAATCGTTTGATAGGAAAGTAGGTAGAACAGTTTATATGGGAAAATTAAATTGTTGTTTTTACTGCCTTCCTCGCAATTTTTCCATATTTTCTCACTGTTTAAACCTTCCCTGGACCACGACAAACATTTCAAAACCAAAATCAGCTAAATCGGCCAGCCGTTCTCGAGTTTTAGCGACTCAAACGAACAGCAATTGATTTTTATATATATAGATAGATAGATAGATTATTTCCTTTATTTCATATTATTTACATTTTTACAAAATCTAAAAAAAAAAATTAAATATAATAGAAGCCCATCGGCATCAGAAACAGGGTCCAAGCTTATTATAATTTGGTAATTTTGTTTCATTTGATTTATCCATTTGCTTTTGATGACCACACAGGAAACACAACAGGGAACACTAGCTTGAACGGTTTTGTTCTTTTTAGTTTTCTAACTAGACATGTTTGTGTAGTCATAGTGACAAGAATCAAACAAACTGATTTATAAGGGATATGTTATGTCAAAATAATCTCTATCTACAGACTTGAAATGCTTTTGTTATGCTCAATGATTCGTAGGAAGGGACAAATTGAAAAGGTCATAATAGGGCATTGACTTTAGTTAGTACTTATGCTGAAAAGAAAAGTATGATTTAAGGCCGTCTTTTAGTGCGGTGTGTAGGTGTGAAAACGCTTCCTCACTCAGTAGGTAAGGTGTATTGGATGTGGGTATATTGATGGAAGAGGAAATAGAATTGCTAATCTGCTTTGTTTGTATTGTAATCAAATATCAAATAAACATACATATATGTAACCTGGACATAACCCTCCCCATTTCAAAATACAAAAAGAATTTAACCACTTACAAATACACTTTTCTCCAATAGTCAATTATTTAATGTGAAATAATTATTATACTAACCAATTTGAATATGAATACTCAATCTTCAAAAACAAATTCAATCTGTTCAGTAAATCTTACCTACTGTACTTTTTTGTATTGTGTCACGTCTAAACAATGATTGTAGGTAAATAATGTTTGGAACTTTACGTCATGAAACAAAATCATTTGCTGTAAATAAGTAGGTTATCTACTTACTTATTTATTTACAGTAAATGATTAGAATAATTATGTAGGTAGTTATTATTTTTCGATATGCCTTAGGTTTCAATTTTCTGTATTTTCTTTTTACTACCCATTTTTGGTAATAAAAATCATCACAAGTATTTATAAATATGTTCACCTATTAGAAAGCGCAAATGCGGGGAGAATTTTTACAGAACAAACGGCGTGCGTCCAACCCCGATGAAGTCTCGGCGGGCACTGGCCGGCCGTTGCGAGCTCTTCAATGCTAGATTTTGTGTATAATTATTGTTTCATAGAAAAAAATACTAAGGAAATTATAAAATGTGTTCTTACCAAGCTCTTAAAAACAATAAGGCTTATCTTTTGGTATAACTTTTACATGGTTTAACGATGTAATCTCTTCAAATTACACGTTTTAAACAGCGATTTAGTGACATCATTATGTTTTTTTTTTTTTATTAAGCCAATTATTTTAATTCACGTTTCTATCTTCACACAGCACTTCACAATATGTTCAACTTTCCTAAAATATTTTATTTTTGCGCAAAATTAATATTTTGTTAGATTTACAGACATTTAAAAAAGTAAAAAAGTACTACAACCTCGCCTTAGTCACCTTAAAAATGAAAGATAAGAGCTCTTATCAGTTTAGAAGGTAGAGCCAACTTTGAATAAAACAGACAAATAAGTTTAGGGGGCTTACCAACAGCTCATAAAGTAGGGCAGAAGTTGAATTGCACTGTTTTTTTGTACTTAGTCATGGAACAAAAAAGCAGTGCAGTTTAACTTCTGCCCCACTATAAGAGGTGGTGGTAAGCCCCCTGGTTTTTGTTCCTACAAAGGTGTTTGACTTGTCTTCATATGTTAATTTTTGAGTTTTATTCTGAAGTTTGTTTTAGTGTATTGATGTCAGAGACTACATAGGACAGGGCCAGATAGTGGAATACATAGTGCATATGGATACAGTATTGGAAATACATAAAGTTAGGTGAACTTTTAGAATATGAGGTCCTTACTGAAAAAGATCGATTACTTATTGTTGCCATGGAACTTTCGGCCATATCTTTCGATGTTAATTTTATAGAAAAGAATAATCTATGAGGTATATAGGTGTTGGTAATTATAATTGAAGGTGTTGTGTTGGGTTGTAGCTCATATGAAAGTAGGTTTATTTAATTCTTTGTCTTAAAATATGACACAGCGGAATTACCTGTGACAGATTCCCGAAGGTGTTTCTTACGCTTCGAAATGTTCTCGATATCTTATCAGCACCCGACTGTAAAGCACGACGGGAGTTCGCGAACGAACTGGTCTTAAATATATTCTTGTTGTAGCAACCTTCCACGTTCCTAAGACTCTCCCTGGCCGGCGAATCGATAGCCGAATCCTTAACAAAAGGATCCTTCATTTTTAAGAATTTGTACGTCGCACTACCAATATATATACACTAGCAGACCACTAATACTAATTTCTTGCCAAAAAATCTATCTAAAACTCACACTTCGATACACATTTTCGTTATAATTCTAAGTAAAAAAATCAATCAAGCTGAACACGGCAAAGACCGTTGGTTGATTTTGTTTTTTTTAAAACGGAAACTTCTCTTTTCTTCTTGCTTCAAGTTTGAATAGCTGCCTTTTGGCATTGCGTTCCATGTTCATAGCCCGAATTTGTAATATTTTTAGCAAGTGATTTAGTATGGATTTCAGGATTTAACAGCCACTGACCCTTAATAAACCAGTACGCTGGATTTCATACTATCGATGACAAATTGAAGATATTTGATTTTCGCCATTTTGGTGCTGATAGCAACGTGAGCGCCCGTGGAACTAATATTTTTGATAGCGAGTTTTACAAGATGCGCATACTCAAGGCATACTCTCATGATAAAAATGTTCTAAATATCTCGTAGTAAACACAAAACAGTCTTATTCCACGATTTAGACCTAAATCGTCAGAGACGTATGTATACCAAAACAAAACGATGGCTATTTGCGGAAATGAGTTAAATTTAGTTCCTAAGACGCTCGTGCGGGGCGCTTTGAATTTGCAAAAACACAATTGTCATTCCAGCGTACTTTTATATTAAAGGTCCAAAAAAAAAAATATGTTGATAAAAAATATTTTTCTGCTTATTGTTCGGGTAAAGATTAGCAGTCATGTTTCTACATGCTTGCTAATCTTGCCAATCTACCAAATCCTCGCAGCCTATATTTTGAAGGAAGAATAATAAATAATATTAGAATAATATTGAATAAAAGAATAATATTGGTTATATGAAATATAATTGGTTATATTTCATATAACCAATAGGTAGAAAAATAAATTATAAAAAAAAATATATTATTCTTATTATTAATAAAAAAATAAATGAAATAAAACAAATTGAATACTTTATATTATTAATAATTTAAAATGAATTTAGTTTACAAATTCTTACATATCTGTAAATACATACAAAATACATAATGCATTTGTAGTCTCCTTAATAAGTTTCATAAGAAAGAAAGAAAGAATAGGTTTATTTGTCACAGAAACACGTGCATACAAAAATATAATTTATTCTAATATTATGGAAAAATAAAAAGATAATATATCTATAATCACGAGCACAAAGCAGAAATAGTCGACGGCTGTACGTCATGTCTGTAACAAGAAGGCTTCCACTCAGCATGATGTTGTGGGGACCCCAGTAGTGTTGATGTAAGTAAGGATTAGTAAGGGGGCGTCCATTAATTACGTGAGGTGTTCTAGGGGGGAAGGGGTCAAGACGAATCTCATCAAATTTTATTTTAGGGAGGGGGGGGGGGGGCGGGGGTCTCGGCGAATATCACGTATTTTTTTTCCTCAAGAAACAGTAAGACTGCGAGAAATTTAGATTAAATGAAGTAAAACATTCTTTCACTAAAATATGGCCAAATCTTACACAATGATAATATAGATTATTGTTTTTTTTTTATTCAGAATAAATCCAACGCATTTACACTATAAATTCACATTTTGAAAATCTCACATGTGATTAGGCAGGGGGGAGGGGGTCGAGCTAAATCTCACGACATCTCACCAAGGGGGGGGGGGGGTCGGAAAATCGCACAAAATACCTCACGTAATTAATGGACGCCCCCTAACTAATATTACCTCGATTTAACTACACAAATTATTATACAACGCCTAACAACATTTTGCTACACGTTACATAATTCAGATATTTGTGGAATTTAAAAATTTAGATAGGTAATAAAAATAATTCAGTCAAAAATCTAAGATAAGAGATCGTCTTCCGAGCAGTTTTGCACATCTTCCATCCGCGACCGCGTCGTACACCGACTGCTAATAACACTCGCTAAAGTAATAATGTACAGACGCCAGCAGGTCAAGCTACCCGAAACTGTCAAATTTTCCCAATCAACTTTGAACCTTAATGCTTTAGCAAGAAAAAATACTGATATGTATGGAAAAATTACTGATATGTATGGGCTTGGGCAATAGTGAATAAATGGCGTCACTATCTGTCTCGCTCACATTTTGTAAATTGACTCTCCGTCTCTGTTACGTTAGCGTCACTATCTGTCTCGCTCACACTTCGTAAAACGACTCTCTCCGTCTCACTCAAACTAGAATCATAAAGTTACGGCCTGCCCCAGGGGCTGCAGTCTCGACATTCATAGCGATCGCTTTACGACCGAATTCGGTCGCAAAGTCCTGTCACTCCATATATTACACCTGTCAATCCGGGACTTTGCGACCGAATTCGGTCATAAAGCTATCGCTGTGAATGTCGAGACTGCTGGGCCTGGGTGCGCGCGCTCCAGATTTTTTATAAAGGCTTAAATTCTTCACAAAGCCTCGCTTAGGATTTGTGAGATGTTGCTTTT
Source organism: Apamea anceps (assembly GCA_951799955.1). NCBI lineage: Eukaryota > Metazoa > Arthropoda > Insecta > Lepidoptera > Noctuidae > Apamea > Apamea anceps. The sequence goes on along the minus strand of OX637520.1, from coordinate 3,489,718 downwards.
GACTAAAATCTTATGAATCTGCTATTTGATATTAAACTTCAATAAAGCAATTCATAATTTGTGACAATTTTACGAATCTCCATACAAAACCGTCAAACAGATGAATTACCTACGTGATATACATTCCACGCAGATCATATAATATTATGATTTGTCAGTTTGTGACCATTATACGATTTTTAATTTGATTCATATTATTATCCTATTATGATTTTGCCAAATTGGCCTTTTTAGGCCCCCTTGAGTGTCCTCAAGGCCGAAACGATTCTAGTTTGAATTAGTATGCCTATACAGGCTGTCCCTGTAGGTACTCGTATATATATATATATATTATAGATTCACTTATTACAGGCCTTACTGGTCAATAAGAATTTTAGGTTCTCGATATTATTTTACAAATTTTTGCAATTCTTCTTTACACGTCGCGTCGGGGCCCCTGTAGCTCGGGGGCCCCGTATCTATACGGCGGTAGCTACGCCCTGATAAAATGGGTACATGGGTTTGATTCCCAGTTCATACTGATACTGTTCGTTTTACCAAATGAAAGACAAATGGTTAATATCTAAGTGTTTTGTTTATTGCTAAGAAGTACTAAATTTAATAATAATTTATTTTTTTATAATTATCCACGTTGATGCATGTAATAATCAATGACTGTCGAAAATGCTGCGAAACCTGCTGCGCCAAACAAACCCGCCCTCATGCCACCTGAAAAGAAAAAAAGAAATTGGTTATATATAATAGTTTTTAAATGCTTTTCGCGCAGGCGGAAAAAAGCGAACAGCAGAATTTTTTGATCAAAGTCTAAGCATTTATTTCAGCAATAGGCATAGAAAAGGCACTTTTGAACGTCAATAAAATAGAATTGACTCTAGTCGCCCCTTCCAAAAGGTAGTTTTCGTATGGAGAAGAATGGGCAAGAAACTCCACCGTTACTCTTTTAAAATGTTTTAGAATATTTTGCACTAGCTTCTGCCCGCGGCTTCGCCCGCGTGGATGTCGGAAATTATCCCACGGGAACGTGCTAACAGGATAAAATGTATGTGCACCAGGATGCCATCTATCTCGCGGGCCCTTTGTGGCTAATTACAATAGAAAACCAATTGTGTCTCATTAATGGTGATTAAGAGGGTACCTATATGATATCTTTACCTAAGTACCTACCTAATTAAAAAAATAAATAAACTCAATAACAGAAAATAAAATACCTACCTACCTAAATAAACCTATTTATGACGATAACTAATCTAAACTCAATCATCATCTGCCTAGCCTTTTCCCAACAATGTCCAGGGCTGGCTTCCAGTCTAACCGGATGCAGCTGAATACCAGTATTTTACATGGAGCGACTGCCTATCTGACCTCCACAACCCAGTTATTGGGTAATACGATACCCTTGGTACGACTGGTTGTCAGACTTTCGGGCTTCTGACTACCCGTAACGACTGTCAAAGATCCACGAATGACAGCCGGGACCAACGGCTTAACGTGCTTTCCGAGGCACGGAGGTGTCTCGGTATGTAAAGATGGTCACCCATCCACAGACCGACCGCGGCAAGCGTAGCTTAACCTGACCGATCGACCTGTGCGGCTGTTATTATTTAGCCACGGGCCCCTCAATCTAAACTCAATAAATAAGCAAAATCTCTAAAAACTAATATCTATACGAATGACTATCCTACCTAACAGTATTATAAAATAACCTACGGTTACTACGTAACACTATCAAATATACTACCTATACTTTAAAATTAAAATCTATACCTACGACTTATATAAAAATAAACCTAAATAACTCTAAAAAGTAAAAGGAATAAAAATGAACTCCACTGCGTGTGACCTAACCTACGACAAACTTATTATTTGCGGTTGGTACAGTAATCGGATCTAGGGATCGAACCGCAAAATTAAGTTTGTTTTTTATTGTATATACTTTTCCGGGATAAAAAGTACCCAGTGTGGTGCCCAGGATATTAAAGAATAATTATACCAAGTTTCATCGTAATCGCACCGGTAGTTTTTGCGTGATGCCTGAACAAACAGACAGACAGACAGACAGACAGACAGACAGACAGACCGACAGACAGACAGACAGACAGACAAAAATTTTTCTAATCACATTTTTGGGTTCGGTGTCGGTCTAGTAACACCCCCTGCCATTTATTTTTTTGATATTTTCAATGTACAGAATTTTCACTTCTACAGATTTATTATAAGTATAGAATAGATATAGATATAGAAGATATGACATCCATTCTAATATTATAAATTCGAAAGTTATTGTCAGTACCTAAGTTGCCTTTTTACGCCTAAACCACTGAACGGAATTCGATAAAATTTGGCATGAAGCTGGCGTCCTGGGAAGGACATAGGCTACTTTTGTCACGGTAGCACGTTCCTGTGGGATAATTTCCGACATCCACACGGACGAAGCCGTGGGCAGAAGCTAGTTGAATAATAGACTTTATTTTCAAAACAGAAAATACTGTTTTTTTTACCTTTAGGGTGAAGGCATTGGCGTAGTCAGGGATTTTGTGTAGGCAGCCGTCCTGCTAATCTAACCATGTAGTCAATGAGAGCCCAACTCTACAAACTTTACATTTTGGTTAAAATGTACGACATCCAAGGGCGACAGTTTCGCCGTGCCAACAAATTCAATAGTAACTCTATGGCCAATCTCCACACGGCGATAATTTGATGGCACAGCGTTACCATCGAAGCGATCCTCTCGCCGTGGAAAAGGCGCCAAGTCTGTATGCATACTTAGGTATCGTATGCGATTTTAGAAAGTTAAAGCACAATCATATTACGCAGTGCAAAAGTTGTATAAATGCATTATATATTTTTTCACAGAATAATAAAAAATGGACCCAAATAGCATAGAATTGGTGCCCTGACACAGTGAGACGGGGTCAAGGCAGGCCACGTAGGAGATGGCGGGACGAGCTGAATAGGTTTCGTCAAAACTGGAAGGAGGACGCGCGGGCTCGAAAAAGATGGAAGGAGTGCCCATGCCCAGGAGTGGGACAGCGCAGGCAGTGAAAAAAAAAAAAACATCATACCTCTTAACCCTATTAGGCCGCCTGTGACCCCACCAGCATAGGTACCATTCTTCCAGTCAGTTTTCCCTCTAGCAGACTCTATACAGCATTCAACACCAGAAAATACAGCACCAAGTATAGCGAAGTTCTTTGCGTAACTGAACATAGATGTTTTCATTTCCCGTAGTATTTCTCTGGCTGTTTGTGTTTGCATGGGGTCTGTTACGGCTACATTTGGCATTAACGAGGATGTGAAGAGGCCCACTGCTAATCCAAGACCGTATCCTGAAAAGAGAATATTTTTTGGTGAAATTTACTACTGGAGGAAGGAGGTAACCCAACCCCCGACACTACTGGAAGTACATTGGACATATAAGGGAGTATGACGAACTTGCACGTTGCTCAGGCAAGAATAATATGATCTATTGTTGAGGTCGCTAAAACATTGAAGTGAGTAGATTATGTTGATAATAAGTTAAAATAAGATAAACTGAATTGACTTATATGTATAGTAAAATAAAGTATACAATTATATGAGCACATATAACCTGCCCATAGGTAATCTAATTCTGGAGAAAGAATAAACACTGTCTTGAGTTAATCACAGCGACCAACTATGTTATGTTAGGAGCAGATTTGAGAGAAACAGTCAATGGCAATCTACATCTTGTATGGTCTATAGTTATAATTAGTATATTATTCAGTTAATTTAGCCCTGTGGCTTACACTGCCCCTAATGAGTTCATTTCTTACTCATCTGTTACTGCCTCTGCAAGCAGTTAGGTTAACTGTTGCCTGACTAAAAGCACATAGTAAATCTCTTGTCACTTTAAATAGTAGGCACCAGTCGACATTAACAGGTATTAAATAGAATAGATATTTTCTCATGTTCACCGAGCAAGTTCACAAAGGTAATGTACACGTGATATGTTGGTAATTTGTAATCTTATGTTGCAAATTATTCCATTGACTGTTAATTAACTACCACTATCGCATTTGGACACTGTAATGGTAGCATATGTATGTATTAAATAAATAAAATAATAAATCACTCAACTCACCAATAACACAACTGGTCACTGATTTGAAGGGGCAGCTCTCAATGGTAGCCTCTATCATCTTCTCCTCATTAGTTTTAATGATAACAGGTCCGAGGATCCTTGGTATTATGATATTCTCGCGAAATCTGTGGTTGTTGCCGACAAGGTACTTCGTGAGTGAATCGTAGTCATTGTCTTCCATAAATTTTGATAAATTCGGGTCTGTAGGTGGTCGGAATAGTAGAGACATTGTGGACACTGATTAGAATAGATCGTTTTTATACATAAAATAATTCTTATAAAATTATTTTTGCACAACAATTATTTATATTGAATTTTATAACCTACAAAATATTCAGCTGATATTGTTCTTAGATGAAGTAGGTAATAAAATCAAACTAAATTCCATTATTACGTCCGAGACATTGTGAGTTTGACATTGATAGTGTGAGTTTGACCTGTTTCCACGTCTTAACTTGGTACTTTTGTGTGTGCTTGGTGGCGCTGCTTGCAGTCAGAGGAAGTAAAATTCAGTACTTTTCAGCTCAGTTTCTACTTTTGCCGCGGATCAAGAAATACTGGACGATTGTTTGCATTGCACGGCATGACATCGCTGACACTGACAGAACCTTCTAGCTAGGTTTTGGCAGCTAGTTTCTTACATCTATGAAGTGAGCTGTAAATTTATACTAAAATGAAAGCAACCTTACCTTCAGAACTTTTACTAAACTTATTTTTACTATGTTATTTGTGTTGAAATGTTTGATTTCTTACAGTAAAAATAGATTTTGTTTGATTTGTCAATGAGTTTTGTTTTTTTAAAACTTCTTTTAATCTGTTTTCATTCATTATTTATCTTAGCAATGCTATTCCGTTTTGTCAACTCTCCACAGCAAGATTCGTGAACAACAGTAAACAAAAAGTTTTGGGGTTGTGTCAGTCGGTCTCAATTTTATATTTACATAGATACATTATAGGTTTATAATGTCTGATTCTTCCGAAGATGAGGATCTTTCACGTTTCAGAGAAGTAGTGGATACATCCTTTACTAAGTTGATAAACGAATCTCGAGGGCTAACGACGAAACAAGAAGCCAGTGACAACGGTAAGTTTCCATCACATGTAATAATAATTGTATTAGCTAGCTTAATATTGTAATATTTAACTACAATGCAACATGTGCTTTCGGTATAATATCACTCTTTTCTCTTATTGATTAAATTGGTACACATAACCTCACTTTCGTACAGGGCTGTATTTAGGATTTGACAGTCGGGTGCAAAACTCAATTTATAAATATTTTGCTAGAAAACTAGAATAATTTTCATATATTATATCGTTGGATCATTAAAGATATAATAAATATTTAAAGGATTATTGCATTAAATATAAATACTTTTTTCAGGTCAACAAAAACGTAAATCTGAAAAATATTTGGAAGTATCGTCCCACTACAATGATGTGAAAGTACCAAAAGAAATGCAAAATAAAATTGGTGCCAAAGTATCTGAAATAATACAGAAAAAAATCGAATTTGTGGACATGCAAATCACACCTAAGTAAGCTTCTACTAAACATGATTTTCACTCATTGACTGTACAGCAAGATCTAGTAGAATCTAATGTGTTATCTATTTTTAATACCGGAAAATAAAAAAAAAATAAAGAAAAGTCCGCGCGGACGAGTTCGTGGGGAAAAGCTTAATATAATAAAGCTGAAGCGTTTGTTTGTTTGTTTGAACGCGCTAATCTCTGAAACTACCAATCGCATTTCGGAAAACTCTTCTTGCATTTGATAGCCCAAGTCTTTGGAAAGGTTATAAGCTATTTAACATCACGCTACGACCGTTAGGAGCCGAGTAAAAAAGTCAGAAAACATGCTAAGTGAAAACAAAGTAGCGCGGGCGGGCGATGCGATGCGATGCGGTGGATCGGGGCCAGTATTTTTTTTTTTGTTAGCCTACATTTTGACAAAATAAAAAAATGTCAAAGGCCTCCTCTTGTTTCTTCCAAACCTCCCTGGCCATGTTAGCCCTGCAAATGTTAACACATCGTCGCACCACCTTCGCTGTGGTCTATCTCGACGGCGATGTCCTCCCTCAGGCGTCCAGTGAGTGACGATCTTTGTAATTAATATCTTTCTTTCTAGAAAACGGAAGATCAAAGGTGGTGTAAAACTATTTAAGGCTTCTGAAGGATTTTTGTCCTGTGAAGAGTTACAGGACACCTACACTGAAACTCATAATATTAAATCGAAAAAACTCAAGTATAAAAAAAGACGAATTGATGAGGAAGATGGTATAACTGAAGATGGTAAGTAATTTTTCCACAGGGATTGTTACATTGTTTATGTAACAATCCCTGTTTCCAAGGTTCAAATCAAATCAAATAATTTATTTGCATAATACATGTTAAAAAGGTGTTACAAGTATAAAAGGTACATTGTATTATAACCTATTGAGGTGTGCAAATTTATATATTAGGTACAACATAAATTTTAAATTGATTTACATTATTAAATAGAATGTCATATAAAAAAATGTCAAATTATTATACACAAGTCAAATCAAAATTTCAATTTGTGGTGCTATTTCAGATAAAATCTCATCTTTCATTTAAATAATCATTAATGGAATAGAAACATTTTGCAACTAAGAATTCGTGCAAACATAATTTGAATTGGTTCATTTTGTGTAGGTCTGTGATACTTTTTGGTAACTTATTGTTCCTGAAATTAAATCTATTAGCAATATTTACGATCACTTGTTTTATGTCTAATGTAGTTGAATTCACCTGCTTATTCGTATCTCCGGTTTTATCATGTCTTAATTTTTTTATTAATCTTTCTTTTTAGATACTTAAAACTATTATTTTGCCATTAGTTCAAGTATGTTTAACAGATTTTGAAAGCTTATTAATCTTTTTCTTTGTAGATAAAGTAAACGCTGTGGTAGTCAGTGGGGAATCTATTTTAACCAAAGAAGAAACAAAAATGTGGAAGTCGAGAAGAAAAGAAAAACTTTTTAAATATAAAGGTCATAAGAAAAGTAAGGTTTTGACTGAAGTCGTTTAGATATTATGTACATACAAACGATTACTGAAAATGATAACTGAAAGTAACTATTCGAATATAGCAAGTATATGAACTTGTAAATTGGAAAAAATAAAACACTTGTAAAACATTAAACATTTATTTACAATAATCACATAACTACGAAATAAATATGTACAAAAGATCATTATCACATAATAACTGCATTCCACTACAGATTTTTCTTATAGTTTCGATAGAACAACCGAATGAATAAACTGAAAAAATACATTTTGCTGTACCTATTCCATACAATATGAAAGTCTTTTGTATTTTATTTCACTTTGGCGATTTTTCTGTAGTCTAAGGAGTTAAAGACTCCTATTAAAAACTCACAAAAATATCTCCTAGACGCCATCTGTTCTACCAATAGATTATGTTGTACATTTTTTATAACATAATTTATTGATTTGGCAATTAAATGCAAATAAACTGAAAATTATGTAACAACTTTTGGGTAAATGGATTACAGTTTATTGCACAGTCTGTATAGAAAACAACTTTTCTGTACGTGTAATAGGAATTTAATCACACTATTTCTGCTAGATTTTTAGTAGATAACAGATCAGGCGGTTGCCGGTGCTGTTATAAAAATATATTCAATCAGTAAAAGGTGTAAAACCTATATTTTTGCAATATTTTCACACAATTTAACAGGAAACGTTTATTTTCAAACAGACCATTCGAATATACTGTATATCCATGAAAATAAATAAAACGTATTCAACACAATGACACTGAGCTTAAAATAAACTTAAAACAACTTATTCTAAAACTTAACACTCAGACATAACGTACTGGTACTAACGACAATGCATATTATAATATTGACAAATCAATTATCTTCATACCTGCAGGCAATTTCAGTCAAAGACTTTTTACGCGCTGTAGGTATTAATAGATGAATGAACTGTTTTGCTTACTCCTAAAGGAACACGCATTGTTTGAAAGAGTCATGTTTAGGCTTTTCTATCAACTGAAACACCTGAAATTTTGTTTGTCATGTAAAAGTCACAGCCGCGTGAAATTGCTTGGTTTGTTCGCGACATTGTTAGGCGGACCAAAATATCCAATATTTCTTGAGCCAGTAAAGTGGTAGGTGCTTATTATTAATAATTCCCCTAGATTTTGGAGATTCAGTTTAAAGAGATTAAACTTTCATGAAAAAACAGAAACATTTTATTACATAAAAAAATAATTAACTTTGGAAAGAACGCATAATTTACCAACATCGACCTGTTTCGTAAAGGCCATCTCACACAAAATCCTATCATACACCCATTTGTACTTTTATTGTACCCATAGACATCTTGAATACGGCCCTGGCGGCTTTCCACAAACTAATTTCTGGTCCTTTTTGCTAGCAGTTCTAGACTGTAGAGTTTATGGTCCCCGATATTTTTCATTCGAAGTTCGAACAATTCTTTAATATTTATAGTCTTTCGTTTGGTGCGGTAGGGAGACTTCTTCCTGCGTGTCTGGCGGGTAGTTCGTCTTGAGTGAAGGCTCTGTTATCAAGGCCGCTGCGCTTGTCCGCGGGTTCCTCTGTCGTAGTTGCTGCCTTCTCAACGGGTCCGTCCATTAGGAACATTGTTAGGAAGAACATTATGCTGCCTGTGGGTTAGAAAAATAATGATTAGGGTTTGAGTTTGAGAGCTAGTTTGCTTTAAAAGGGTAAGGCCCTTTATGCCTTAGAGTCATTTTGTGTAATTTTAGATACGAAGTTCGCAATAACCTATTTTGTATAATTGTGTTTTTGTATCTAAAAAGCTACAACCTGAAAACTCAGTGTAACGTTCCTGAAAAATTATTTTTGTGGTAAATTTTGTTTAAAGTATTAAAAAAAACTGATTTGGTCTAGTTATTTTTTTATTTAACCATCCCAATACCATTTTGCTCCACAAAGGGTTATACACACACGTTTTTCTTGCCGTGAAAATTTACGGTTTATTCGCCGTGTTTAGTCACGGTCGTCAGTGTTGTATGGATCACTATGGAAGCTTGTTGACAGACACGTTTTATCTACGGAGCGGTTTATACGCCGTATTAAGGGTCTTGTATTAAAAACGTCGATATAGGTAATATTACTCAAAAAATGGATGCTAAATGAAAATATCGTTTCTCTATTTTCCAAATAAATATTGTATCCATTTTTTTATAGTACAGACGCCAGCACATCAAGCTACTACAATCTCTGTCATTTTCTTTAATAGATTTTCAACTTTATAGCTAAAGCATTAAGGCTCAAGGTTGATTGGGAAAATTTGACAGTTTCGGGTAGCTTGATGTGCTGGCGTCTGTACATTATTCTCTACCTAGCCTTTTCCCAACTATGTTGGTGTTGGCTTCCAGTCTAACCGGCTTCAGCTGAATACCAGTATTGTCTGTACAATTCATGATAAATAGTGTAGTCATCGTCGTCACAGTCTATAGTCATGGGACTATAGACTACAGAATTAGGCAAAAAAACTGCACAAAAATATTAGTTCTTATAAACTGGTTTCATCAACTTACTTATGCCATAAAATCCAGCGTAGAAGATCATAATGGCCTCCCTGTATCCGATCATCTTGGACACGGGGTCCACGAGAATGGGCAGGTTACCGCCGACGTTGTTCATGACGAACAGGAACACTCCCACCGTGGTGGAGCGGACGGACAGCGGCACGATCTCGACAAGGATGGCGAATACGATGCCGAACCACATCTCAGCTGGAAGGGAGATTTGTGTTAGGATTTGCGTCTTAACATTGATGAGGAGAGGGGTTATTTTTATGTTTTCTAGAGTTTGTTTAGGGAAGGCTGGTAATGGGTAGTTGCTTTGCGTCAATTGAAACAGTTCTGCGGTCCCAAAACTCGCTCGTTTAATATCTGAGTAGGTATGCATATTGCAATATATTCGACCAATAATAGACGTAGAGAACGTCGTATAGACCCGGTAAAAAAAGTTATTATTCGGGTGAAGCCTATTTTAAAGACTCTGATATTGTTGGGAGATTTGCTCCCTAAGTTCCAAGAAGAGAATTGGAAATTCTCCAAAAAGTAAAATGGAGAATTAACGAGCATTTCATCAGACAGAACATTTGTTTAAGACTAGGCTAGCTGAAGCTTCGTCTTAAACAGCTATAGTTTAGTATATTAATCTCCCTCGCCTTTTCCCAACTATGTTGATGTCGGCTTCCAGTCCAACCGGGTGCAGTGGAATACCTTTATTTTACATGGAGCGACTGCCTACCTGACCTCTATAACCCAGTTACTGGGTAATACGATACCCCTTGGTAAGACTGGTTGTCAGACTTTCGGGCTTCTGACGACCCGTAACGACTGTCAAAGATCTACGAATGGCAGCCGGAACCAACGGCTTAACGTGCTTTCCGAAGTAGTCAACCTGATCGATCGACCCGTGTAGCTGTTATTACTTAGCCACAAGCCCCTCTCTAGCTATAGTTCAGTATGTGTGCTTACCAAAGAAGTAGGAAATGGCAAGAGTGATCATTGCCCACAGAGGTCCAAACACGACGGATCCGAACGCAGGCAGAGTAGCAATCAGCTGAGATACCGCAAGTATTAGCACTCTTGAACGAACGCCCATCTTCTCCACGTACCTGTACAAACCAAATATACAGATTAGATATGGAAATAAAAAATGCCAGTGTTAAAAAATTCAGATTGAATTTTTATGCTGAGTTTTGAATAATGAAAATACATAATGTATGTGCCGATGAGATTGCATTTTTTGTGAGCGGGCCAATTAACGGAGATAAACAAGCTTTCGCCCATTCAGGTTATGAAGGCTATGACCCCAAAATATAAAAATACATCTCCTTTTTCTGGATTTCTGTAGCTTTTTTTTTAACAATCGTTTTTTATGTTTCAATAAATCTTCCTAGCCTTTACCAACTAAGTTGGGGTCGGCTTCCAGTCTAACCGGATATAGCTGAATACCAGTATATTACATGGAGCGACTGACTGCCCGTCTGACCTCCATAACCCAGTTACTGGTTAACACGATATGCCGACACCCCTTGGTAATACTGTCAGACTTTAGGGCTTCTGACAACCCGTAACGACTGTCAAAGATCCAAGAATTACATACAGCCGGTAACAAGCTTTCCGAGGCACGGTAGGGTCTCGGCTAACCATCCACGGAACGACTGCGGCTAGCGTAGCTTAACCTGATCGATCGACCCGTGCGACTGTTATTACTTAGCCACGAGCTCCTCAATAGCTTTTTTAAATAGTTTATTATGTCTATTCCAAACATTTCTCTTCAACAACCTGTGATATTGTATCCTAGGTTCGCAACCACGTCCCTAAATGATAAGAAAATATATAAATATGTTCTTACTTGTCCGAGATAACTCCTCCAGCCACAACTCCAACGGAACCAATACCGACAGTGACAGCAAACAACCACCAGCCTAGATCTACATCGGGGAAGTAGTCACGATAGTACAGGTCCGCGTTGTAGGCAAAGCACATGCCTCCTGGAAAACAAAGGAATGTGTGGTTAGGATACAGTAATGACTGGATGGAGGGTGGTGGATCAGCTCAGTCAGTGGACATGTTGAAGTGTATGATAATGGATATATATAATGGCTTATTTTAATTTAATTTAATATTTGAATTGTTTTTTTTTATCCTTTCATTACGGACGCTTATAACGTTCTGCATTGTTCTCACATGCATAATTTTTAACATGAATGAGGTAACTAATACTTTGTAACCATTTCATTTTGATTTAAAAGAGTGTCCATGGAGTTTCTTGCCCGTTCTTCTCCATAGGTACCTACTACGTTTTGGAATAGGGAACTAGATTCATCTTTCTGACTGACCGACCCCTTGACAGTTCAAAAGTGCCTGTAATTGGTTTATTTGAAATATAATACTTTGAGTTTGAGTTTTTTTTGAGGTTTATGTAGATTTTAGGGCAAACTTGGTTGGTGTTAAAGGCTAAAATAATAATAATAATATCCCTGGATATTTCACACAGCGCCATCTAGTCCCAAGCTAAGCAACCTAATGCTTGTGTTATGGTAACAAGATGGCTGATAAACTACTTATATACATTTTTTTTTTGTAAATACATACATATTATAGATAGAAAAACACCCAGACTCGGAACAAATACATGTAGGACTTACAAATATTTGTTCTGTGCGGGAATCGAATCCGCGACACGCAGCGCAGCAGTCCGATCGCTCACCCACTGCGCTAACCGTGTTGTCCAAAGCATCTATGCTTCCATGATAAACATAATATTGATCATATAATAATTATAATTAGCCTGCATTGATCCATTTCAGGGCAAAGGCCTCTTTCCTTTTTCCACCCAACTCGATCCAGCCAATGTGGAACAATCCCTCATATAGGCGTCAAGTTCGTCCCACCATCTGCCGATCATGACCACAACCCATGCTCTTCAGGCAACCAAGCTCAGGAACCCATCATCATACTCATTGTTTTATAAATCATAAACAGGGGAAAACTTGCATAAAATTTGAGCATTTTCATATTCGCTTCTTACTTAGCACAAAAATGATAAGTAAGTTCTTTTATGTACATTTTTTTCAGTACATTTATTTATTTATTCAAACTTACACATATTTCACAAACAATCAAACATACAAGTATTACCATGAAGTTCTAACCAACAGAAAGCTTAGACTGATTTAACAGCGGGTCCCAAACTAGGCACAGCCTGTATCTTGGTGACCCAAACACTACACAAAGTTACTAATTGAATCAGTTCTGCTAGCGCAAGATTGGTATAAGTCTAAGCTTTACTAAGTAACATGTAGAATACAGGACTTTTTCCACATGACATTAAGAAAGCCTTTCCCACTACTTATTCATAATTGAAATAGCGTCGCGGAAAGAAAATTATGTTGGCAGCTAATGCTCCTTCCAATGGCTTTATTAAATGAGATTCCTTGCTGACCTAGATAAGGTCAAAAGGAAGATATAAATGTCTCAGTGACTGGCTTATACGAGTCCGCTTTACTATGAGCAGTGTCATGGTCACGGAAAATGAAGAAATGGAGCTTTTAGTAGATTTATGCGCTCTCGCGACAATGTTAATAATTCTAGCAACACGGAACATTTGTGGGTAGACCGGTGTTACGAATGCTGCCGAGCTGTACTACCTTGTGAAGGACAAGGAGGAATATTCGGAAGCGGTCAGGTCATGGCTAATTTTCAACAATTATTATTGGAGAAGCTCCAGAAAAAAAAAATGAAGATGACTACTCTTGTTCTTTTAATAGAGTCGATTTATTCCTAAGGTATTACGAATCTCGCTTTTACCCAAATGGAATTCTATTAAGGTACCTAAAATAAAAACATTAGCGTTCAATTTCTTCTTGCTCCTTGTTCAAAGACTTCGACTTGGCGTTATTACTTTATTATGATTTAGATCCTGATTCGCGGCTGTGTACAAATTTTGTGTTACTTGGGGAAGAAGTTGTTACAAGGGAAGCGTTTTAATTTGCGTTTGTCAATATTATTTTGCGTACGAAATAAACGTGTAAGATAAAATGGCTTTTTATATTGGTTTTTTAGATGACTTCCTTGTTTTTTTTTTTATAATGTGCCTGTGGATTTTTTCTGCCAGTGTAAATGTCCTTCCAGTCTAAGATTGATGGTAATATCTGTCTATTCGTCTACGTAAAGGTTATCAGCAGCAATGTATTTCCTACCTCTCCCAATTAATTAATATGTATGTGCCTACCGATATTTAATAAACAAAAACATTATTATCATGTTTCAAGAAAATTATTAAAGTTAAAAGAGCTGTCTCTTTCAGCCGTAACAAACGAAGATACTTTAACATTGAATAAACTAACAAACAAAGACATCTTAAACAACTACAAAGGATTGGATGTGACAGACCCTATTACGCCGAGAGGTTTGCGCCCCTCGACGCTCCGACGGGCCTAAGTACGGCCCTGTCATATTTGAATACGAAAACTTTTCCACTTTTTTTTACCATATGGTGCTTTTCTAATTTATTATTAACTAGCTTATGTTCGCGACTTCGTCCGCCTGAAATTTCTTGCTCCCACGACCCATCCCGTCGCATCGCATCGCCCGCCCGCGCTATTACCTACTTCGTTTTCTGACTTCTTTTTTTCTATATGCTTGGTCCCTGAGAGTTCCAGCGTGATGTTTAATAGCCTATAGCCTTCCTACAGAGTTGGGCTATCAAATGTAAAAAATATTTTTTTTAATCCGACTGGTAGTTCCAGAGATTAGCGCGTTCAAACAAACTCTTCAGCTTTATTATATTAGTACTAGCTGACCGGCAAACGTTGTTTTGCCATATAAATTATTTCTAGCTGCCCGGCGCTACTTCGTTCGCGTGGTGTCCTACCCCCTACACTACCCCTACCCTACTCCTACCCTACTCCTACACTACTCCTACCCTACTCCTACCCTACTCCTACCCTACTCCTACACTATTCCTACCCTACTCCTACCCTACTCCTAATCTACTCCTACACTACTCCTACCCTACTCCTACCATACTTCTACCCTACTCCTAACCTACTCGTACCCTACTCCTAACCTACTCCTACACTACTCCTACCCTACTCCTAACCTACTCCTACACTACTACCCTAAAGCCTTCCGCGATAAATGGACTATCCAACAAAATAGTAGAATATACAACAAGTGAAAAAAAGGGAATGTAATTCGAGGGACTAAGTTGGATCCCTAGAGCAGCGAAGGATTCTAGAATATAATCCCGAGCGTAGCGAGGTATTCTAGATTAGAATCCTGAGCGGAGTGAGGGATACAAGGACCGAGATGAACTATTTTTTTCACGAGTTGTGTACTTTACTTTTTACCATTGACCGCGACAAAATAAATAGTAGTATAGTATTTATCACATTTCATTTTATAACCGGTAATAAGTTAATAGTGAAATTAGAACAGTTTTTGAAATTCAGTGTAATGTTCATGTTTGGTTTTGAAACGGTCGTATTAGATAAGACTAGGGTGCTTGGCAAAGTCGCCATATTTTATGGTTGCTGTTGCTGATGAGAAAGCTGTAATGTAGTCGTTCCACAAGGTTGTCCTTTCGATGTTGAAGGGCGCGCCGGAGATAGTGGCGCCCAAGGGTCAACAGTAGACGGTTTTAGATTTATACTGTCAACTATTCGGCTGCATCTTTTCGCTTTGTTTTCAATTGAATCCTCGATATAGCTTTCTGCTACTGTGCTGAACCTCCACCCTCCGTGGCGTTTCAGTTCTGTAAGATCAGCACCAGAATTTGTTAAAAGGGTGGCAGAGCTTCTACGGAACCAGTGTCCTGTGTACTGTTAGTACGGGATTTGTTAGATTGGCAATCTCTTTTGGCATCGCACCTATTTTATTGATTCCAATAGGTTGCCGAGTACATTTTCCGCCATGGTATTGTATGAAAAACCTGTCGGTTTTTGTATTAGTGGGCCGTAAAGCTTGATATTTTTCGACGATTTTTACGTACTCTTGCCGTATCACAAACGTTTTATCAATTTTTGTTTTCGTATCAGTTAAAACGATGATCAGTAATATTTTTTCCGTTTTTGAATGTCGTTCATACTTATCTTTAATATTCATAATTTATGTTATTAGATTTTCCAATGACTTAAAACAACCACGATAACAGATACAAAAGAACCTAAATTGGCTGGATTTTTTTTAAAATTTAATTTTCAAGCCGGGTATGTTTGCCGATGCGAGAGTGGATGATTTTTATGCCATTATTCGAAAACGATGCGCTTCTCTCCGGCACAGAACAGATATCAGCACCCACGGCATGTTGAGAGCATTGAGTGACCGGTGGGACTGCCCGATGCTTGGTCGATGGGTGAGACTGCACACACAGATCGGCTCTAGATAGCTGTATGTGCATTTTATTTTATTCCTATTATTATTATTATGCCTATTTGTGATTTTTATGTGTGTGTATTGTGTTATTTTTATGTTATTTGTGATTCGTTTCTATTATGACATTATTATGTGATTTGTGATGTATTTCGATGATGTTATTTTTGTTATGATGCTTATTTGTAATTCATGAATATGTTTTGATGTCAATATTTACTAATCTAATTCTATGGACTTCAACGTCTGCAAATAAATGATTATTATTATTATAGCTCTATGGAATAGCTCCATATACTCGTAGCCAGCCAGTACCTACGTACTTTCAGCACGTTTCATTAATTTTTGTACTTAATTCGTATATTCGTGCTTGTTCCAAATTCAAAATGTTTTTATTCACTGAGTGACTAAAAGAAAGTTTTATTCACTGTTATCGATGAATAAAACGCCCTTTTTCGAGTGGCAATGGTAAAAAAAAGATTTAACCGCAAAAAAAAATCTTAACCTTAATAAATCTTAATCTTGACCAAATAAACTTTTTTTGCTTACCGTACCGTCAGCAAGAAAGAACTACTAACACATAGTTTTACACATCAACTAAATTGACAAAAAAATATTCGATAACATCTGGTTTTTATGTTTTTTTTAATTGCCCAGTGGGCCTGCTCTTGACATCGATCTCGTCTGATGGAGAGCGATGGATAAGGAACGAGAATTTCATATCCTAACTATTATTATAAAATGCGAAAGTGAGTTTGTTAGTTACGTTTTCTCGCTGAAACGGCTGTACAGATTTGGATGAAATTTGGGACATGGGTTAAGTCTGGGTTAGGACATAGGATACATTTTATTCCGATATTCCCACGGGATCGAAACTTATGCAGGTGAAATCGCGGGGTGCAGCTAGTACAGAAAATTTAACCAAAGTCGGTTATGTTACTCCGACATCACGGGAGGAGCCACCTGACGAAGTTGACCAAATCTAGGGGGGATATTGTCATTTCGAAACCGGAGATCCTTTTCACTTCCAAAGGACATTGAAAGGTAAAAAACAAAGAAATGCACGCTTGAATGTAGGTAGGTTGAGATATCGTCAGGAGAATGATGTTGAGCACTGCCGTCTCAAGATTCCGTGCTCTATGAGTGTCATAGTAACAAGTTGGACTTACCACAATGTCTGATGGAGGCGGCGAGGCACAGCAGTATGATCCTGGGCTGCGCAATCACGTGCCAGATGGTAACCTGCGGCATCTTCTTACCGGACTCTAACGTACTGTCGCCCGCTTTGTTGGTGCCTAAACAGAAGGTGAATATTAGATGGTTGTCAGAGTAAATGTTGAACTCTAATTGTGTAATACACTATCATTCTAAACTTGAGTAATTTTGAAGGATATTGCTTATCCATTGATTCGTATGCTCGAAAAATTTGTCTGCTCAACCACGTACACATACATAATGCTATGAATGTTGATGAACTGTCAAACCCATTGCTACTGATAGAGTAATACGCAATAACCCTGCAGGTTTTTGTAGATTCAGACGGTATCCAAAAACCTAATCTGAAACAAAGAAGTTTGACCCACGCGGAAATGGAACCTGTGTATGCGTAATCAGCCAATGAAGAACCTAAAAATCGGTTAGTCCGTAAGTTCGTACCTTCTTCTCCGATGGTAGTTCTGGAAGGTTCCCGAAGAGTGAGGAAGGTGAACGCTGTGATGATCAAACCGACGATACCAGCTCCGAAGTAACACACACGCCAGCTCTGTGGACAGATTTGGTATTCAAAATACACTCCTAGTATGTTTGACCAATGTTGTAGGTTTAGTAGGCTATTCTTATTATTATTATTAAAAGCCTGTGATGTTCCACTACAGGCCAAAGGCGTCCCTGTCCTCCTTTCACTTCTCTCTGATTAAAGCTGCTAAGGACCAGCAAATCGATTCTGTAAAAATCTCACCGTGAAAGTTGGGTGAAGTGAGCTTAGAGTGAGCTGTCAATAGTGTCAATCCCTTAGCATAAGTTGGAACGACAGCTCACTCCACGCTCACTTCATCTAAGTTTTCACGGTGAGATGATTACAGAATCGTACTGCAGTTCTTTTTAAAGGAGTCCAGCTTGTCCCGCCATCTCCGTCTGGGCCTGCCGCGATGTCGCTTGCCATTAAGCGGGATCCATTGGGTCGTAAGTTTGGCCCATTGGTCGTCTGACATGCGGCAGATGTGTCCAGCCCAATTCCATGTTAGCAGGTTATAAATAGCTACTTAAAAGATGCTAAATGCAATGCAATGATTTGAAGGTGGATTAAGAGCCTTTTCAATGTCATCAATTTATCATTTAATTTTTTCCGGCAATCTTATAAAAATAGAGGATGTAGAATTCAACTTCAAAATTACAATCGTTTCAAATACTAAGAGAATGAAACTCACCAATCCCCAGGCATTAAGACCAGGTATATACCGTCCAACAGGGAAGGCAATACCGTATCCTCCATAGATTCCCCAGTTGAAGATGGACAGCGCCAGCGCCCTCTGTTTCTCAGGGAACAGGTCTGTCAGGATCCCTGTGGCGAGGGGGTTGCAGCCGGATTCTCCTGCTGCCATGATCATCCGTAGGATCACGAGGTGCCAGTACTCTTTGACGGTACCCATCATAAGGATGGCGATTACGAAGATTAGGGTGCAGAAAGAGAGGATTCGGGCTCTGTTGAATCTGTTGAGAGAAAAAGTGGATTGTGAAATTGTGATTTGCTGTTTTGACATTGAGAGTCATGGTTTTCAGATATGAGGGAAACAGTAGGAAACAATATAGCTATATACCATATCTGAGCCACATTTACATGAAGACAAAACTTAATTTATATTAAGTTTTGTCTTCATGTAAATCTGGCATAAGCAAAGCATAAGCAATCAGCTTATAATTCCCACTGCTGGGACACCAGCCTCCTCTCTGTAAGAGGGAGGGCGCATAATCCACCACGCGGGCCCAGTGCGGGTTGGCGGGTGTCACATGCTGTCGAATTTTTGGTTCTAGGACATGCCGGTTTTCTCACGATCGATGTTTCCTCCACCGTTTTGAGAGCAGTGTTGATGAAATAATTTGCACTAAGTAAAGCGCCTGATATATATACACCGTTTTTTTATCGTTTTAATCCTTAAAACATTATGAACAACTTTTACTACGGGACAAACCCTGAATTCGTGAAAAAAAAAAATCAGTTGATCCATAGATTATGTTCGCATAACTCGACATAATGTATGGATCAACTGATTTTTTTTTCACGATTTCAGGGTTGAGGGTTGGTCCCGTAGTAAAAGTTGTTCATAATGATGAGTATAATGACCCCGATCAAAATTTAACGGTGTATATAAAGGTAGACATAAATTCGTTAATATAGTTTTGTAATTAATTGATCTGCTCTGGTGGTTCCATCGTGCGGGCAGCAGTTATCGCTTGGCTATTTCCTATCTTTTAGCAAAGGTGTAATATGAAAATTATGATTGAGTTGAATCAGTGCGATATTATACTCCAGAATTTAAATACGAGGCTTCTTGACCTGCAGCCACATTTGCGACAGGTTGTCATGTCAGAGCTGTTGCTTTTAAGTTACCTTCGCAGTTCCGAATCAAGTCATACCTAATTTTAATGATATTTATGCCATTGTTACTTACTTATCAGCGACCACGCCGAGTATGACTCCGACGACGGTGAAGACTGCCATGAAGGCGGGTCCGGCCAAAACCTGGTAGTCTATGCCCAGACCATTGTAGCCCCACTCGCAGTACCGCGTCCCGTTCAGCATGAGAGTCGCGCATCTGTGGAGGGAAATGAGGAGATAAGTATAGTTAGGACCTGCACCCTAATTGTGTAACACGCTTTCAATTATAGTCGAAGGATTTTGAGGAAAATAACTAAACAATTGCTTCTTAAGTTTGAAAAATTCGTCTGGTCGACAGCGTAAATGCCGTAATGGATGTTGTAGAATTGTCAAAATGAAAGGCATTGCCAGCGTTACGTAATTAGGGGGTACCCTGCTGGTATCACTGGTTTGATCCTGGTATTCATTGATGAGATCAGCCAGGGGAGGAGGCGAAATGAAAATTGGTACGATCAAACTGAATTGAACTTTATACGGTCGACAAGAAAATGTGAAGGTATTTAGTTTAATTGAAGTGAGTTGAATTCTCATAGACAATGTGTAACGGAAAGGGTATATACATACCAAGGACACGGCTTCTTTGGATGATATCAAACGATATTGCAAGGGTTTTTTAATCCTATCTCTACATGTTCGGAAGTTATGAGAATTTTTAATACATTGATACCAGAAACCAAATTAGGCGCGCAAAATTTTGGAAGAGATTTTCCGTGATATTGGCAAGTAACGTGGAAAGTTATTGATCTACGTCGTGCGGCGACACGTTTGTTATGATTTGAATTTAAGATACATATGAAACCGAAAATTTGGTATCAATTCTTGGTTTTTAGGGTTCCGTACCTCGAAAGGAAAAAATGGAACCCTTATAGGTAAGTACAGCCGTTTATGCCGCTAATTTCCGCAAATTTTCGACACTCGCAAGGGAATCAAAACCTACAGGGTACTTCCCGTGAACTCAGAATCTTGAAATTTGGTACGAAGCAACGTCTTATAGTACAGATAAAGGAAAAATTGCGAAAACCGTAAATGTTTAGTTACATCATTAAAAAAAAAAAAACTTTTGCGATTACTTTCATAGTTTATGAACTTTAGTAATTTACTAGCTTCTGCCCGCGGCTTCGCCCGCGTGGATGTCGGGAAGGATAAGAAGTATGTCCTTCCCCAGGATGACTATCTCTTTGGCATCTGCTGGCAGGCAATTTTATCGTACTTTACTCTAAAAATTTCGAAGATTTATGTTTACGATCTTTATCATTTATTTATTTAATTCGGTTTAATTTTAAAGTTTACAGATCAAATGAATAAGATTTTTGAAATGTACCTTGTCGTCCCCTTTTACCACGACATAAGCTTTGTTTAAAAAAAAAACGTTTGATATGTTCCCATTGTATGACTTAAAGATTATTTATACCCATTTAGAGTAAATGGAAGCAAGCAGTAAAATCCATCCCTTAAACTTTAATGCTATTTTCCACCCCGGTAAGAGACGAAAACCCTAACCCTTTTTGGAAAACCCTTAAACAACTTACTAAACCTTTTTGAAAAACCCTTAAAACGCATACTTTTTGTTTTAAGTATTAGTATCGAGTTTCGAGTTAATTCGTCCGAGCGGTTTAATATTTTTTCTTACATATTAACTTTTTCACCTCCTGAAGCCTCTGTGAGAACTTTTTTTAAACTAAAAGTGACCATCTGTATTAATTAATGAGGCAAATATTGCCAAGTATCAAGTTTATTAACCAAAGGAAAAAGATTTTTCATATTAACTGTATCCCGTCTTTTCACCCCACTGGCGTAAGAAAACAAAAAAAAATATTGGATGTTTCCATAATTTGACACAAAGCTGTTGTATTCCAATTTTTGAGTTAATCAAGCCACGTATTATAATACGCCCCTTAAAAAATTAATTACCCCTTTTTGCCCCGTCAGCGGTCGATTATCGAAAGACCCAAAAACTTATCATCGTTACTTTCTTTTCAAAAGTATTAATACTGAGTTTCGAGTTAATCGGATCGCGCATTCAAATTCTTCCACACAAACTTTAACACCAATATATCCCCCTGTGGGGGGTAGTTTTGAAAAACATATAATGATAAAGTTTATTACTTACGTAGGCAAGTATTCTTGCCAATTTTCAAATTTATCAACAAATAAAATAAGATTTTTCATATGAACTGTATCCCCACTTTTCACCCCCATAGGGCCACCCCTATCTCTATCTATCTTTAACACATCTCAAACGATTTATCAAAATTCCACAATTTTGATAAATAATTTGAGATGTGTTCATAACTTGACGACACAAAGATTATTTATACCAATTTTCGAGTAAATCAAGCTACGCTGTAAAATCCTCCCCTGTAAAATTTACTACCCCTTTTCAACCCGTCAGGGGTAGATTTTCGAAAAACCCTGATACACATTATTCTTTATTTTCAATCTTAGGTATAAATACGGAGTTTCGAGTAAATCGGACCGCGAGCTAAAATTCTTCCATACAAAATTTGAAACCCCCCTAATCCATTGTTAGGGGGTAGTTTGGAAAAAAAAAACTGGCAATCTTCATAATTTATTTAGGTAAGTATTCGTGCCAAGTTTCAAGTTTATTAATTCAAGGAATAAGATTTTTCATACAAACGAAATCCCCCCATTTCACCCTCTTAGGGGTGGAATTTCGAAAAATCCTTTCTTAATGGATGCCTACTCTTCACGAAGAACACACCCTCCAAATTTCATGTCTCTAGGACCAGCGGTTTAGGCTGTGCGTTGATATATCAGTCAGTCAGTCAGTCAGGACTTTGAATTTTATATGTATAGATATACATAGATGAACTATGCAAACAGTCAGTATTCAAGTGAATCGCAATAATCGAATGCAACTATTATACTCTCCAGGATACGTGCGTTCGCTACGAATAACTGAATCCTTCCTTATGGCAGCGGCGCGTTTTTTTTATGAATGGCATCTCGTAGTTGACCTTGAGAGGTCGTGACTACTTAACCGGACTATCCTGTGGTAGCCTTAAGAATTCTTAAAGCCTCCAGCCAGGGCTACATCTAGATTAAAACTAAGTGACTGCGCGCTAAGGGCACCCCCTGTGGGGTACGAACCTCGGCTTAGGGCGTCGCTGGGAGAGGGCAGCAAAGGGACAGGCTGGATCGAATTGGACAGCGGCGCGGCTCTCAGCGCGCTTTATATAGCCACGGACGCGCAGGCGCGAGGCGTGTAAATGTTCGCCGTGATTCTTTAAATTGACATAACTTTTTTATTTATGAACCGATTGACATGAAATAAACACTAAATGTCAAGTGAAGCTTACTACAATATATTAGTGAAAACCGCATCTAAATCGAATAAGCCGTTTCTGATATTAGCGTGCACAAACACACAGACAAACAGACAAACCGACAAACAGACAAAAAAAAATCTAATTACAATTTCGGGTTCGGCATCGATATAATAACAACCCCTGCTACTTTTTTT
Organism: Apamea anceps; assembly: GCA_951799955.1. Classification (NCBI taxonomy): domain Eukaryota; kingdom Metazoa; phylum Arthropoda; class Insecta; order Lepidoptera; family Noctuidae; genus Apamea; species Apamea anceps. The sequence goes on along the minus strand of OX637520.1, from coordinate 3,466,537 downwards.
TAATATATTTCCATTGTACAGACACCACTTTTCTACAATTTTATTATATGTATAAATATAGATATAGATATAGATAACTAAAAGTTTGTACGGAACCCTTGGTGCGCGAGTCCGACACGCACTTGGCCATTTTTTTTTTAGTTGAATCTATGTATAGTGATTCTATACCAGCTGTTATCTTTAGTGCTTAAAGATAACAATAGGGTTTCTGTTACACATTGTGTGTACACGAACAGTGACCAATAAGATATCTACATGATTAGGTACCTATACATTGGCATAATTCGACTATAATGTACCTACTGCTGGGACACAGGCATCCTCTCGGTGAGAGGGAGTGGGCCGTAATCCACCACGCGGGCCCAGTGCGGGTTGAATTACCCATTACGTACCTATACAGAAAAATAAATGGGTAGGTATACGAATGGATGAACCCTTAATACTACGATAATTCAATCAAAGGAAAGTAGGGATTTGCAGAAAGCGATTCAATCACCGGAGGATAGCCTGTACCATTCTCTTTTATTATCTTTTATTTGATGCGGAATTGATAGAGGAATGGTATATCTTTCGGAATTGGAATTTATTATTTTATATAGATTCAATTTTCGCGTTTGACCAGCGGGATACCTACGTATCAGACTAAGGACCGTATTACAGAACTTTACTCAAGGCTCAAACATTAATTAAAACTAGTTTCAGTCAATCAAAAGGCTTAAAACGAGTTTTAAGTACTACTTAAGTTTTGAGTAAGGTTCTGTAATAGGCCTAACAGTAGCAATGGCTTTCATTTTAACAGTACAACAACATTCACTGCGTTATTTACGTTGTTGAGCAGACACATTTTTCGAACATATGAAGTAATGGATTAGCAATATCCTTCAAAATGATTCAGATGTGCGTGGTGAGTGATCGAAGCAAAAGGAGTGAGCAAAGATCGTAGTAGCACATAGTTTTCTTGTTATTTCTCTCTAACTCCATGGAAATAGGAATCCATTGCATCATATGTTCCAAAAAATTGTCAGCTCAACAACGTAAGTAAGTATAGGAATGGAAATGTTGAACTGTCAAAATGAAATCCAATGGCTACTGATAGTGTTACGAAATTACCCCGCTGGGTTATGGATGGGGGCGCACAGGCGTGTACCTACTCAAATATTTAGACCAAGGGTAAGGAGGCGATATATCTTCTCAGTAAAGCGCCTTTAATAATTTATCTACTTATGTTATTATCATTATTACACCTTGTAAATCAAGGCAGGTGTCGCGAAACGCTGTTTATGTTGGAAATAAATCATGGTGAGATCTAGTTTATACGCTGTTTACGTGCCCGTAAATAAAGCTGCGTATTGCGATGGATTTATAAAGTAGTTAAGAATAGGTGACCTTAATTTTTCACTGCCTACGGTGTGTATACAAAGTTTCTGTTAATTTCTTTATCACTTGCTTCTGCACACGACTTTGTCTGCGTCCCCTTTTACCGGGATAAAAAGTATCCTATACGTTAATACAGGTTGTAAAATATGTACATACATTAAAAAAAAAAAAAAATATTGACAATGGGCTCACTCTTGACCTCAATCCAGCCCAGAGGCAGGGATCTACGGTGGAACGATCTTGCCCAGAAAAAGCCTATTCAGTCTCGCCTTGAAGAGATTCGGGTTATATGAACTCGGGAATGCAGACGCAAGCAGACGATATGCCAGGGTAGCGGGATTGTCCGAAAGGGTTACCGCTGCCCTGGAACATAAAGGGCTAAGGAAGGAACACGGGTGGGTTTTAGTCAGTAAGAGTCTGACACTCCCTCCTGCTCCACCCAGAGCGGGAGGAGTCATTTGATGATTTCCCATCCTCAAAAAAAAAAAAAAAAAGGCAGACGATATGATGAGAAGCGCTTAGTGCGTATATATGGTATATTAACCAAATAGGGGCGGTATCCCGCAGTGCGTCTGGACTCTCGATGGTACATACATAACCTTAAGCCTTCTTACCATGGGGGTAGGCAGAACCTACGGAACGTCCTTTTGTCTTGTTTCCGTTTGTACACGTGCGCCGGTTGCGAGTACTACGCACCTGACCTTTCGGAAGAACATCGCCAATAAGGTCGCATATGAGGACATAGTAACCTTATTGGTGGTGTTCTTCGGGGCCCGAGGTTCTCCTCGGGCCTCCCCCACTGGCATTTCTCACCATCTGCCTTGTAAATACCTTTTGTTAGTTGCCTTACAGTCATCCTCTCAACATGAGCATACCATCTTAGCATACTATTACTAACCGCCGCCACCGCCTTATCATTAAATTAAAAAACAATGTATACCATTCTAAGCTGAAACAGTAGGTAAATTACGCTGTAGCTTGGTGAAATTGGGACTCAATTTAATCAAAATCGGGCAATACTACGATAATATCCGCCATGTTAAACACCTCCGAGAAATACCTTTTGATACAAGTATGAAAATACTTCCGATTCCTTACAAAAGTGAGAAAGGAAACATTGAACAAAGCCGAGGGTTGGAGGGGTGGAACTTTATCGAAGTCTCGAGGACGCGACGACGCGACGGTTGGACGATGATTCCAATCAGATAAGTTTAGATAATATAAATTTAGAATCCAATTAGATTGCGTTCATGATTAAGGAGTTGGGAACAGCGGGCTTATTGCGTAACATATTATCAGTAGCAGCGGGTTTAATTTTGACAGTTCAACAACATCCATTGTGTTATTTACATTGTAGAGTAGACACATTTTTTGAACATATGAAGTAATGGATTATCAATATCCTTCAAAATGACTCAGATTGAGATTTATAATGTGTTACGCAATTAGAGTGCAGGTGTTTAATATTTATTTTCGTTTCCCATTGAAGAGTGTTATTCTAAAAAGTGAGGCAGGGATGGGACCCCTTGATATTGCATTTTTTATGTGGTAAAAGACGCGGTAGGAAACAGGTGTTTATTAATATGCATAGCTTCACGCCTGCTTCATTTGTTTTTGTCCCTCGGGGACAGCGAGGGATAAAAATAAAAAAATATCTTTATTTCAGACTTATGTAAATATTAGTCCATAAATTGTTAGGAAAGTAGTAAGAGATTGTGTTTATATGCTATGTTAGTGTTGAATTATATTATACTACTGAATACGGTGCTATTTTTGAATTACATCTATCAATCATGCATTTGTGGCATATCTTAATGCCACACATTTTTTTTTAAATTTATTTCTCAATCTTAATAACTTTTTGTACTAGGTTTCATTTCCATTTTGGACAAAGTGTTGTGTTGTGGTATGTGGTTGGTGTGTATATAATTTTTCTGTACGTGTGATGTCACCTAACTTCTCCTAATCGGCTGGACTGATTTGGATGAAATTTTGTATATTTCAATGGGTTCCTGGATGGTTTGAAAACACAATTGGACCCGTTAGGTGGCGCTGCTTTTCCGGGTAGGACGACGTTTGCCGGTTCCGCTAGTCTACACTTCTATACTAATATTATAAAGAAGAAAGATTTGTATTTTTGTGTGTATGTTTGTAATGAATAAACTCAAAAACTACTGTGCCGATTTCAAAAATTCTTTCGCCATTGGAAAGCTACCTTCATCCTGAGTGACATAGGCTATATTTATTGTAAAATATTTAAAAAATCTTATTTCCACCCGTGCGAAGTCGGGACGGGCCGCTAGTATCCTTATAAAATAATAATAAAAACAATACTCCAGTCATGGGCTTAAAGAAAAATACTGTGGGAGACGGGTGCCCAAAGTAAGTGTCCGTCCCGAGAACAATTATGGTTTCTCTAGACTAGTTTAACTCTGGCTTAGGGAGGTAGAGACAGAGAAGAGTGGCGTGCATTGCAGGGATTGAGTGGCGAAAGGCTGAAGAAGAATAGTTAAACTAGGTAATAATTTCCATTTTACTTAAAGAGAGTGTTAGTGTGAATTGTGTGTGTGTGTGTGTGTGTGATGACGAAGTTGGTGCGTGTTAAACTGTTTGCTGAATGCCATAATACTATGTGCTTATGGTAGAGATAAATATTGAGGAAATGCGGTGACCACATTGGGATAGAAAGTAGATTTTCCGTTGTGTCTTAGTCCAGAGTTCTACGCCATGTAAGGTATGTGAATAATTGGGGTTGTCATACTTAATTTGTTCAAGCAGGGGTAGAGAACGTACCAGGAGTGACGGAACCTACACTTCCGAAAGTTGGTGTTGTAAGCACAGCACACTCTTGAAGTTTTGAGGAAGGTCAACATGAAATGTTTGCACCATGTACCATACGCGGTGTCTTATAAGGCAATTTACTAGGAACAAATACTGAGCCGTTTCTGAGAATTTCCTCACAGCCTGCTGGAAAAGCAAACCATGTTGCATGTCTAGGGTAATTTAGCCAGGATACGTGGAATTCGGAATTGCTACCTACTAGGTATGTTATTCTTCGTTAGTATACAAATATCATCATTTGCCTAGCCTTTTCCCAACTGTGTTGGGGTCGGCTTCCAGTCTAACCGGATGCAGCTAAGTACCAGTATCCTGCATGGAGCGACTGCCTATTTGATCATCACATCCCAGTTACTGGGTAATACGAAACCCCTAAGACTAGTTGTCACACATTCGGGTTTCTGAGGACCCGTAGCGACTGTCAAAGATCCACGAATGACAGCCGGGACCAACGGCTTAATGTGCTTTCCGAGGCACGGAGGGGGGTATATAAAGATGGTCACCCATCCACAGACCAACCGCGGCAAGCGTTGCTTAACCTGTTCACCGTTTGATCTCAGTCTCAATCTGTCAAAAAATACTTCTAATTTGCCTACATTTTGACAAGTTTTTGTCATTTGTTTGTCGCTGAGATGAGACTGCGACTAGATTTTGAACGTTTTAAATTACGAGGATTGACCTTCAGATCGATCGACTGTGCGGCTGTTATTACTTAGCTACAAGCCCCTCCTCGTTACCATACAAGTATAATAGCAATCTAATTATAATGATGAAGAGAGAGATCTTCAAATTGATACTGCATTGTCATAACAAGCATCTCGAAGTTCGTTCACCGCGTCGTTTTAATATGAAAGGGACTTAAGCCTTATACAGACGACCGATTTAAATTAATGTCTTATCTAAAGCTATCCCTTTTGTAGGATGTAACAATTGAATTGAAATATACAATTATACGTATACAGTCTTATATCTTTAACAGATTTAGTAAATTTGTTTGGCAGAAAACTAATTAATGGACCTGAATTTCACTAATAAAGAAAGTTTCGTAGATACTATGCGAACGTTTTCTCGTAGTAGTCTATGCTACGCCGTAGCACTACATTTCTACGGGCTACGAAAAAGAAATGGCTACGGGGCGTAGATGCATAGCTACGACTAGTTTCGGGGCGCATCGCTAGGTGGTTTGGTTTCCCAATTTCGTGTAAATTGGTGTTGGTTGTAAATATTAAATGAAGCAAAACATGTTACAGCCCGATTCAAACTTTATAGCGGCTCTGATGTACGCTACTCGCTGCGCAGTACCTCACCCCTCACCCCCGCTGACAGGTGAATTTGTTACTGCGCAGCGACTCGCCTCATGATCCGAGCCGCCATAAAGTTTAGATCGGGCTGTACCTGTCTTTGTTATTTTTCTTTACTAATTTCAGAATTATTTGTTCAATCAATGTGTTGAATGTCACCGAAAGCTCTAGCAAGCTATTAATAATGTTCCATTTCCTCTTTTATCATCGTTGTTTGGAGCAGTGGTGGCCACTGGTGGTGGTAACGGCCCCGACTTACGAGTTGTAGGTCACACGACCTAAGGATCCAGCAGTGCGATTCCGTAACCATCTCACCGTGAAAACTTAGGTGAAGTGAGCGTGGAGTGAGCTGTTATTCCAAATAATGCTAGGGATTGACACTACTAACAACTCACATCAAGCTCACTTCACTTGAGTTTTCACTGTGAGATTTTTACAGAATCGACCGGCAGGAAGGCGTTTTACTTTGTGTAAATTATTTCATCACCACACCTCTCAAAACGATGAAGGAAAACAGTGTGAGGAAACCGGCATGTCCTAGAACCAAAAATTCGAAGACATGTGACATCTACCTACGAATTCGCACTGGGCCCGCGTGGTGGATTACAGCCCACTCCCTCTCGCTGAGAGGAGGCCTAGGCCCAGCTGTGGGAACATTATAGGCTGATCACGCTTATGCATCGTCGTTTCGAAATAGTCGGTCGTCTGCACACAGTCTTAAGTTTAAGCTATGTGCAAGTTATCAAAACAGTATGAATTTAATATGGCAGCATTACCGGAGGGGCGTGGTCTAATCAAGTTGTAACTTAGTTGAACTTTAGTTGTAATAACTAGTTACTTGTTGCCTTTATTGGTCCCATGTTATACAATATGCCAGTGTACTGCGGTTTGAGGTGAGTTGTGAATTAATTTGATGATAACTTGCTTGACTATCTTAGTTGATTGATGGGATATTTAATTAAGCTTCAAGTTAGAGATATAAATTGACTGTTGTCAACCTTATTATTGTAAAGCCTGAGACGTTTATGGTAAAGCAAATTGACTACAAACTTAAATTTTTCGTATTAATTTGCTTAACAATAAATTTCTCTAAGTGTACAAGGTACTTTTTATAAAAAAATAATGGGTTTCCTCTTTACCAGGATGTGGTAGAAAACGATGCATGTTGGAACGAATGGACTCAGAAGATGCTTATTCGATCTTTTTTAAAAGACTTAAAAGCTACCAGTTCAGTCGTCCATAATTTCTTCTTCATGATGATAAAGTGGGTAAAGTCAGGCTGTGGATGATGATTACCCACTTCTGAGCCTAGGCCTCCCTTTTTTGTCCAATCCCCACGCTCCTGTGCCAGCCTCATTCTAACCTCATCGATGTCTTATCCATTTGATGAAAATATATCAATCTTGGCTCTTCAAAATAGTTGCTAAGTGCTGACTTGATTGTCCTAAAAAAATTAATCGCGTGGCAACACGTAAGTATTACTATAGAAGCAAAAACTACTCGAACTTAATAAATATACGTGTTTTTGTGGCAATTATATTGTAACAAAAACCACATCGCAGTGTAATTGATTAATTGGGTACTAATTATGGTGGTCCGAAGTATTTATGAATGTTGAAATACTAAACACACAGGCTCTGGAGCATTTGAGCAGAGTTTTAGAAAACATGCAGCCGTTTTGGTTACCACTCAACATATATTTATATATACTTTCCTATCAAAGTTGATTCAACAATGTGGAGACGACAATATGACATTCATTTGATATTTCAAAACTTTTAAATAAATCCTAACATCGAAATCGAAAAAAAAGTGTTTTTTTTTAAGAAACTGATTAGTTAGTCGAATATGGGTTTTACCAATCTTTAACTAGCTATAGTGTATACTTTTGTAACACGATACCCCTTGATTAGACTAATTCCCAGACTTTTGGGCTCCTGACTACCCGTAACGACTGTCTAAGATCTATGTATGAGAGCCAGGACCATCGGCTTAACGTGCTTTCTGAGGCACGGAGGGGTCTCGATGTGTAACGAATGGAACCCATTCATAAACTAACCGCAGCTAGCGTAGCTTAACCGTTGATCGACCAGTGGGGCTATCATCATTTAGCCTGGCCCCTCATAATATAATAAAAACGTAATAAAAAAAAAAACTGCAAAGTTTGAGTAAACCAATTTAATACCAAACAAGAACACGCGACAAGCTTTTTATCCCGCGCCATTTAATTTCGAGAACCGAGCTTGCCAAGTCACGATCTACCTATAAACTAGTTACAAACTTCACTGTACGTTACAAAAAACGTTTCTCGAGAGCTCAGGAGCAACAGAAGTGACAAAACAGATCCTGACACCATGTTTTGCCATATTTTTTTGGCCTCACTTCCGTGTATCTGCAAAAAGTTTGCGTACTTACACTAAATATTTAATAGTTTCCTTTATTATTATAGTTGATAAGAACTAGGTTACCTGGCCTTGTTGGCAGAATAATCTCACTAATATTATAAAGGCGAAAGTTTGTGAGTATGTGTGTGTATGTTTGTATGTTTGTTACTTCTTCACGCTCAAACGACTGTACCAATTTTGATGAAATATCGCACACAGATAGTTTATAACCAGGATTAACACATAGTATAATTTTTATCTCGATATTCCCACGGGATCGAAACTTATGCGGGTGAAACCGTGGGGCGCAGCTAGTCTAGTATACCTAGATTTCTGGGGACAGTATAAAAAACTGAAGGTTCACAAAGTGGTTGGACAATGTTATGAATGATTGAAGTTTTCGTTGTGTCGTGACTTTCAAGTTAGTCGCGACTTTTTAATCTTTTTTAGAAGGATGGATGGATTTTTGATGACTTATGGACTGCTTTTAAAACGTATTTTATATGTTTAAAGAGCAGTGGTGGCCCAGTTGTAATGGTCGCGACTTACAAGTTGAAGGTCGTAGGTTCGAACCCAGACAGGCGCTTTACTTTGTGTAAACTATTTAATCACCACTGCTCTCAAAACGGTGAAGGAAAACATCGTGAGAAAACCGGCATGTCCTAGAACCAAAAATTCGAAGGCATGTGACATCTACCAACCCGCACTGGGCCCGCGTGGTGGAATTTAAGCCCACTTCCTCCATAAGGCCTGTGTCCCAGCAGTGGGAACATTATAGGCTGACTCTGTTATGTTTAGTTATGTACGAGTACCTACGAATACTTCTATGATTTGGTGTGTTTTATCGCAGCATCGTGCTGAGATAGGAGCCTTTTGGCCTCGTTTAGGACTGCTTTTTTTTTTTACTTTCCTTTTATGTTGTTTTGTTTTTTATTTTTTATTATGATTGTGTTTAGTTTAGTTTGTGATCTTCATGTACGAGTCTCAATAAATACTTTTCTGTCTCTGATTTAACAGTCTATCACATTCAAATCTATATACTTATAAGTACAGACGCCAGCAGGTCAAACTACCCGAAACTGTCAAATTTTCCATTACTGCTTTAGCGATAAGGTTGAAACTCTATTAAAGAAATTTGACAGATTGTAGTAGCTTGATGTGCTGGCGTCTGTACAAAGCATAACGAACTTTACATCAATAGTCTAACGTACCAACTAGATACGAGCTTGTTACTAAGGGAATTCCCGAGAATGCGCGATAATTCTCCAGAAAATGCGCCACCTATCCGTATGTGTGTATCTAATTTGTGCGTTACACTATTGACATAGGGTTCATTATGCTTTGTACAAAAAAAATCGCTTCCATTCCGTTCCACGGTAATATAAATTGAGCCTAAGTGTAGGATTAAGTTGCATTCACACGAGCTGCCAGGGCTTATTTTTAATTTTATATTTTAAATTGTTTCTTTTTTACATTGTTCTCACATATAAAAGCAATAAGAATAATGTACCCAGGATTTTGTAATAATATCTTGATTTAAAAGAGTGTCCGTGGAGTTTCTTGCCCGGTCTTCTCCACAGAGATCTACGTTTTGGAATGGGCAACTAGCTTCAACTTTTTGACTAACTGGGCCCCAAGTCTGCTATTTTTATAAATTCGTCATTCCAACACGATCCCATGCCCATCCCATTGTCATTTTGCTTAAAGTTCGTAATCTGCTAAATTATTAATGGCGATCATTGGTCAGTCAATGGTCTCGTAATAGAATTGTGTCATAATGACCTTGTCGTATTGCCTTTATTAGGAAACCCGTTAGTAGAAATGATTTTCGAAAAACTACCACTACTTTATTTATGCCAGATTTCATTTATATATATTTTTACATATTATTTATTAGTGTTTTATACAAGTCAAATGTTCTAAGTAAGTCAGTCATTCATTTATCATCATGTACGAGATTACCATTCTATGCCATTTCTTTCAATGGAGTGTCAGTGGTTGACCACTGGAAAGTCATAATGACGCCATTATGTTAGTAGATTACCAAACTTGTCAAAATCAACAATTATGAAATCAATGATAGACCATTCTGACACTATTGTAATAGCAGACTTGGGGCCCTGACCGACAGTGATAAGATGATCCAATTATAATAAGAAACTCCTAAAAAGCAAAAACCAACCAGTTTTTGGACAAAATGTTAGGCAGCCAAACAAAAACACAAGCAACAAGGAAACAACAATAAAACTGAACTAATCTACTACCTAACATGTAAAATCTTTGCTGATTATTTAATTTTGACAATTCAAAAGTGCCTGAAATGGTTTAATTGAAATAAATGATTTGAGTTTGAGTTTATGGTTTAATTGCGAGCACTATTTTCTATTTTTATAGTGCTTGCCCTATGTTATTTATTTAATTAAAACGGTCTAAACCAATTACAAAAATTAGCACAGCTTGTACACATACACATAAAAGAGAAGATATAAAAACATCCAGTTTACGTAAAAAAGTTAACTACACTTTCATAAATCCCTCTCACAGTACTTCTGACATGCCGAAAAAATCTTCGTCAATTCGTCCGCAAATAGATCGTTTGTTGGATTAGAGTCCAAGAGATCATTAAGTGCGGCCAGAGTACGTGGCACTGGGGACTTATGTTACCTACTAACAGTAAAATTGTTACTAACCCTATAGACTCCTGCCTGAAATATAAGTTTTCTATTTATTCTTTGCTAGTTTGGTGTAAACACACCATAAGGTACGACCATTAGGTCACCACTCCCTAAGCGTAGGTATACTACGGGTAAAAATATTGATATTAAATAAAATTCTTTGCCTCAAATTAAAGCAGCAATTTATTTTTCTTGTATTTGAAGTGAATGGACACCTTGTGGTTTTGGGTTTGGCTTTTGCAATAAGGATAATCGCAGTGAAATGAAGTCATTGGACTTCCCTAAAAGTCGTTGACAGCAAGAAACAGCTTTCAAGTTCAAACAAGTTTATAAGTGTATCGACCTTACTAAAAATCTCATGTGATGGGTACATCTTCAAAGTTAAAAGTCAAGACGGGTACGTCTTGACTTTCAAAAGTGTTTCATCATAAATACTTTAGGCACGATGATTTGCGAGAAGACTGAGTGAAAAGGGCTTAAGTATTATATTATAAACGCGAATTGTATGTATGGATGCTTGTTACTCTTTCACGCCAAAACTACTGAATGGATTTAGATGAAATTTGGCACACAGATAGTTTATAACCAGGATTAACACATATGATATTTTTTATAACGATATTCCCACAGGATCGAAACTTATGCGGGTGAAACCGCGGGGCGCAGCTAGTAAGTAATAAAATTGCTATCATCAGATCATCACTAATAAATAAATGATTTTAAATTAAACCATTTCTAGCCTATTGTCCTCAGGTAAAGTCTATTCAAACTCATGTTTAAAATTGATGTTATTTCAAGTTAAACAAGTATCAACTTTATTTTAATAGTAATTAGGTGGATTTCAGAGTGACTAGCACTATAAAAAAGTTATATGAACTTTATTGTGTAGAAATTAATGTTATTTTTCCATAAACTCATATTTATTTAGATTTTGGCAAATAAATCGGAAATGCAGACTAGGTACAAATGTTTTATATTGATTGTCATCATAATTGTTTTAATATTTTGCAAAAGTTCACTGCGATAAGAGATTAGGTAGCGCTATCTAGGAGTAAGTACCTAAAACTGTAGTAAGGATAATTTTGATTTCCTTTTGGCACAGCTTCCCCATTAAAAGATGAAGAATCGGTCTGGTCGTCTGGCCACAATAGTCTACGCTGCCATGAGCTGGCTAACAACCAAACTGTAGTCATTTGGCAACTTTAACCTATTTTAGTTTATTTTTTTATTTATTTTAGTAAAGTTTAGTTTGGTTCAACCTTCAGCACCCTCATCGCATAACACAATCAGTCTCAATCTGAATTATTTTGAAGGATATAGCTAACCCATTGCTTCATATGTTTGAAAAATGTGTCTGCTCAACAACGCAATGAATGTTGTTGAACTGTCAAAATTAAACCCATAGCTACTGATAGTTTTGTGCAATTCCCTCCCTGTTTAAGGTGGTCGGAGTCAAAATTAACCCTTCATATATAACGTAGATCCACGCGAGACACAATGGCTTTTTAATTGTGTCTGTAATTATGGCATTCAACGGGTTAATGCAGTTAGTTACTAGGCACTTTTACTAAGGGACCAACCCAGAAATCGTGAAAAAGTTGTTCATAATGATGAGTACAATGACCCCTTTTAAGGACTAAAACGATCAAAATTTAACGGTGTACAGTCACGAGCAAAATTATGTATACACTCGGCTTTATTCAAAAGCGATTTACTCCTTTATTTTGGAATGAAATTTTATGTTGTTACGAACATAGCATTTTTGAACCCATAGGTTTATGTAATGTGTCGTGTTGCAACGTTGCATTCGTTATTTCACGAAAAAATAGAAATTGAAAGTTGCCAAGTGTTGACATATTGGTGCTCGTGACTGTACTTGTATACAGGACTTATAGCTCCATCTCTTTTCCACACTGAAGTAAGATTAAAATAAAACTGCTATATAATAAGAGGTAGTGGTAGATCCCCAGAACTTGTCTTAATTTCTTTTTTTTTTCGATAGCAATCTATATAGACTCGACCCAGAATTCGGCTACCTGTTTGGCGCCATCACCAGCGTCCATCACTTCCTGTAACGTGCAGCTGACAGGAAACGCAGGCCATGATATTAAGTGTCCCATCGTTTGTGGAACAGTACCACATTTACAAGCTAAGGAGGAGTCGTCAATGAATCTCCGCCTGAACAGGTTTTCCTTGCTTCGGCCAACTTTTCCGGAGTCTGTTTAAAGATTTCCAGGTTACTCATGGTAACTCATGTCCAGGTGGGTGGTCTTCAGCGGGTGGAACGAATGGTTTGGGTAAGGAAGCACAGTTTCGCCACATCTTCAGTCTTTCTTGTGATCGTTCGCCAGTGAGTGGGACGACACACTTTAAAAAACTGTTGTTGTAACTTACCTATTTACAATCTTTCATAATGGCTTATGCTAAGAAGTATCGAACAAAGAGTTGATTTGTATGAACAGTCAATCAATCGATTATTACTCAGCGATATCAATAAAAAGCTTATTGCCGGAAATTGGACATACTTAGGTAGGTACCTACCAATGTTTTTACAATAAGTCTCTACCGAATGCCCTCAATATCAGTCTCAATTAAAACAACGAACACAAATGTCTGTCACGCTTCAATGGACAGATGCTAATCTAAAGTCTGGTCTGATTGAGATCAATTGACTAAATAAATGATCTGTTTTATGTCACCGCCTGTAAAGTTCTAGAAACAGAGCCGGAGATTGAGTGGCGGCATTGTCAACTGCTCTCAAAATGGTGAAGGAAAACATTGTGAGGAAACCGGCATGTCCTAGAACCAAAAATTCGAAGACATGTGGCATTTACCAAACCGCGCTGGGCCCGTGTGGTGGATTACGGCCCACTTCCTCTTGAAGAGAGGAGGCCTGTGTCCCAGCAGTGGGAACATTATATACTGATTATGATTGTCAACACTTTCCATACAAAGCAAGCGTGTCACACTCGCACTATATTCCGTTTAAAGTTGTTTTACCTCTTTCTAAAGCACTGTGATCTTTATCTTCCCTGTAATAAGGTAGTTAGCTGTTGGATTGCTGCCATTGACAAGTCTGTCAAAATCATTGTCATCTTTATATTCGTTACTTTAGGTTGCTGTTGCGTTGCAAAATTTGTCCACTAAACAAAGTAGGTAAATAACGCAATGAATGTTGTTGAACTGTCAAAATGAAAGCCCATGCTAGTGTGTTACGCAATTATCCCGATGTTTTGTTTCAAATTAATTTACTTATCTTTACTATATACACTTACACGTATCTGTGACAAGTAAACCTATTTTTAAAGCTTTTATTCTTTTTTCACTTCGAAGTTTATCAGACCTACAGTGCTGCCGTCTTAATACGCTGCTGCCGGGGCAATTTTGCGCTCTATGGTTCTAGCTGTGATGATGGTGATGGAGATTCTATGCTCTGTGGTTCTCAGCTCAGCTATGATGAGGTAAGCTGTAGTCAATGTTGACTAAGACGCAATTTTGTATGAATCATAGTTTTATGATCGAAGTTATAAAAATGCATCTTCACGAGAAGGATAATACAATATTAATGGTTTTAAACAAGCTTGCGGCCGCAATTGCAAGTTATCTGGTTATCTAGAGACTAGTCTGTTAATTGTATGATCATAATACACACACACATACATAAATGCACGCCTTCTTCCCATGGGGATGATGTAGTTTCTGCCTGAAACTACAGACTCCACCTGCTACGACCCTTACATACTCCTTTTGCCTCGTTTACGTTCATACATCTGCCGCCGGTTCCGAGCACTACGCACCTGACCTTTCTGAAGAACATCACCAATAAGGTCACTATATGTCATTCTATGGCGTCACCTCCCGGCGTTTCCACTCACATCTGCCTTGTTAATACCTTGATCATAATCATCATTATCATTTTAATCAATAGACGTCACCATAACGCCACGTCGACCGGTCTTCTTACAGTATCCAGTGATTTCCCGCGTCTCCCACGAGGTGGACTGATGACCTTGTGAAGGCCGCGGGAATTGTAGATAGTTGATAGATATAAAATATTCTAAATGGTTATTAATATATTATTGGCATTACATTAATCGATAGACATTATGCGATTATTGATTAAATTATAGTCAACTACAGCCTGTTTGTTTGAATGCTTAATAATTCCTGTTGAGCTCCTTAAGTTCTGAGTTGAGCTGCACAATTACTGACAATTACGTGCACTGACTGGACAGGCCCACGCAATCTGTGTGGTTCTTTCCTTAAAACACCGTTTCATACACCAATCTACATGGTCTTCACATGTTCTGACCAAGATTAATGTCTGGACTTTAAAAGAGACTGTGTCCTCTAAATGTGTTTGGGTCTTTCTTCTCAGAATAGTCAGATAGGAAACGCCGATGTTATTTAGTTTTTAAAATATGATTGACGTGTAGGTATAGACCTTGTAGCGATATCTACAACGCCACATGCGAACAACGCGTCATACTGACGTCACGCAAATCCTGCATCTCGCAAGCAGAGTTTACCGCACAATTAGCATATATACAAACTTCCCAATATCAATCGTTGGGCAATTGCCCGCCAGACACAACACCCGTCTGGTCGGAGGATCCTCCCTTTTCTATGGAGTATGAGCCTCATGCCTCTATGATGGTGACCCCTACTTACAGAAATGAAATCAATTAAGTATAATTATTCAATTATTAGCGGTTCCTTTATTAATCGCATAGCTTTTCCTAAATTTTTCAACAAGGAAAATGTTCCAATAAACTTCTCTAATTTACACATTGTTACCATTCATTTTGTTTAGGAGACCACACAAAGGGAAGGGTCGGTAGAATTGTCCAGAACGCTTTGTGCACAGGTTCGTTCATAAAAGATTATTGTGCCAAGGCCGGTGTCGGATTCGACCGATCTTCATTAGTCTGACAGTCGGACCCGATCGATATTTAAAATTGGAATGAATAATTTACTTCTTGCTCGTCTTGACTCATTTTTTAACGGTCTAGAATGCACATTTTAAAGTTAACTTTTACGTAATATGGAATATGTACGTTCTAAGACAGCTGTCAAAAAACGGTTAACCTGGCTGGGTATAGCGGTATTTTTGACAGATTGAGACTGAGATCAGACAGTGAACATTCTTAAAATTCCCCATAAAAGAATTGCCCCTCTGACTGTGAACGTTCTATAAATGACGAGAATTGCCCCTCAGATCATATTTCGAATTAATTAACATAGTTTAGATTTTATCTACATGATGCACCGATGTTTATGACCAATAGATAAAGTAGATAAATGTTGGGGTAGGTCCATTTTGTGAAAATCCCTCATGATCACAGTTCTAGAGACATAAAAATAAATTGGAAGCAGGTTAAAAAAAGTCTGATTATTCCCTTGAGTAAAAAATGGCAGAATCAATATTTAAGGCTCTCCAGGCCTCGCTTTTAATTTGCACGCTGTATATTTACCTAATATTTATATGAATAATAATTATAATATATGGAGTGCAATAGGAGAGGCCTATGTCCAGCAGTGGACTATTGTAGACTGATGATGATGATCTTCTTTTTAGCGTGTCGATAGCAATCTAAATGGACTCGGCTCAGAATTCGGTCACTTGTTTGGCGTCATCACCAGCGTCCATTAGTTCCTGTAACGTGCAGCTGACAGGACACGTAGGACACGATAGTAAGTGTCCCATCGTTTGTGGAACAGCACCACATTTACACTCCGAGGCGGAGTCATCTATGTATCTCCACCTGAACAGGTTTTCCTTGCTTCGGCAATTTTCAATGTAGCAGTTTATGAACTGCTACATTGAAAATTTTCAAATTATCAAAACGGCGGCGGCAAATTATCAAACAGTGGAAGTACGTACAGTCACCAAACGAGATAAGTAACCAGGTCGTCGGGTATAGTTGGAGTTTAGTAAGAAACCGATGGATGTTTTCGAAGGAAATTTAGTTTAATTAATAGAAAACAAACAGTTTATTTATCAAATTAAAAGGGTTTGAACCTCTGTGACATACCTAAAGTTGCAAGTACATAAAAAGTCGAGTTTTGATGTACAGGTTTGAAACATATGCCAATCGATAGAGAAAACTAAGTATTTTTATATTTAAACTATTTTATTATTATGATAACCCAATTTATTAGATACTAGTAGTGACGCGGAATGCTTCAAACTGATAATAATGGACTATTGAATCAATTAAATGGAGTTTTTCTTTTAACATATTTTATATTTTCAAACTGGAATAACTCAGAAAGTATATCACTTACGACATTTTTATCAATAGTATTTGTTGTTTGTAATAATTTTCTCTATCGATTGGCATATGTTTCAAACCTGTACATCAAAACTCGACTTTTTATGTACTTGCAACTTTAGGTATGCCAGGCTTCATACAAAAATGTCCGATCTTCTTTCATTCCAAAAAATCCATCGGTTTCTTACTAAACTAGTTGAAGTTTATCCGACGACCTGGTTACTTATCTCCTTTGGTGACTGTACATAAGGTACTGTATGCACGTAGGTGTATGTACTAACTTCCTGCCCACCTGTCCACACTGACAATTTGTCATATAATTAATATTCCTAGCATCTAATGAGTGGCCTTCGTAATTATAACATACTTAGTGACTCATAAATATTTTTTATATTATTTAAAATGCGCAGTTTAAGATTTATACGCATTTATTACTTACTTCCTGAGCGGTTTTTCATATTTTATTATTTGTTTTGATTTTTTACGATTTATCGTTGACGTTGTCCAGTTCAAGGATTAACAATTCATACAAGAATCCCATAGAAAATCACTTTCCATTTTCCCGAATTTTCCAATTGTCCATGCAATTTTTTAATTTTTCTTTCCCTAAAGAGTTTATTCGGACTATTACCAAGATTTAAAACAAGTGCGAGTCCGACTCGCGCACCGAGGGTTACGTACAAATTGTAGGTATGTAACTAAAAACTTACGGTTTTCGCAATTTTTTCTTTATCTGTGCTATAAGACGTTGCTTCGTGCCAAATTTTAAGATTCTGAGTTCACGCGAAGTACCCTGTAGGTTTTCATTCCCTTACGAGTGTCGAAAATTTGCGGAAATTTGCGGCATAATCGGCTGTATCTTTTGATTGTGTTGGCTTAGAAGTTTGATTTTTTCACAGCTCCAAGGGTCTGTAGACCTGAGTATTTGATATAAATTCCAGTTTGATACCTCCACGCGTTCCTGAGAAAAAGGGTCTTGACAGACAAACGGACGGACGGACAATAAAGTTATCCTATAAGGGTTCCGTTTTTTCCTTTCGAGGTACGGAACCCTAAAAAAACGGCCGGTTTTTTAATTGGTCCAGTGATGCGCTTATCAACGAACAGAATATTGAATTTAATTAACATAATATATCACCGTATGATTGTGAACACCGTTAGTTTATAATCTATCTCGCAAGATTGTAAACTGTCGATAGGACCATACTGCTTACAATATCAGTGGCAGGCGAGCGCTACTTCCAAGTTGGTCGCAGTAACTTAGTTATTTAGTATAGCACAAGGTACGACCCGTCGCATGCAAGTTTACTAGTTCACAATTATTTGTCGGTTAGTATACTAATTCACAAGTATACCAGTTCACAATTTGTCGGTTTGTCATGGACATGGACATGGTTTGTTGTAGTTCACAATCTTCCGAAAGTTTATCGCGAGATAGATTATACATAAACTAACGATGTCCATAATTAGGTATGTACGGTGACAAATAATGGTGCATATTCTGCCTCTTCCTCCCCTATTAAGTTAAAGTTGTTTTATTAGTTGAAGTTGGAGTAACTATAAGTTAATCAAGTTGACAGCCACCTAACTTTTGCTCCTAACTGTATAAAGGGACCAGGGGGAGAACTACCTCACGGAATGAGGAAAATAAATTACTTTTGGGTGATTACGATCGGTCTTCTTAATGTGATATTATTAAAAGATTATCTAAGTTAATATTGTAACAAATCATTAGATTTATCTCGAAATGGTTACGTATTAGAGCATGGCTATGGTATTAAACATTGTGTGTATAGTGATGTAGAATTCTTACATAATAAAGTTAATTGACTTTAAAATCATCATTTGCCGGATGCAGCTGAATACCAGTATTTTACATCAAGCGACTACCTATCTGACCTTCACAGCTCAGTAATACGATACCCCTTGGTAAGACTGGTTGTCAGACTTTCGGGCTTCTAAGGACCCGTAACGACTGCCAAAGATCCACGATCCACTTAGGGTCCTGATATGTAAAGATGGTCACCCATCCACGGACCAACCGCTGCAAGTGAAGCTTGACTTGATCGATCGACAAGCCCCAATAAATGCTCCGATGATTAGGTACAGAATTATAAAAAACTCCAAAATCGAATGATTTTGGAGTGATCATATTGTTTTTAGTATCGATTCGTGCTAGAACTCACTCACTCACGGTCATTTCGTATAAATTACGGACCGTTATTGGTTAAAATTAAGACTTGTATCTTTAACAATAATGAAGCAAACACCGCATAGCTTTGCATAGTAGACCCTTTAATATGGAAATAGCTATCAAAGGTACTTGCGAATCTATTTATATGTCCAGTTTAGCAATAAAAAATGTTACTATTGGTAAGTAAAACGATTCGTTTTTAGGGTTTCGTAGTTCACGTCTCGGAACCCTTATAGTTTCGTCATGTCCGTCCGTCCTCGGCTGAACTTCCAAACGTTTAGTGCTAGAAAGATGAAACTTTGCATGTCACCACGTCGACAAAGTGCTAAAATCTAATCCCGAGAAAACATTTTTTTTGGCGTACCTCCCCTGCACGTAAAGTGGGGATTTTTTTTTCTCGCGTCTACCCCATAGTGTGGGGTATCATTAGATAGGTCTTAAAAACATTGAGAGGTTGCTAAGACGATTTTTTGATTTAGGTATCCGTTTGCGAGATATTCAACTTTAAAGCGCATTTTTTTTGTCCCCCCCTCTAAAAGCTAAACGGCTAGTTCAGGAGTTATAGAGGTCTAACTGGTAAAGTGCCATTATGGGTGACTACGGAACCCTATTCTATGCGTGGCCCGACACGCACTTGGCCGGTTTTTGTTTATAGGTACCGAGCAATAACGCTAGAAGTGGTACCTGTCCGTTTGATAACCGCATATCATATCCAAAAACGATAGAATAATTAAAGCAAAGTACTTACGTATCGCTCGAGTTGACCTTTTCGCAGACAACAGGCAAGTCAATTAGTGAGACGTGAGTTAAGTTCAGCATGCAGGATTTGTCTCCATAGTGAAGATCGTCAGCCGTTACTTTCGACGTTGTACCTGAGGACCAAAAGGTGAGATAGTTAGATTGATAGTTTACTTAACTGGGCGTCATTTAGGAAAGAAAGAAAATGCGTTTAATAGTTATTTGTTATACAAGAGTGCAAAGTTGCTTTTTAACCGCGTGTTCAATTTTGATGACCGAGCAAGCGAAGGATTCTAAAATTGAATCACGAGCGCAGCGAGTGATTCAAAATTAGAATCCTGAGCGTTAGCGAGGGAATCAAAAGAGCACGAGGTGAAAAATCTTTGCACTCGAGTGCAACACGTAACTTTTCATTCCACCTCAGCGAGGAAATGACTAAATGCAAAAAAAAAAACGTTTACAATCACAAGATAGGTACACTTTTATTTCAGTTTAGGTATTAATTACTACATTATGACAGGTAAGTATTACAAAATAATCTTTAAATTATAACAAAATAATACTAAGGTATAATTAAGAAAATTTTAAAGTAACGTTGCTACAGTTATTTAAATTGAGTGTAATATTTTTGTTTGGTACTGTAATATTGGTGTTAGTCACTTGTGTACTGTTTTTCGGTAAACTATCTGTCATACTTAATAGTTGTACCGATTCATCGGATTCCCTCTAGAATCACTCATTTTAGTTTTTTCACTTGTTTTCAAGTTTCTTGTTTTTAATATAAGGTTTAACAATGACGTGAAAAAATGCCGCGTAAAGAACCGCGTACAAAGCAAATTGAAAAAAGAACACCAAGAAGGTTCCGAGTCTGAGTTTTTAACAAATTAAAAAAAAGTTGTATGATATATTCGGCACCATAGAGGTAGCAGTAAATAGGTTTAATGTTTTTTTTAATTCACAAACTTAGTGCACACGATGTTCTAAATTCAATTTACTTTATCCTCTAGAGAATAAAAACGGCTTTTCCACTCAGATATTGAAGATTAAAAACACTCTTTCCGAGATGGTGGGATGAAATTTTTTTTTTTTTGCGGTAAAGATGATGTAGACAATAACACAAATACAAAAAAGAACAAATTGGGGGAAAACACAGAGCCCCAGCGCTGTTTTTCAGCTACAGCCTTTTATATAGTCTCGAAAAAACTCGAAAATGACTCGACCAATTGTGATGAAACTTTGGTAAATTGTTGTGTGTGCGCCGAAGAAGATTTCTAACAAAAAAAAATAAAACATATATATTTATATGAACAAGGCATTGCAACGCATGTGGGGCATTTAGCTAGTATTATAGTAAAACGTGTTTCATCATTAGAAATCCAACACATAACAACACTAAAAGCTAACAACAGTTGTACAAACTCTCGTGTGTTGTACAAAGTCGTGAGTAAAACATTATTATTCTATTTTATAGTTGTTTATACAAGTACCTTCCCACGTTACAATTTACTTTAAAAGTCGCATAAATAAAGCAAATAGGTTTATAAGGACCTCCTTTCGAAGGAGTCTGTTTGTCAATGACAGACAGAGATAATGAAATTGTTTCGTTATTATTATTTAAATTTCCAAGGTTATGATGATGGAGAAGTGTGCTCGTATAGACATCCACGATGACGTTAAAGACGATGTGTTAGTGATTCCGGTTACTTCAATTCTAGGGCCAACACATCAACACACCATACCAACAAAACAGTCATAGATCGGGTTATTCCACAAATCTCCATTGAAAGTCCCCATCAATGGGGATTCGTGAACTTTTTGTACAGAAATCCCCATTGAAGTGATTTGTGGACAAAAAATTCATAAATCCCCATCTACGTTCCTAACATCAGTTCGTCATAGGCTTTCTAAAAATGTTACTGCTCTCTTTTTTTTGTCTTCCTGTTCCTGGGCAAAGGCTTCCCTCCTTTCTTTACATCTTTTGCGTGCCCGCGCGTCCTCCTTCCAGTTTTGGTGGAATCTGTCTAGTTCATCCCGCCATCTCCATAGTGGCCTGTCGCGACCCCACCTCACTCAGGGTCTCAGTGTTCCGCTACTACTTTTAGCTGACATATATTTTGTGATCGCTACTTTTTGTCAGAAAGATGCTAGACTCTTCTGAAATAATTCTTTAATCACCTTTCACTGAATGAACCATATTTAATAACACGTTACTAATCTACCTACGATTTATTAAACACATTTGCATACTCAGTATGTTAACCATTATGATACTGTTATTGTCAGGCAATGAGAAATGATTTCATATTAATTAGACATACAGCCTTGTTCAGAATAAACATGGATTTGAGCCAGTTGTGCAATGTTGGATTGAGAAATCGACGGCTTTACGATTCGGTAGCTTTGTCTCTTTGTACGAGATATGTAGTTAGATAAAGTTACTGCACTAGTTTATTCTAGAGATTGTCGATATATTCATTGATGCAAAACAACTTTCCCGTGTTTTATGGAACCAAATCTTGGTTCCTACTTTCCTGTAAGCCTGGATCAAATCTCTGATCTCTCATCCACTGCCAAATCGAAGTTGTGATTGGGTGAGTAATAATAATCCTACAATCCTACTAATATTATAAACGTGAAAGTTTGTATGTATGGATGGATGGATGTTTGTTACTCTTTCACGCAAAAACAACTGAACGGGTTTGAATGTAATTTAGCACACAGATGGTTTATAACCGGGATTAAGATATAGGATACTTTTTATCCCGATATTCCCACGGGATCGAAACCTATGCGGGTGAAACCGCGTGGCGCAGCTAGTGGCCAAAAAAATCATTTGAATTGAGATTTAAGAACGGATCAAATGGAATAATAGGCTTTCAGAAACCGGGAGTTAGTCAGAAAATAATGGAGAATACGGTCACCAGAAGCGACAAGTAACCGGGATCGGCAGATATTTTTATTATATAACTTGATTTTTTATTTTTGACTGTGTTTTGTTTAGTTTGTGATTTTCCTGTATGAGTCTTAGTAAATACTTTTTTTTCTGTCTTGCTATATAGTTGAGGTATAGTAAGAATTCAATGGACGGAGTGGAGTGAACTCATAGTTAAAATATGTTAAACATTTAGTAATGCTGAAATTACGCTTGTGATTTGGACACTATAGTCTAGCACTAAACATTTCACAGCTATAAGCACAGATGATCATTTCACACGCTCACTGAGCACGAAGCAATATGAGTGATCTATTGTCACGTTCAGACGTCTGCAGCAGCCGCGTCAGTGGTTTAATAAACATGCCAATGCCTGCATAATATGCCACTAAATCAGAAAAAAACTGATATTAAAAAACCTATTCTAACCACGAAACGCGAAATTATTCTCTTCAATTAAACTCTGCTATAAAAGAATCTTTTGGCGCTCGAATAACTTTGATGGGGGCGTTTATGGGCTGTTTCTGAATTTTTTTGTTCCCTCGACGCACCCCGTTGCATCGCATCGCCCATGCTTTTACTTTGTTTTAGCTTTGCGTACTTTCTGGCTTTTTTTTTCTTCTTTCTCGGCTCTTTAGGGTCGTAGCGTGATGTTAAATAGCCTATAGCCTTCCTTAAGTATTGGTCTATTAAATGCAAAAAGAATTTACAAATCCCACTGGTAGTTCCAGAGATTACCGCGTTCAAACAAACAAACCCATCAGTTGTATATAGATTTTATCGGAACGTTCAACATTACGCAACATTACACCATTTAATAAAAAACTACCAACAATTTAAGTATAAATAACGTATTTATAGCTATGCCAAATAGTGATCAGACGAAAACCGACAAAAAACCTGCGTTACGAATCACTCAATAAAAGTAAATTAATCGTATCGTAAGTCATTACCGAGGCCGTTCAAAGTCATTATCATTGGTACAGCGTTCGGCCTAGTTCACATAACGCCATTGATTCGGTCAAGTGGCTAGTAGTTTATGAGTGTTGCGCATCATCTTAACGTTAAGAATTAGCAAATCGTTTTTTCGCAGAAACTACAGTGGTATAGAAAAAAGAGAGGGAAATATAAAGAGAAAAAATAATAATAAAGAAAAAAAATGGTTAAAATGAGAAAAAAAGAGTTATTATATTCTATAGTCGTACAAGGACAACACAAAGTTCTGGCGCGTGGCCAAAATCGGAACCAATGCCGACATCTTGTTTTTCCAATTATTTCTGCATTTGATAGACCAATACTTGAGGTGGATGCTCGAAGGTAGCCCGCGAAATGCAAATTTTCTTACGTTTTTTGCCATTTGCTGGCCAGTACTAAGTTGTACGTTGATTAAAATATGATTCGCGGCCGTAACAAATATGTATTTACAGAATTATAATCATTAGAATCATTAATACAACTTGTTAAGTTTGCATAATCCTAAAATGTCAAGATTTTGTGAAATAGTCATTCAGTAGGATTAAGTGACCCAATTTTTTAAAATTAAAAACGTTGCTTCCTGCGTAACTGTAGGCAATACAAATATTTGTTCCGTGCGGGAATCGAACACGCGACACGTTTCGCAGCAGTCGATTGCTTAGCCACTGCGCCAACCGTGTCGTATTGTATGTCCTTCTTCGTCAGCTGTCGCTGAAAACTAGCCCTGTGGCTCTGTCTCGTAAGGGTCCGTAGTATTATGCTGAGCGATGGCCGTTTCGCGGGGATGTGACGAATATTTTCCCCCAACTTTTTCTTTTATTTGTTCGTACTCTTTCCTTGCGTAATTGCGTCATGTTGACCACAAATTAATGTATTTTCTTTTCATCTTAAAATATTAACGAAACTAGAAACATTTTCCAGAGTCAACATTCACTACATCAAACATTTACATGAACGAAGCCGTCCAATCAAAACTCTATTCGTCTGATTCTCCTAAATATAAACTAAATCCAGTCTAGCCTGACATTTAGCTTGTAACAGTCTGAAGGCTAGGTTAGTGGGACACCAGATCCATGCCGGTTCTATTCAGTAGTATTTATAACTCGTCATGAATAAGTAAAGGGTCCCTTTGCCTACCGGAGTGTGTTCCAAAAGAAGCCAGACAAGGGAAGGGGAATTGGGTGTATTGTGAATGATATCATATTTTGATAAAATATTTTGTAACAATTTTATGATTTAAAAGAGTGTCCATGTAGTTTCTTGCCCGTTCTTCTCCATAGGTACCTACGCTTTGGAATGGGCAACTAGCTTCATCTTTCTGACTGACCGACCCTTTGACAATTCAAAAGTACCTGTAATTGGTTTAGTTGAATTAAATGATTTGAGTTTGAGTTTGAGTTTGAGTTATCAAAATTATAAGGATTTGGTCCCACAGAATGAAATTGATTGAAGAGAGAAATATAGTATTTTCCTCGTACATACCTTAACATAACATCACGCCCGTAATATCCCGAGTGGGTTAGGCTTATGTAGAGGTATATATTATAAATACACGCAGATAGATTTGTCAGACTTATTTAGGGCCCGCAGCACATTACATTTATTTTGTCTAGATACATCTCTGACAGTAGTTATCTCAGTGCGTGTATTCGTTTTCCTTTCCACAACTGTGGATCATCCGGTACTTGCCCGTGGTCCCCCAGACTAGTTCCCCTTGGGGTACCACGAACAAATATTTTTGCCCGTAGAACCCCCAAGGGGGACAAAGGGGTACATGGGCAAATTATTTGGCCCATGGCACCCCCGCTAATAGCTAATGTTTTTTTTAATGACAAATTGAAATGTTTGGAATGGGGTATCACGGGCAATAAAAATATATTTAATAAAGAGATTGTTAGTCTGGGGGTTCGTGGTACCCCGAGGGGAACTAGGCTGGGGGACCATGGGCAAGTACCGGTATCATCTTCCACTCGGGCCTTCATCCATATTTGATTAGATCTACCTGAGCCTGCATAATCCACCTATAATGTTCCCACTGCTGGGACACAGGCCTCCTCTCTGTGAGAGGGAGTGGGCCGTAATCCACTACGCGGGCCCATTGCGGGTTGGTTGATGTCACATGTCTTCTAATTTTTGGTTCTAGGACATACCGGTTTCCTCACGATGTTTTACTTCACAGTTTTGAGAGCAGTAGTGATGAAATTAAATACACAAAGTAGTGCCTGCCTGGGTTCGAACTCAAGACCTAGAACTCGAAAGTCGGGGCGATCTCACTGGGCTACCACAGCTCACCTGTGACTGCCACTCACACATAAACAATGATTGAATGTGTCGTATTAAACTTTACGTTCTACATCTTTAAATACTTTTATGGCAAAACATGTAAGCTCATAATTTTGCAGTGCCTCAGAAATGTTCGCGGTAACCCATAACGATGGGTTTCATGCCATCATTCGTAAAAAAACGGCCTCACTCCTGAGCAGAATAAGAGGCAGTCGTAATAGCATCCTGAGGGCTGTGTCACTGATACCTCCTGCGCCATAATAAGGCCATTTGTGCGAAGACTTGTTCCTTAGTTTCTGTTCTTTGCTTTCGTTTCGTCTTTACTTTTAAGTTACTAACAATAGTATTTTAAGTGCAAAACTGACAATTTATGGATCTTATAGTTGTCCGAAATAAAATGATTTATTATTATTATAATTCTATTAATAAGACCTTATTCTACCATGTTTTAATGCAAATAAATTTTTCTATTGACAACAAATAAAGATTGATTGATTGAACAATGAAACAAATTGTATAAGAAAACCGCAAATCGCGTGAGTTATTGATGGAACTTTTCCCATAAGAATTCAAGATATCATGTCTGCCTGATATTATGGTATCATGATCATGATTTTATGAATGAAATGCGAGTGATTCTAGTTCCCACGATCGTTATGGCACAGTAATCTAGTGATTCATTCATTCATTGTTTTCCTTTTGCCATGAAATATTAATTTATTGTCTACGTGACTTTTTACTTGGCTCATATTTGGGTTCCGTACCTCAGGACAAGGTTTGGATTGTAGGACCAATTTGTGGTCGATCTGTGTGACGATTTTTCGATTTAGGGACAAAAAATATCTGCCTAGTAGTCGGTAGACGTTTTTTGAACAAGAGTCCTTTCAATAAATATGAATAACATATAAACACAAGTTTGAGAGTTTTATAACATGAAAATTAGTGCTCCTGACCGAAATTCTGCCATCGACGCGGGCGATAGTTATAGTGCACAATTGTGTGCGCAGACTCAGGTGCACTCTATTTTGGGGGCTCCGTGGCTCTATTAGGGAAATCTCACAATTTCTTCTTCAGATTTGCCTATTTAAGTCAGGTTAGGCCGCACACGATCTTACCAAAATCAACGACTCTGAAAGTCTGAAAATCACTTTATTTTTGATCCATTTTCGAAATGTGAAAGTGGACTCCTGACTATGGGGCTCCTATCTGAAACTTTTCAAATATATTTTCGGTCTTATCATGCCGTACCTACTCAGCTATCAACTTTTCGCCCCGCATATGCTTGCTCAAAAAAATTTTTTTGCAAAAAAATACAACCGACTTCCAAAAACGACACTACAAAATGAAAAATAACTTTAATTTCGGAAGTCGGTAGTCGTTGGGTTCGCATTTTCGTTGTTTGCCACCGACTTCCGAAATTAAAGTTATTTTTCATTTTGTAGTGTCGTTTTTGGAAGTCGGTTGTTTTTTTTTGCAAAAAAAAATTTATTTTTCACTTTTAAGTTGTAATTTTTACCAGTAATTTTGGTTTAAAAACCAAACTACTGAACCGTATTTGATGAAATTTCTATGGGACCATTTGTAGTAGTATACCCTTTCCAACAAAAAAAGAATTTTTCAAATCGGTTGGCAAGCGACGGAGTTATGCGCGAACAAACATAAAAAAAAAAATACAAACATCCGAATTGAGAACCTTCTCCTTTTTTAGAAGTCGGTTAAAAACCCTGTAGGCTCTATCATTTGTTTCTCTCGCTTTTAAAAACTTGTTTATGTGAACCCTTTACGCCAAAGGAAAATTACTTTCCTATTTTTTACCAATCGATTTAAAACAGCGTTATTCAAATGGCTTATAGAAAAATTATTCTATTCTGTGAAGGAGTATTTTGACTTTAAAGATTCACTCTGATATGTTACTGTTACTGTTATATGTTAAGAGTGTCCATGGAGTTTCTTGCCCGTTCTTCTCCATAGAGATCTACGCTTTGGAATGGGCAACTAGCTTCAACTTTCTGACTAACTGACCGACTATTTAATTTTGACAATTCAAAAGTGCCTGTAAATGGTTTAATTGAAATAAATGATTTGAGTTTGAGTTTGAGTTTATAATTTGACAAATACTTGACATTTAAATTTAATAACTACGATTTATGTGCCAATTTTATTACATTCATTTATTTAATTCATGTAATCAATAATTTTGCATGCTAGTTTTAGAGACTGTTAAAAAAAGCCCGATCATCTGTAATTCACTACAATTCTTGCAAATGATTCATTTCATTTCATTTCAGGAAGCATGATCGATACCGATATCATATCAGTATTCGATTTCCAGGTATAGAAGTTAATTCATCCGGATCAACGAGTATCGGAGTCGGGGTCCCTCGGGATATATAATATGTATTTGTGCTCCTCTCTCATTCGTTCCCCGGTTTTGTTTTCATACACAGTGTATGATAATGTATGAATTTATACATACATTTGTTTTTACTATTCTGTATGGAGATGCTATGGAGATTGATACTAGTTAGGAGCTGTTTATTTGTCTCTGGTTCATACCATTATCTGGTTCATATTATGGCAAATAATTTAAAGTAATGTTCTGTGTCTTGTAATGTTAATTACTTTGCATACCTAGTATTGTATACTGTACTGGGTGCTGTACACACCCACATCGTCAAAATCTTGCCTCAGCAACAGTGTGCTTAGTTTGTCTCTGCAGGCGAGGTTGTTGTTGAGTTAATGTTTTTCCAATGTGGGGTACATTGGAAAAACATTAACTACATCATAATAATATTGTTGTACTCACCAATAAGATAATGTCCGAGTTCTCCAAGGATGTAGCCGATGGACACCAGACCCAGCACATACCACTTGTAGAAGCCTTGCAGTTTTGTCCAAATGCCTCCGTGAAACATTTTGTTTTATTCTGTGGACAAGAAGAAATTAACGTTAACATTGTTATTGCAATGGAGCGCAATACACCAGGCGTTAAATTAAGGTTGAAAAAAAATGTTTGCAACTCAATTAATGGTTGCGTAACAGGGGAGAATGGTTGAAAAAAACGTGTTGAGCCGACCCCAAGTAAGATGGGGCAAAGATAGGAAGATGATGATTGTTGCAACTTCATGTCTGTAATGAGTTCACTCAAGCCTTAAAGCGAATTGATTTTTTTTTTAACACTAGGAATTTCTCCTGTATCGTGGGCGCGTTTACAAACATTTAAACTCACATACATACATAAATATTTGTTTCGTGCGCGAATCGAACCCGCGACACGCAGCGCAGCAGTCAATCGCTTAACCACTGCGCCAACCGTGCCGTCCAACTTTAATCAGTTATTAACGAGTTAAGGTCTTAGTACCCTGTTTAACTAGCGTCAAGATAAAGTACTTAGTAATCACCATATTAGGTAAAACAAACTTTAAATACCTACCTACACTACACGCCCAAAAGATCTCACATGGTATCGATAATTATAAATTGTAACACAGGATGAGATCAATAACGCGCGAATGTAGACATTTTAATCACCGCCATGTGTAAATGGCCTCAAATTATAGTAATTAGGCCTTATACGGCCTAAACTGTATCACGTTCGTGACATAGTTTGATCTCATTTTGAAAGAAAAACTGCAATACGCCCTGAAGCTGGTATTTATTAAGTATAATGTGTAAAACTTTGTGGTAAAGAAAGCGGAAAGCGGATCGGGCTACTAACACAGATTACTCTTCTGTGCTATTAGTATCTTCCAAAAGTGTCTAATTTAACCCTTCGTATAACGTGGATCCCGACGAGACACGAATGGCTTTTTAATTGTTTTTATAATTATGATTAACTAATTCCCTTTAAAGAGTGATTGCGTAAGAATTTAAGCTGAACGGGGTTTGTATATACTTTCATCAGATGCTTTTGGAACAGACTCTAATGGACATGCAACCCTAATGTTGCTTACATAACATAATCAGCTTAGCGTGGGCCGTAATCCACTCGGACTCAGCGCAGCGGGGTAGTTGCGTAGCACAGTAATGTTATGGTAGCAATGGGTTTCATTTGGACAAGGCCCCGTTCCCACTATGTCGTGACGACAGATTATCGTGTCGTTTAAAGCGTCGTGGCTTGTGTAGTTAAATGGAGGTGTTCACATATAGGACGACACGATTAACTGTCGTCCACGATTTTTTTTGCAGTGACGACAGATTGTCAAGTCAATATGAACGGCTAGCACGACAGTTAGTTATTAAACGATAAAAAAACGACGGCAAATGATGTGTCGTTATTGCGACTATGTATCGTAGCTGCCAAAAGAACGTAGAGGAAACTGATGTGCAAACGACAAGGCGACTGCCGTGAACAGTAAAAATTCGTCACGATCCAATGGGAACAGCTGGATGCGACAATCATTCAACGTAATATACGAGTATTTCGACGACACAGTGGCGATACACAGTCGATATAATGGGAACAGCTAGATACGACAGCCGTCGAACGATAAATTAATCGTCACGACATAGTGGGAACGCGCCCTTAAACAACATTCATTGCGTTATTTACGTTGTTGAGCAGGCAAATTTTTCGAACATATGAAGCAATGGATTAGCAATATCTGAAAATCCTCAAAGATACTAAGGTCACATTTTATATTAAATATTATCTTTGTCTTAATATTAATTTTATTAATGCTCATTACTTATACAACTAATTACTGTACGTAGTGCTACTTACACTCCTAGCGATTATTTTCCCTTTTTTGTTTCTAAACTATTATGTCTGTGGACAGTGTTGTTGTTACTAAAATGGTTTTTATTAAATTAGGTGTAAGTTCTTATAATGTAACTGCACCCTAAATGTAAACACACGACCAATCAGAATCTGAATCATTTTGAAGCAAATTGCTAATCTATTGCTTCATAAGTTCGAAAAATTTGTCTGCTCAACACGTAAATAACGCAATGAATGTTATTCAACCGTAAAAATGAAACCGATTCCGATTGATTGTGTGTTACGCAATTAGGGTGCTGTTTGCTGTTCCTTTCAATAAAAAATAAAAATCTCCTTCAGAATGAATCAGGTTATGATTATTGTTTAATTTATTTACATTATATAAGCTAACATTTATAATAATGATATGTACATGTGAAAAAAATAAGCAAAATAATCATAGGGCATCAAAAAATTCGTCCGCATCGCTGTCAACAGGAACAGTGCCCAAAAGGCTGGCAGCATTGCCACGTTGTATGGCGATGCTAATTCTTTGGCCAAGAAACAGGCCAGCCCTCTGGTCACGTGAAGAGTTGACTAACCGCTTGGCGATTGATTGTGATACCTAAACGGTTTTCGCAGGATGGTTGGTAGCAGCTGGATGAGAGTTGCCGAAAATCGAGTTGAATGGCGTGCAATAGGAGAGGTTTGTGTCCAGTCAGTGGACTGCTATAGGCTGATGATGATGATACTAAAACTGACCTAAAGCCTTAACACACTACTTGTCATGAACCCTTTCCGCTCCGCTACTATTCCGCTAACATAAGGCCAAGGGTTTACAATCTCATGTCAGCGGAAACGACGTGTGAATTATGTGACAAGTTAAGGAGACATGGAGGTCGCTCTAACGACTGTCAGTTAAGAGGTGTTCCGTTTTTAAACAATCTGTTGTGACTTTGTGACATGCAGTCTAAATGTTAGCTTAATTATGTGCTACGAGCATATTTTGCACACAAACGAGGATTATGTATGTTTGTTTATGATTGTTCGGGTAAAATGTTATTGGGTTTTTGCAACAGCCCGGAGTTTACAAGTTGGCGGTGTGATACTCCTGTGTTTTGGAAAGCACGTTAAGCCGTTGATCCTGCGCCTGATCTCTCTCCGGTCGTGTCGGATTGCGTGCCGTCTCATCGGATTATGAGAGTGAGGGAGGAGAGAGTGCACCTGTGGCTGCGCACACAATGTGTTTGTGCACTATAATATCTCCCGCGCCGAAGGCTAGTCTCCGTTGAGATCGGCATTGGCCGCCATGGCCGCAATATGGTCTGGAGGACTATTACGATTGTTAACGGTTCTAATTAACATGCATGTTTCGGAGTTGTATAATTACGAAGGCAAGCGTGTAAGGTAGGACGCTCTCGAAGCGACAATCTTCGCAGGGTGGCTTGTAACAGCCGGAAGAGAGTTGCCGAAAATCGAGTTGAATGGCGTGCAATAGGAGAGGCCTATGTCCAGCAGTGGACTGCTGTAGGCTGATGATAGAGTCCTAGATTCAGGACCCATTATTTTTGAAGTGATATTATTGTAGAAGCTTGATTTGGTCAAAGCAGCTGGTAAAAGAAAAAGAATTTGTGTCATTTTGTTAAAAAAAATAAGTAAGTGATTTCCCGGTGCACGCGAAGTTCGCGAATTTGTCTTAACAATACAATTACTATAAAGAAAATTGATAATAATAGTATTTATCCACAATCAGTATCTATTAACGTCATAACTTTATAAAATGAAGCCAATTATCCCATTGAAGTGCATTTACTAAATATGGTCATCAATCAGAAAGCGAACAAATGGTTCTGCAAGATTTATATTATAGGTAAGAATAACTCCAAGAAGTCGGAACGCGGATAGCTGATTTTGATATTGCTTTACAACGTCACCACGTAAAGACAAAGCCTCAGTTGAATGAGAGACAAACGGAAACGATTAAAAAAGAAGGTAATGAATGTCCATGATATGCAACAGCTTGTAAGGTTTATGATTTTAATAGCAATTAATAAAACATTTTAAATAATTAAATATAAAATTAAATAAACCGAATATCGATAGGTATAATCGATTTGAGGAATCGTTAGAATCGATATGATAGCAAATATGAAACATTTTAAATAATTAAATATAAAATTAAATACACCGAATATCGAAAGGTATAATCGATTCGAGGAATCGTTAGAATTGATATGATAGCAATTAATAAAACATTTTAAATAATTAAATATAAAATTAACTAAACCGAATCTCAATAGGTATAATCGATTTGAGGAATCGTTAGAATCGATATGATGAGTCGACACTCGGCGAGCGCGGGAATATTTAATCTGTATGGCCGGACGGCGTGTAAGGTGCTAGCTGTATTTGGCGGTTTAACATTGGTTGTATAAATAAATAATTGTGAACCTGAGTTTTACTACAATCTTTTAGAGGACCTTGGTATAATTGGTATAATTTAGTGATAAGCCGTGTTGTATATCATGGCTCACTGGGTACATGTTCATGTGCATGTGCCCGGAGTGTCAGGTGAGCGCGGACGGTACATGAACTGATTGTGTGTGCATTATTGTTACTAACATAGTTTCTTAAGTCGTGTGTAATACTAACAAAACTATGGATCACTGGGTCTGAAATAAAATATTTTATTTTTTATTATTTTTATAATTATTTCTACTGCCTGCTTGGTTTAGTGGTCGCAAGCGTTACTGCTGGGCATGAGCTCTTTGGGTTCGATTCCCGGGTTGGGCAATGTGTTATTGGGATTTTCCGGATGGATTGGTGCCCGGTTGATGGCAATAAGATCATCCTCTATTAAATGAGACTTAAACTTAACAAGATAGGATGTAAAGTATACTACAGATGCACCGCTGCCTAGCCCTTTGGGAATTACAGGCGAGATGCTAAGCAAGAAAAAATTTGTTGTATTTGGACAGGCGAAATACAATGAATTGCATTTTGCTAGTACGTAATGCATCGTTAAATTGGGAATTATACATTATGAAAATCACTTAGATACTGCTTTGTATCCTCAGATCACAATGTCTAAAACTTAATCAATACTAATCAGAGGGGCCAATCTCGTGATTTTAAGAACATTCACAGTCGTGATCTCAGTTTCAACCTGTCAAAAATACCGCTAATTTACATTTTACACAATTTTTTGACATTGATTGTCGCTGAGATGAGCTTGCGACTAAATAGTGAACTTTTTTAATTACGGGATACTACTACTTCTGTAATCATGGAAAGGACCTACTTGTACTTATTTTAAGCAACCAATCCGTTAGGATTGGTTGCTTAAAATAAATAACTCTAATAATAAGGACCAATGACAAAGTTGACAGGTGGAGAAAACATGAAATTAGTAAGTACTATGCGATAAAACCAAGTACAGACGCCAGCAGGTCAACCTACCCGAATCTGTCAAATTTTCCCAATCAACCTTGAACCTTAATACTTCAGCGATAAAGTTGAAAATCTATTAAAGAAATTTGACAGATTGTAGTAGCTTGATGTGCTGGCGTCTGTACATAGTAATTCAATGGAACAGAGGCTGTCAAAAAACGCAAATCTAAAAATAGTCACAAACAAACAAAAGTCATATTTTAGGAAACCGCCATTAACCTGTCAGAGAGTCCTATTTTCGGATAATAAAAACATAACAATGACCTAGATCGTAACAATGACGTAATTAAGTGAATTTGACGTCGCGTGTCTGTATCCTCCATTGTGATGGCGGCGGCGCAGTAAAATCTGTTAAGTACCAGCTCTTGGAAACTAATTATAGATAATGCTGGGAGAAAATTTGTCTTTTAGTTTCGTTTTTATTTAATCAGGAACTTCCTCTGCTCGTTTAACCGAGCAAGGAATGAAGTGGTAAGAGTTTAAAAAATCAAAATAGGATATAGATAGGTAAGTACATTGGGTGACTTTTTTTTAAACTTATCTGATTTACTTACCAAAATATTAATATGGAAACGCCAGGCCGGGACGGCCTAGGAGGACATATGTATAGTGACCTTATTGGTGATGTTCTTCAGAAAGGTCAGATACATACGTAGTACACGCAACCGGAGTGCGTGTATGTCCAGATGTATGAACGTAAACGTGGCAAACGTAGTACGTAAGGATCGTAGCAGGTGCCTACTCCGATGGAAAGAACGCAAGAGTTTATGTATGCATGTATATTATTTAATATGTCGAGAAAATAAGCCATCTGAGAAATTCTCAATGTATTTTCAAACGTTTCGACTGTCGACGAATTCAAATATTTTCCTACTTCGTCTGAAGCTAAACATATACTACGTATACGTATTGATCTAGAAACTAAGAAATCTCACGATGCCATAGACTCTCACTCATTTATTTTTTGTTCCCACAAATTGAAAGTTGTTTCGTCCAACAGTCATTCTTACCGACGACCTACCTCATAACCTTGCACTTGAGTTTAACGTGTAGTCTTCGAAAACGTTAATTAACTAAAATATAAATAAACTTCCGCATTTGCATTAATTTCACGGCGTTTTACGTCAGTCTGCAAAACGCATCAGTCACATTCTAAGACTGCTTTTTCTTATTATGTTGCAATTTAAATTTTGGCTAAATGTTAGTCGTATTTTTGTCTATTGAGGAAAATGATGTATTGTACAACATTTGAGGATTTGGTTTCGATAAGTTTATTTCGTCATTTTATCCTGTGATCATAGGTCTGTTCATATTCATATGTATCAGTCCTGGTTTATAATTATTAGATTCTTTATGCTAGCCCAAAGCAGCTCCATTTTCCGGCCAGTATTCAGGAAGAGTAAGGCAAGTAAAGGCAATATGCCTATGACGTATGGACTTACCGACGACTTAGGTCGTGGAATACTGGTATTCAGTTGCATCCGGTAAGACTGGAAGTCGACCCCAACATAGTTAGGAACATTGCATAGCTTAATCTTAACTGGTGAAATGTGGGTGCACTATCCTAAACCTCTGAGATCGGGCGCTTAATATGATCTTAATACTAAGCGCAATGTTATGTTAAGTTGATAATGTAGTATCATTTAACCACCAGTTAGAGGAAGGAGGGAGTGACCTAATGATTAGGTAACACATCAGTTACCGAGGTTATGTATGGTTGTACAAATGTACACAAATGCACGTGACGCGTGACTCGGCAGAAATGTTTCGATGCCGCTAATATGGGAAAGTGTGTGACGGTCATCTGTCTTGTGAGACTCGCCCCGAATTACATGGAACTTAAACATAAATGGCGCAATATGGGTGTTACTATAGGTACACCACTACCTCTAACCCTTTGAGGATTACAGACGTGATGTTATGGTTTTTTTGACGATTTCTAAACAAACATTGGTTTTGAAGTTATTAGAAGCTACTACGCGTGCCATGACTACATGTCGTCGTCACCAGTCTGATTTTCGGTAATGATAAGAATTCGCAGTAGTCCTCTTTGCAAACGAAAAATATCATGTTCCAATATTCAGCCCATCAAAAATTTACAAGTAAGCCCAACCTATTTAGGCCTAAAGCAAAGAGGGAACGTAAGTCATAACTTGTAATGAATGTATCAAAAACCCTAACAGCACACAAGTATAAGAAAGTCTAGAACTTTAATTATTTCTCCACTCGCTGTCATTTTCCGTCCCTCTTCCATATGCATTTTGAAGACGCATCATTAATATGCCTTCTGATTGAAACCAGTTTTTGCTTTCATTACCAAGAAATCGTATCGTCAGACATGGGAATAAGCAGCGAGCTAGGTTTACACGACGCAACATTATGTAAGGATGTTGAGCAAGTTAATTTAGGAGGTAATAAACTTGATGGTGGTATTTGTAATAACGGATGGTGTTTGTTTGTAATGTCAAATGAATTATTGATCAATGCAGATGGAAATAAAAATGGTAGATCCAGTTATCAAACGGGGTGATTGCATAATGCATTGAGAAAAGAATGAATAGATTAGATTGGATACAAGATACTGAGAGCTAAGTGTTAAACTAACACGCCTAAGAAAACAAAAAAGCAGTGATGAACTGCGATAGAATTGCTGATTTATTCAATGATGTTAAAAGATAACCAACTAAAAATCAATCCTTTATCACTAAGTATTGTTCATTGATAGTATTTCAACTCTATATCCGTGGTTTCAACCAACTCGTATCAAAATATTATGTAAAAAGTTTTATTTCTTCACCAAAGGTTGCCTATCTATAATTCTATGCCAATTATCCTCTTGACGATAGATTATAAAAATAAATTGTTCAATAAATATGTAATCAATGAGCATATATCATTATAATTGCACAAGTATGTCGTTGTCGTTCTAATTTAATAGCTATTTTAATTGATATTGAATTTTAATTCAGTTTTGTCGTAAACTTGTCTTCTTTAAGACATAATATACTTACTTGACATAGAGGGCGTCATTGTGCCCATTTTAATAATATAACTAACATCGTTATTATCTGTACGGATTAGGCAAGAATTATTATTGTAATTGGCCTACATACTTACTGGACAGCACGACTTGGCTTTTTATAGTCTTTGAGCTATATATTTAAAAATTTTTAGACTTCGCATATGTGTTTCTGCTTGTAGTTGTGTTCAATTTTATCACCATAATCAGTAATATTTTAGATATAACCACTTGCATCTACTGTAATTTTTCCATTCAAAGTCAAATACATTACTGAAAAAAGGCACATAAAATAGGTAGGTAGTCATATTTTGTATACATTAGTTATATAATTATATGTAGGTAAAAGGAGTTAAAAATAAAGCAATGACATATGAAAATAGATGATTTTCGTAAAATTTGAACAAGTTGTTGTCTGTCAGATTCCTGTTTGTAATTAAAACGTATATACGTCAGCTGCCTTTTCCTGAAAGATTCCACTACACTAACGGGTGACGTTTCCAAAACTCATCTTGCGTCATGTGTGTATTGTAGGTATTTATTTAAAAACAGGCCTACCTACTGATTACGAAATAGTATCAAGTGTGGTGACGAAATTCATTGGAATTACAATGCCGGTCGAATGTCATCAAAGTGATCGCAAAAATACGACGGAAGAATTCTTAATCAAAATTAGCATCTCGTATTTTCTAAGTAACTCTTCTAGGCCAACTATTGTAAAATCTGCAATTTTCTATGTACAGACGCTAGCACATCAAGCTACTACAATCTGTCAAATTTCTTTAATAGATTTTCAACTTTATTGCTAAAGCATTAAGGTTCAAGGTTGATTGGGAAAATTTGTCAGTTTCGGGTAGCTTGATGTGCTGGCGTCTGTACATAGTAGTATGAAATCATCAAAATCTGTGTATTCTTTTCCCAACTATATTGGGGTCGTCTTCCAGTCTAACCAGATGCAGCTGAATATCAGTATTTTACATGGAGCGACTACCTATCTGACCTCCACAACCCAGTTACTGGGTTACAAGGTAATATAATAGTAGCACAGTACAGTACTCCTTACAATCTTCGTGGTTGGAGGTACCGCGATTTTCGTTTGAGCTTTTCGTGTGCAAATCACACCTCATTTCTCCACATACTGTAATGCTGAGATAATTCAATTTACTATAAAGTAGTTTGCTATATTCCTCGTTACCAATTATTATTGCATGCAGCTGAATATGAATTTACCAAGATCTGAAGTAAGCTACGCCTTTTTAGATATTTTGTTCTGCATCGACGCGTAACAGAATGCATGATTCCGTCAATACGTCACTACTCAGCCGACTGTTGCAATATCTTTTTTTGTATAATCTTTGACATTATCAGTACATTCAGTACCATCTATTAGCGTCTCCATTGTATTTGTGTGATCAACCCAATAATAATCATTGTTGACCTCAACGTTTTTTCCAACATTGTTCTACACTCCTACAACTGTTTTATACCGTCCTTCGCAGAATGCATGGTTAGTTAAAGTGTATCGCTCATAATTTCACGGATGGTTAAATGTCACGCATTCACAATTAAATGGAGTGCGAATTGGTTGTTTATATTTCTTTTGAGTGGGTCGTTCGTGGACATTGTTCGGTTGTAATCAAGGCTTTAGTTTATAGTATGGAGGAGACAGAGCGTAGTATGTAACCTTAGGCGTTTAAACCTTTTTGTTTGTAAAAAAAAAATAAGCAGTGTATTGGATGCTCAAACTTTTCTTTGATTGACTATTTGAATGTGTTTTTTCATCATAATTTCATACGTAGGGTCAACAGAGTGACTTTTTGTCTTTCAAATATTTTTTCCTATGTGAGCATAATCATAATGTTCCCACTGCTGGGACACAGGCCCCCTCTCTGTGGGAGGGAGTGGGCCGTTATCCACGACGAGGGCCCAGTGCGGGTTGGTAGATGTCACATGTGTTCGAATTTTTGGTTCTAGGACATGCCGTTTCCCTCACGATGTTTTCCTTCACCGTTTTGAGAGCAGTGGTGATGGAATAATTTACACAAAGTAAAGCGCCTGTCTGGGTTCGAACCTACGACTCGTAAGTCGAAGCCGTTACCACTGGGCTACCACTGCTATCTATCCTATGTGGACCAACCTTTTTCTTTTTAACTTGTAGATTAATTAAATTAACTTTGGCTAATCGCATATTTGGGATCAAATTAAGTTTTAATTAACTTTTCATTAGATTTACAAGGAAGTCGATCTTTATAAAAAAAAGAAGTAAATACTTTCTCCTGGCTTACTGGTTTAGGGTTCATTATGTTAATACCTAAACGTTCTACGACACGGTTGGCGCAGTGGCTGAGCGATCGACTGCTGCGCTGCGTGTCGCGGGTTCGATTGCCGCACGGAACAAATATTTGTATTGCCTACAGGTAGTTGTTCCGGGTCTGGCTGTTTATGTATGTGAGTTTAAATGTTTGTAAACGCACCCACGATACAGGAGAAATTCCTAGAGTGGGGCAAAGTTTAAAAAAAAAAGTATTTCGAGTGTATGATGAGAAAAATAAAAATCACATTACATCATTAGTGATGAGTTATATTTCGAATTTAAAAGAAACTCACTGATAAATGATAACAGCCGTATAGCCTTTTTAAATTTCATCTTTTCTAATGGTGACAAGAGTTATGCTGTAGCAAGCTCTATGGTGGTATAAAGATAGCCAGCCAGCAAGGTTAGCACCGAGACTGACCTTCCAAGGTGCACTAGCGTAGGTACAGACGCCAGCACATCAAGCTACTACAATCTGTCAAATTTCTTTAATAGATTTTCAACTTTATCGCTAAAGCATTAAGGTTTAAGATTGATTGGGAAAATTTGACAGTTTCGGGTAGCTTGACCTGCTGGCGTCTGTACCTACTTGTATATTCCTCACTCGTAGAAGCTCTGCTCCTAATAGGTTCAGCCTCTATCCACATTATTCGTAAATTCTTGAGGTTTAATTAAGAAGGTCGACCTCCCACGCCCGTGCGTATAAAATTACCATGTGTATGGAAACAGCGTTATTTACACTCACGAGTTTGATAGTTATCTGTCATCATTTTTCACTTTGATGGTATTCGTCAATATTTACACAACATATACACACATAATCTAATTGTAATAATAATCAAATCAATCAATCATAATCTAATTTGACGGCACGGTTGGCGCAGTGGTTAAGCGATTGACTGCTGCGCTGCGTGTCGCGGGTTCGATTCCCGCACGGAACAAATATTTGTATGACCTACATGTATTTCTTCCGAGTCTGGGTGTTTTTCTATCTATAATATGTATGTATTTACAAAAAAAAATGTATATAAGTAGTTTATCAGCCATCTTGTTACCATAACACAAGCCTTAGGTTGCTTAGCTTGGGATTAGATGGCGCTGTGTGAAATGTCCAGGGATATTATTATTATAATCAGCCTATAATGTTCCCACTGCTGGGACACAGGCCTCCTCTCTTCGACAGGGCGTGGGCTGTAATCCACCACGCGGGCCCAGTGCGGGTTGGTAGACGTCACTTGTTTTCGAATTTTTAGTTCTAGGACATGCCGGTTTCCTCACGATGTTTCCTTCACCGTTTTGAGAGCTGTAGTGATGAAGTAATTTCCACAAAGTAAAGCGCCTGTCTGGGTTCAAACCCACGACTAACAACTCGTAAGTCGCTGCCATTACCACTGGGTCACCATTGCTCACCGTCAATATTTTTATCTACGTTAAATTATTGTCTATAGCAATCTTTCTATAAAAAACTTGAATTTGACAAGGAAAGTTAACTAAAGACTAAACAATTTGCCCTTAGTTCACCTTTCATTAAAATCAGGGCTTCAATTAATTCTTTAGTAAGTAATTTCCTCACTGATTAGTTACGCATAATCCTTCATAATACCAAACAAGGTAATGAAATTAACATATTTCTTTAATTATTCATTAGATTATGCACAAGAAATGATCTGTGATAATGTTTCATGAATCAAAACAATAGATAATCATAAGGACGGTTCTAAACGGCTGATTCAAATTTAAATTAGTTCGAATAATGCTGATAAATAAATGGCTCATAACGAGAAATAAAGTGGCCTGTGTTATTGTCTGAGGGCACAGTCTGGGGGCGTAGTAAGTTTACTGCCCCGTTGTTGAAAGTCCTGGGTTCGATTCCCAGGTCGGGCAAGAGAGTGTTGTTGGGTTTTTCCTTTGGGAATTTCATAGTAGCCTCGGAGTTTGCAAGTTCCGTTGCTGAGTGTAGGGTGCTGGGTTTATTCCAGGTCAGGCAAAGTGTTAGTGGGTTCTCCATTAGGAATTTCTTAGTAGTAGCCCGGAGTTTGCAAGTTGGTGGTGTGACACCCCCGTGTCTCGCAAACCACGTTATTAATGCCATTTGTCCTGCGCCTGATCTCTCCCCGGTCGTATCGGATTACCGTCCCATCGGAATATGAGAGTGAGGGAAGAGGCAGTGTACCTGTGTTTGCGCACACACTCGTGCTCTATAATATCTTCTGCGTACTTGGCAAACCGCTGAAATTGCGTAAGTTTAAGTTATTTGAAGGATGGCACCTGTAGAACCTCCTGCAGACGTTGAAACTCCGGGCGAAAACATACGTGCTTGAAGTTGAGGCGTTGACGCAAAAATGGAGCTCATTTTTTAATAATTAATTAATATCTCTATTTATAGATTACATTATTTTTAGATGTCTATAAATAAATGAATAATTAAATAGTCATGCTCGTGTATAAATATTATGCAAACACTAGAATAACTTCCGACACTTGCAATTTTCGAAAAGTATGTGACCGTGATTATGTCTGTTATTTGACCTTAAATATTAATGCTAGACTGGTGTTTATGTATTTAAACGTCTACATACAATGCACGAAAATTAGCGACAAAGCTTGTTACATTACAAAAGAAAAAAAAACTAAAAAATATTGGTATTTTAGTCAGATGCGGCCAAAATAACAGCGTGAAAACCGGTGCCTTCTGTAAGATATACACAGCATGTATCAGGAAGGTGTGGTTAAATTTAAGGGTTCTAAAATTATCAACTGTCCCATACAAAACTTCAATACCTTCTCAACTCGAATATATGGGACGGCTGATTATTTTTTCACGATTACGATGTTGGTCCCATGGAGAAAGTTGTTCAGTTTGATGGTCTGTACCCTTTATGTGTGTCAAGTAATTTTTAATAAGATAATTTTTTAAATAAAATTCTTTGATGAATTTTTTTGTTTCTATGGCTTCCTTTCCACTTTTCTTCATGGTGTAACTCTCAAAATATTTCGTGTATGAATAAATACACCTTATTTATGTAGGTAACCTAATTTAGTCCAATATTTTTTTCCCATGATCTTGTTACCTTCACATTTGTCGGTTTATGCAAAAAAATAAAATCTGTAGGTACTCAACCAGTCTTGGCCTTGCTCTAGAATCTAGATAGAATATCTTAGTTATCATCTTAAACGGAATGCATTCTTTCACGTACTTGCTTAGCTTTTATCATGTTTTCTGTGAGTCACACTCAAAACACCTTGTTTTTTTGGATAGTTCTTCTTTTTAGCGTGTTGATAGCAATCTAAATCGACTCGGCCCAGAATTCGGCCACTTGTTTGGCGCCATCACCAGCGTCCATCAGTTCCTGTAACGTGCAGCTGACAGTACACGCAAGACACGATATCAAGTGTCCCATCGTTTGTTTAACAGCACCACATTTACACTCCGAGGCGGAGTCGTTTATGAATCTCCACCTGAACAGATTTTCCTTGCTTCGGCCAACCTGGGTCCGGACTCTGTTCAAAGACTTCCAGGCTACCCAAGGCAACTCATGTCC
Organism: Apamea anceps; assembly: GCA_951799955.1. Classification (NCBI taxonomy): domain Eukaryota; kingdom Metazoa; phylum Arthropoda; class Insecta; order Lepidoptera; family Noctuidae; genus Apamea; species Apamea anceps. Next base: position 3,423,541 of record OX637520.1, on the reverse strand, counting down.
ATTCTTTTTATCATCTTAATTCTAGCACCACATACCTACCTACTTATAACTCGACGAAATTAATATTTACAGGAAGATTTACAGTTCTAGCTAAGTTTTTTTTTATGTACAGATCGTAATCAACATAATTATAATGTTTCCGCTGCTGGGACACAGGCCTCTCTGTGAGAAGGTGCGCCGTAATCCTACGCGGGCCCAGTGCGGGTTGGTAGATGTCACAAGGGCAAGTCGTATTCTGAAATCGACCTACGAAACACCTCGTGGATCTGAAAACAACCGACTGTTGGCCATAATAAAGCCATTATTTAGCGTAGAGTCATCTCAACACATCTCTCCCTTGATTTTGTATATATATATTATAAGTATATATTATAGTAATAACATGTATGTGTATATAACTTATTTATGTATTTGTGTACCTAGTTTCAAGAGTTTTTTTATTATTACTGTCCCTCTCAACCAAACCACCTGCCATCTAATCTCTTCACCACCCTTGGTTGACTGGTAGAGAATGCCTAAGGCATTAAGTCCGCCTTTGTACCTTTTTGTGCGAAAACTTTAAATAAATAAAAAAATATTGTGTACCATAAGGCCCTTTGTACACAGCACGGTTTTCTTACGGTGCGGCATATAAACCGCGCCGTAGAAAAAACGTGTCCGGCAAAAAGCTTCCATAGTGCAGACACGGTCGTCAGTTTTGTATGGATCACTATGGAAGCTTGTTGACGGACAAGTCTTTTCTACAGCGCGGTATATACGCCGCCGTGACGTAAAGAAACCGTGTCGTGTACAAAGCCTTTTTTTTTGGGTTGGAAATCATCAAATGTTCCCCGCTCTGGGCGGAGCGGGAGGGCGTGTCAGACTTTTACTGACTAAAACTCACAACACGGGTGAGTTTTAGTCAGTAAAAGTCTGACACCTTCAGTTGCCTATGCCAGGGACCACGGTATTTCTTTCGAACAACCTTACTGTATGTTTTATATTTACAGCGTGTCTGCCACTCACCCCGCATTATAGCATCGGGTTTCAGCGAGCCGATACTATTGTTGAACAGATAAATGCGCTACTGGCTCAGTGAAAACATAAACGAACACAAACGAAGTGCTTCGTTAAATTAACATGATACTTTGTTAAAGTAAGTTTGTTTTGATGCCAGTTTACGAGCTGTTTATTTCTACAGGTACGCTAATAAATACTGACAATTTATCGCGTGTCTTTAATGATGGGATTATTTTTGTTGTAAAGGCTTTAAGGTTTCTGCAGACAGGCGCCACGCGACCTTAGTAGAACAATTTAGGTAAATGAAAACTTGATGGAAATGGTTCTACCAAAATCGCGTCGCACTGTCGCGTCACGAATGTCTGCGTGAGCCTTTAATACCATGAGATTCAGTTAATATGACTTAAGATTATAGTTTTAAACGGCTTTGAAAGTCCGTGGCATAGTTACTGTCGAAAAAAAACAACAAAATGGCGTGACAGTAGATATGCCAGGCTCCATATGAAAATCTTCAACCCTCTTTTTTCTCTTCTGCTATTTTGGGGTCAGGGTCTATTCTAACACATTGTGGGATGCAATAAATTATTGAGAATTAAGTATTTTCAACAAGCGAAATGGTCACCTATATGGAGTTATATGGTGGGGCCAAGATTTAGATTTTAAATACGAATGTTTTCAAATCGTCTCCTTTATCAATAAGCATGTCATTTACCAATAATGAGATGATTATGAAGTTTAACTGACAGTAGGGCTAGCTAATCATACGATGATTAACAGAGTAGTAGTAAGGGCTAGTAGGGTACAGGGTAGGAGGCAACGTACAAATACAAAAGTCTGTAGGGTTACTTACTAACAAATATACAGTGTGGCTACCATGAATTCAGTACATGATTTTGTGTGTGTGACCCCTTTGCGTTGAAATTTTGCGATGGTTATTAAAAAAAAAATAGCCGGTCCATACATTTTAGGCAAATATCTCGTCGGTTATTAAAAAAAAATTTTGCTGTTCCATACATTTTGACCGCGTAGGTATTGCACTTTTTTATGAAACAGAAGATTTTTTTTTTGATAACCGACGAAAAATTTCTACGCTATGGGGTCTAAACTCATGTGTTGAATCCATGGTTACAGTTTGCGCGTCGATGTCCCTGCCACTCTGTATATAGATATTATATTATAGTAAAAAAACCATGTATGAATGCACCGCAATGTATGTATGTAAATAAGTTTTTTACTGTGACTACATTACCCACTACATGACGACAAATAAACTAAGTTCAAGGACTATAATTGAACATACTCGTATACCATTATCACGGATCCGGCTAGAAAAAACCAAGTAATTGAATCCAAGAATGCGGATTGCAATTCCAGATGACAACTACATACAATAGTGATGTAACTTCGGAAAATCACGTTCACTAATCTCATTGAATGAATGAATGTATTCTTGTCACGTCCCTCGCGACGATACCATGAGAGCAACGAAATATTTAACATCCCTACAACCGGATATCAAATATCCGGGAGCCGGTAACATACAACAATGAGATCCGAATGACTAAATATTTATTGAGGAAAGCTTACTTGTATGGGATGGAAAGGTACAGAAAGGGAATATGACAAGAAGCTTGCTAGAGTGCCAGTCTATTCTGTAAAAACCTCACCGTGAAAACTTTGGTGAAGCGAGCGTGGAGTTAGCTGTCATTCCAACTAATGCTAGGGATTTACTTCACCTAAGTTTTTACGGTGAAAGTTTTACACAATATTTTCGCTGATTTTATTATGATCTCGCGAATCGGAAAAGCTTATTTTAATTTAGTTAAATCTCCAAATATCTATTCTAGGTCAGGGTTCCATGTAGTTGTAATTTTAATAAATAAAGTTTATGTATTTAATCATCATCTGCCTAGCCTTTTCCCAACTATGTTGGGGTCGGCTTCCAGTCTAACCGGATGCAGCTGAATACCAGTACTAACCTTAACGTGCTTTCCGAGGCACGGAGGGGTCTCGGTATGTAAAGATGGTCACCCATCCACAGACCAACCGCGGCAAGCGTAGCTTAACCTGACCGATCGACCTGTGCGGCTGTTATTATTTAGTTATGTATTTAATGTGGCTATTAATTAAGCCAGAACCAAGAAAAGAAGGACTTATCTTCGAAAAAATAAATTTTCTTCTACTTTTGATCGTCTAGTACTTATTTTTATTTTTAGCCGTTAATGTCCCACTGTTGGGCAAAAGCCTCCCCACTCTCTTTCCGCCTCTCTCTGTCCAGAGCAGGCTGCCGAGGACCTATCAAAGGAATCCAGCTCATCCCGCCATCTCCGTCTGGGCCTGCCGCGATGTCGTTTGCCATTAGGTGGGACCTGGGTCGACCACTGGGTTGTAAGTTTGGCCCACTGATCGTCTGGCATGCCGCAGATATGTCCAGCCTAATTGATCGCATTAGTGTACAGTGGACAATATTAAAATGAAACTGTATGTTCAAAAATTCATACAATTTACGTGTTTAAACTCCTTCGAGATTATATTAAGAACGTTCAATCATCATCATCATCTGCCTAGCCTTTTCCCAACATATGTTGGGGTCGGCTTCCAGTCTAACCGGATGCAGCTGAATACCAGTATTTTACATGGAGCGACTGCCTATCTGACCTCCACAGCCCAGTTACGAACGTTCAATATAAACGGAAAAATCACCAAGAAGAATTTGCGCGCAATGCCTACAAGTTTTTTTTTTGCACAAACCAATATAATCTGCGTTTTTTGCCTATTATACCAAGAAGTGAAAGTCATCCTCTTGCTCAATTACAGTCAGACCTTGGATCAGGTCGCACGTAGTCCCGATTCGTCACACTGACTATCAGATTCAGAAGCAATTTTTATTGCCTGTCCATCCATGACTTAGGCTTCTTGTCATTCTATTGTTCTAGAAATTGGGCAATGAATTGTATTGTATTGTTTTTGTTGATTTTGAAATGTATTAATGAATGATTAAACGAGTATGACATCAGAATTAGGCATTTTTTAAACGATCAAGGGCTGATTTTACTGTCAACAGATAATTTTTATTCGTGGAATAAAATTGACGTCTGACAGTTTTTGAATGATAGAACTGTCAAATATTCAAAATTGCGTGGGAAAAATCGGTCCATAGATTAGTGAAAAGGTTTTTATTTTTCTATTGGCACGTCACAATTTTCTAGGTGTCGATCTACATCTGAAATACAGTGTTTTTTTTGGAACGAAGTTTATTATCGCGCGTTGCGAAATGAGGGCTAGACGGAAAAAATTAAGACCAAAAGTTGTAACGACACTTTTTGTAAAAATAAAATTTTATTACAATTCCTTCGCTAATTAATCGAAAGGAACTTCGTTCCATCCGGGTGTCCCTTGACACCTCTCAAGTTTTTCTTGTTAAAAAAGCATCATTCATCAATGTTTATTCCCTGAAAGAAGTATAATTAATTATAATAATCATTATTTACCTAGGTAAATAATTTCCACGGAGTGCGACCACAAATAACAGTGTACTTAATAAGGAAATCGATTAAACTTATTTACCTATAAAAACTAAGTAGTGTCCTAAGTCCTGAGCTACCATGAAAAATGCGTCATCAAATACTAATCATTATTTTTCTGACTAACTATACTTATTCGCAATAAACTTATGTATTGCGAATAAGTACAGTCCATGGCAATGTCAGGAAACTCCAATGTAATAAAAATTTAATCGTGATTTAAAACTGTATTTAATACGCAATGAAGTAATAAAACCTACTGCTCTATTAAATGATTATATTTATTGACCTTTTGCCTTACGCAGTGCATGTTGTGGTCAATATAATCTTTAATAGCACAGTACATTTCCTGAAGATAAATAATTCTACCATGTAATGACTGAAACATTTACACAATACTTAGAGGAAACTTCGAATCAAAAGATCACTCAACATGGTTTAGCAGGGACGTAATCGTTAACGGATTACGTCCCGGCTAAACCATAATGTATTGCATTATTCACGGAACCAGAGGACTGGCCTGTTGACAACGATGCGGACAAATTATTTGATACCCCATGATTCTTTCCTTTTTATATACTTATACATATCACATAATTCATAATAACTAAAAATGCAAATGTCAGCCACAACAACCAAAAAAAAAGCTACACCTATCGACCTGCAATTCCGTTGGATAAAGGCAGTCAAATAATCAGTCAGTGATCTCCATCCACTAAAAACGCAGAATAGTCCTAAATACCTGTCACTTAGACATGCACCTCCCTAATAACTCCGTCACTTTGATTAAACAAACCTCGTCAAGAAACCTGCACCAATTAACAACCTTCAGTGGTTATATCGGTCACCGCACACACGGAATGTGGTCCAGTCATGTGGCTTTCAAGTGTTCTACAATATCACACTTCAACTTTAATTAATTATGATGAATGAAGCGTTGATTATGCAAATAATAAGGCTTAAACGAAGGGCTCGTGGCTAAATGATAAGTGCCGCACGTGTCGATCGAAGGGTTAAACTTCGCTTGCCGCGGTCGGTTCATGGATGACCATCGACCACAAATATCGATACCCCTCCGTGCCTCGCAAAGCTCGTTAAGCCGTTGGTCATGGCTGTCATTCGTAAATCTTTGACAGTCGTTACGGGTCGCCCAAAAGTTTTTCAACCAGTCTTATTAAGCAGGTTGTTGCTGTCAAATTATAGACCGGATGCCAACCCCAACATAGTTGGGAAAAAACTAGGCAGATTAGAGAATCAAACGCATCGAGATGAAATCGATAAAGATTTCTTTTATTGTTATCTACTATAATTACTCGATCCAGTCACGATTTTTGTGATGTAGGATTTATTTGTGATCGTTTTTTGTTTTTCTTTCTATAGAAAAACGATGAAGGTCGAAGATCGTATGGCCATTGATGATATGTATAATAGGTTAGTAATATACGGGTGTGGTGCTGTTCTACAAACGTTACTGCTGTTCATCGTGTATATCGTGTCCTACGTGTCCTGTCTTCTGCACGTTGCAGGAACTGAGGGACGCTAGTGATGGCGCTAAACTCGTAGGTACTTAGCCGATTTCTGAGCCGAGTCCATTGAGATTGCCATCAACACGCTAAGAAGAAAAAAAAGTAATACTTATTGTACAGTCTGTTCACAATTATTTTACTTTTGATTTTGCATTACTGTTAAAATCAAAGTGATCTTTGTTTTAATTGCAATAAGGTTGCTGGTGGGTTGACTGTAAGTACCAGTGTAACATGTGTAACATAAACAAATGACTGTTTGGGTCGAAACTAATTGTAGCTTTGCCAAAATTTGCTGTACCGCCAAGCGTAATGTTAATTATTGGAGTTTATGTAGCGAATTTAGGGCACAGTGAGGTTGACCAGACTTCATACGATATTTTATCTAATATAACAGAGATTTTATTACTTACATAAACTTAACGGGGTATATTTATAAGCGTTGCTTAAAGGAGACGTTAAAACGTCAAAAATTGATGGTTAATCAGTCATCACTTAACTTTAAGCATCGCTTATAATAAACCCCAACATATTTAACGCCTTTTGTTTTACCTATACTGAAGCTATGCTAAAACAAAACAAATGACGTTTATGATTTTCCTAAATGATACGTTTGAAAAGCTATGGAAGGATTCCTAAAAACAAAACTCTCAATCAGCTCATCTCTGGCTACACTGTGAGATTTATTGCTTGTGTTCTGAAATAAACCTAACCTAACCTAACAAAGATAGTCTAAATATCTAGCCAGAGGCTAGGCATTGTCAATACTGCCGTACATCGTTACGTGCCATTGCGACCAGTCTCTTGGGTATTTTACCCGTCGACAGCAATGCGGAAGGAATTTTCGACGCCATATTTTAGTTTGTCAATAGTTTTAGTTAAGTTGGGATATTAAATTCAAATCAAATCAAAAGTCATATATTCAAATTAGGCTGAGAATCAGCGCTTTTCGAACGTCAAAATTACAAAAGACAGTCCCCTAAAACACCCTTCACCACTTCCTAGTGCTATCGCTGGGAAGAAGAAGTGGCGCAACAAAACTCCCCAGCAGCCCAGCTGTCTGCAGTGCGATTCTGTAACGATCTCACCGTGAAAACTTAAGTGAAGTGAGCGTGGAGTGAGCTGTCATTCCAACTAATGCTAAGGGTTGACACTATTGACAGCTCACTCTAAGCTCACTTCACCTAACTTTTCACGGTGAGATTTTTACAGAATCGATCGACAGTTCTGTATTGTTAATTAGGTATAAGTACAGACGCCAGCACATCAAGCTACAACAATCTGTCAAATTTCTTTGATAGATTTTTTACTTTATCGCTGAAACATTTAGGTTCAAGATTGATTGGGATTTGACAGTTTCGGGTAGCTTGACCTGCAGGCGTCTGCACATTAGCATTTAGGGTTAAGTAGGTATTTATGTATCAGGTCCCTCTCACCGAGAGGAGGCCTGTGTCCCAGCAGTGGGACACAGGTACACAGTGACACAGGACAACAGTGGGACATAATTATAATGTATATCCTAATTATGTTATTTATGTACAATTCATTTTATTTCTGAATGAATATCCAATTAATGGCTGATTTTACCAAAGTCAGAAATCTTTTAAAAAAATTGACGTCTAACAGTTCTAGTATGCAAAAAATTGTCAAACATGAACTGTATTCTAGGTAGGGTTGCCAGGTCGCCAAACCTAATAGCCGGACAGACCTGCCAGTTTGGCCGGACATTTGGGTAGAAAGGCCGGACACCCTACATTATTGAGGTACGACAAAAAAATTGTATGTAAAATCAAGCTTTTTTTATTATTGTCATAATCAGTCATCGGCGCTCGCTCGTTTGCGAAATGTAAAAAGCCTAACAAAAGCCGGACAGGCCAGACACCTTTTATTTTGGCCGGACACGCAATCAAAAAGCCTACCTATGTCCGGCTTTATCCGGACGCCTGGCAACGTTAATTCTAGGTATAAAAGTTACGTGAAATTCGCCCGAAAGAAAAATATCAAAAATCTAATCACAACTTCATCATCCGAAATTCAAGCCAGAAAATCGCACAAGATTTAGTTTCCGGCATATAAGTTATCACTGCGGTTACTAAGTATTGTTACGACCACAAAATGCAGGATACAGAACAATCGAACAGATACCTATTACGGAACTAAGATCAATATCTACAAACCAGTTAGCTAATCTACTTTGCACGAAAAAAAAAACAAAAAAGGATTTAAGCGTGTACGTGTTTGTAATTTGCGGAGTTTTTTTTTTCCTTCCGCAGCTGTCAATGGGAGAAACAAAATACTGGTATGTGATTTTTTTGTCGGTTTTTTTTAACTGTCTTGTCGTCTTTGTGGAAACTGGCTTTAACTGCAGGCTAACTTGAATTTTTTGTAATACAAGCTGAGACGACAGTTTTCCTATCCAATCATTCACAAAAAAATCCAATGGAAACTGCATTTTTAGTTTTTCCTGAATTTGTATAAAAAATGATTTTCTATAAAAATCGAGTTTGGACTATTACGAGCATTTTAAAACAAAAATAATCCAAATCGGTGCAGCCGTTCTCAAGTGATGAACTTACCAACGAATAGCATTTCATTTTTATATTATTATTTACAAAAATAGACATTTAGGATACTCTTTATTGTACACATAACAAATTAGTTTACATAACAAAAGGGTGCCATATTCTGTACGTACGAAAAAAGATTTTCTTTTGTTTGCTAAAATTCAATGCAGTAAAATTCAATTCTATTTCATCAACTTTGTCTTACTAAATTGTCATATATAAAGCTTATTGTACCTTTAAAATGATGAAAGCTGAAACATTTCAATGCAACATAGGAAAGCGCTGAATGTTGTCTCTGAAACTTTCATTAAACGAAAAACTGCAACTGCGATGAATTTCTGGAAAACTTAAATCTAGCTAGATACTTTACTAGGAACTCGTTAGCCTGCACCCTCCTAGCTTCAGTATTTAGCAGGAATACTGAAATAGGTAAAAGGCTACACAAAACTAGTATTCCTAGAAATGAACGAGCGTCAGATACCACTGTTCTTTATCAGAAAAAAATATATACAAAGTCTCCTCTTAATGTATATAATTAAAAAGATAACAACGCCTCGTAAGAAAAAGCCATTATTACCACATAGTTATGACATAATACTCAATAAAACAGTATCATTCACGTGTTATTACAAGTATGCCAAGGGCGATCGCGCTGATAATGATCGTGATGTGGATCACACATACACGGCGCCACAGCCTAGGGACGGACAGAAGAACAACAATGCAGCTTACTCATCCGTGAAGGTTGGTCTACGATACACTGTGCTAGCCATCGGGATATTTAGTTAAGTATTATTTGAATCGCTTTGAATTCGCAGAAAACCAAAGAAACGCTGGATGGACTGTGTGAACGATGTGGCTAGAAAGGGGGTGACTATCGAGATGACGACTATCGGGTGCTGATTTGGATTTAATAATTTGCGCCCCAAGACTGAGATTTGTTTCTTCCTGTACGAGTCGCAATAAATACTTTTTCTTTCTTTCTTTCTTTCCAAGACGTGATAACAATAAAACCTCTATTGTGTCTCGTTCAGTGTACTTTAGTGTTTTGTTTGAAATCAGCATGGTATCGCCATGGGCATATGATGCGGCGGAATATGAGTCAAGCTGTGAGGACAGTCCTGCGTATGAATTTGGATGGCCATGAGAAGGGGACGAAAGAGACGATAAAAGCCTGAGAAGTCATAATTATGGTTAAAACGGGGATGAAAACTGAGATGATGGCTGGAAGAGAATTAAGTATGGAAGGAGAAGACATACTGGTAAGATCAGGAAGTCGATATATTCTCTTGTGCCATTTCTTGTGTTCAGTGAGCCTGCTGTATATTTCTATGCTGTGCGCAGGACCTTCGCCGCAGACAATTGATGGGTTCGCAACAATATTAGGTTGTATTACGTCCACTGATGACTGACATAACGGATGATCGTACCTCGACATGTTATTACTTGTTACTACCGTTCGTGGTGGTGAGGTGGCAGTTTTTTGGGTATTCAAGTTGAACCTACGACTTTTAGCGTGTGACACGAGCGGCACGCGTCAACGGCAGAGGGAACTGCAGTCATCACGCGTCGACATCTGCAGTCGAGAACGTGCCGCTGCTGGTGTATTTGAGCACCATGCTCAAAAACACGAGCGGCACGTTTTCGACGACAGCCGTTGAAGCTCGTGTCTGAGTACACTTATCCGCTTAATTTTGTTTTAATTACTATATTCGTCAGTCGCTAGTTCATGGCGCAAATCCAGGCTCTAGGATGCTACTGGAATTGACCAGCCTACTGAAAAAACCCAATGTAGATTATCGGGTCGTTTTATTAGGACATTCCCCTGAGTTTATTGCACCCTAATTGTAACCATAATCTGAATTATTTTGAAGGATTTTGCTAATCCATTGCTTCATATGTTCGAAAAATTTGTCCGTTCAGCAACGTAAATAACGCAATGAATGTTGTTGAACTGTCAAAATGAAAGCTATTGCTATAGTGTGTTACGAAATAACCCCGCTAGACCAACGAAGAGGTCAGTGGGAAATTGAGAGCTTAGAGCCAATTCGATACGTGTAATAATACTGTAGCATTGTAAGGCCTATTCAAATTTATGTTTCCAATTGATAGTATTTCAAGTTAAACAAATATCGACTTAACTTTAATAGTTATTAAGTTGATTTCAGAGTGACTAGCACTATTGAAAAAGTTATAAAAATGTGTGAAGTTGTAGCGTAAACTAAACTTTATTGTTTAGGAATTAAAGTTTTTTTTCCATAAGCTCATACTTGTTTACATTTTTGCCAACTAAATCGCGAACGAACGTGCCGCTCTTACAGTATTGTTTTCATATCTAAAGACATTTAAAATTGAAATGTCCGCCCATATCCGAGGTCCTGTCACGATCGGACTATCTGCAGTACAATCCAGCGTGACGTGGCTTCATAAACATTACCTATTTACCATACTGGGTTCAGCTTGGCAGCGTTGCTTGGGGCTAGTCACGAATTTATTGTTTTTCTATTTGTTTGTTGCATGTTGCAATTCTTGAATCGACTTTGTGATAATCCGCGCAGAAGATAAATTTCGAGGTTTTAAGCGGTCAATTTTGTCTTACCAAAATGGCCACTTTTATTTTTTTTGCCGTTTGATATTGCTGTTCATATGTTCTATAATCTGGATTGTTTTACCCGACCACAATAAAATAAGGGTAGTTTTCATGGGCCTCAAACATAACTGGCAAAATGTGGGTGTATTATGGATACAGCTCTGCCATACCCTTCGGGGATTACAAGCGTGATGTTATGTTATATTACATAGTGGAGGGTATAGTGACATGAAAGTAGTAGCAATATAGCCAAACTAACAAACGAGATACCTTTAGTATTGTCCTACAACATTTATCTCAGCAGAGAAACAGCTAAACACCCATAAAATATAAATCAATACCCTATATTTAATAACAACAATGCAATATAATGGAATCAGAATCGATCGACTTCCGTACAAGACAATCGATGTCGAGGTCGACTCGGTCTTGACCGCATGATTAGTAACTGCAAAACTGTGAACTACGGAGTCTATGGGGTGACCAACAATATGTCCTGATACCACAAGATGGCAGTACTTGTAAACACGGCAACCATTTAATTAAATGTTTTGTGTTTCGTAATGTTAATTACTTTGTATAGAATAAAGTTCTTCTAACTTTACAGACAGCTGTAGCACTGGGGAGTTCGTTGTGCGTTTTGGGGAACTGTCTTTTGTAATTTTGACGTTCGAAAAGTGCTGATTATCAGCCTAGTTCGGATAAATGACCTGACTTTTGACTTGGATTTCGAATTCAGAATATTCAACCACCACTTTACCATTTTTGACCACAATATCTAGTACTGTCAGACAAATAGTTTTTTTCGTTTTATGAAGTGGAATGCTCGGTTCCTATAAACAAAAACGAATCGTTTTGCTTACCAATGGTAGCATTTTGTATTGCTATTAAATAGATTCGTAAGCTAATTTTATCTAAGATAGCTATTTCCGTATGAGAGGGTGGGTCTACTATGCTAATCTATGAGGTCTTTGCTTAATTATTGGTAAAGATACAAGGGTCATACCTTTTCTTGTTAAGAATTCACTAGAGTTATTAGACATGTTAGAATAATAATTTTATCAAATTAATGTGTCCTTTTAATTTTTTGTATGTCAGTCCTTGGCGAAACATGGAAGATCATAGGTAATTCTATTCTATTTATTAATGTACCATGTGTTAAAGCAAATAAATATATTCTATTTTTAACCGACTTCTAAAAAGGAGGAGGTTCTCAATTCGGATGTTTTTTTTTATGTTTGTTCGCGCATAACTCCGTCGCTTGCCAACCGATTTGAAAAATTCTTTTTTTGTTGGATAGGGTATACTGTACCCAAATGGTCCCATAGAAATTTCATCAAAAACGGTTCAGTAGTTTGGTTTTTATACCAAAATTACTGGAAAAAATTACATCTTAAAAGTGAAAAAAATTTTGAAAAAAAAAACAACCGACTTCCAAAAACGACACTACAAAATGAAAAATAACTTTAATTTCGGAAGTCAGTGGCAAACAACAAAAATGCGAACCCAACGACACCAGCTTCCGAAATTAAAGTTATTTTTCACTTTCGTTAGTGTCGTTTTTGGAAGTCGGTTGTTTTTTTTTTTATTCTTAATTTTCAAATTATAAGAATCGGTCATAAGTGACATTCAACCTAAGGTGATGAAGCTATAACGAGGTCGACTACTTAAGTACATTTAAATTTAGTTCCCCATTTTGCCGCCTTTCAAGTTATGCTGATCATTGATACGTGTGAAGGTTTCCATCTTCGTTGTTGTAATAATTATTATGATCTTGCTAATTAATGTTATGTTTCTAGTAAGGTTTGTGAATAACTCAAAGTGGGGTCACGGCTTAATCAGCTTACCTGATGTACAGGCTCCAGCACATCAAGCTACTACAATCTATTTTAATAGATTTTCAACTTTATCTCTATACCATTAAGGTTCAAGGTTGATTGAGAAAATTAGACAGTTTCGGGTAGCTTGATGTGCTGGCGTCTGTACACCTACTCTATGCAGGCCTTTCCTACGAACGGAGATAAATCCGATCAGGGAATCCATCGACCAATTACGATCGGAACAGAATGCAAATCAGAACTAAGCGATCTTGATCCGATCGGCCGAGATGTGACACAGAGATAGGTATACTATTGTCTTTCAGACCGTATTTTGGCCTACTACTAGCCATCGGCGCGGGAGATATTATAGTGCACAAGTGTGTGCCCACATACAGGTGCACTCTCTCTTCCCTCACTCACAGAGATAGGTAGCTTTGAAAACATATGTATTGCTGTTAAGCATGAATCTGGTGTACAGACACCAGCAGCTCAAGCTACCCGAAACTGTCAAATTTTCCCAATCAACCTTGATCCTTAATACGTTAGCGATAAAGTTGAAAATCTAATTAAGAAATTTGACAGATTGTAGTAGCTTGATGTGCTGGCGTCTGTACATCTCTGCCTATACCTTCTGGGATTACTTTCTTTGTAAGTAGTACTTTCTATTCCTAAAGGGTTAGAAGCCTATATAAATGGAGTTGGAAGTCCTATTTTCGCAAATATAATTTGTCAGGTGTCTTAAAAAATCTACGTTTCAGTCTAGAATAGATTACGTCACAGACGCCTTTTAGACTCACTGGGAATACGGTCACGTCTTTATGAATCAGTTTTATCAAGTTATGAACATTGTGTACAAGCTTTAGTAAGAGGTTTGAGTCAAATGCTTGACATTTAGAAATTAAAACACAAACAATGACATCATAATATTTTTGTAAGCAAGTTTAATAAGCACGCGACATACTTTGTGAGAGACTGGTGTCTGCATTAGGAATACCTGTATACGTGAGGGGCAATTCTTGTAATTAGAGATTGTTTACAGTCAGGGGGCTTACCACCAGCTCTTAAAGATCTCTCTCTGATCTCTGATCTCAGTCTCAATCTGTCAAAAATACTTCTAATTTCTCTACATTTTTGACAAATTTTGGACATTATTTGTCGCTGAGACGAGATTGCGACAAGACTTTAAGCGTTTTTATTTACGGGTACCTTCAGATCACCATGTGGAACCCTGGTGATCCACACGGTATCTATGTATATTGTACTAAATAATAAAGCTGAAGAGTTTTTTTTTTTGTTTGTTTGATTGTTGTTTTGTTTAAACGCGCTAATATCTGGAACTACCAGTCGGGTTTGAAAAAATATTTTTGCATTTGATAGCCTAATTCTTGGTAGGAACTTAGGAAGGCTAACAGCACGCTAGGACGTTAGGAGCCGGGAAAAAATAAAAAGTCAGAAGGAATTTTATGCGAAAACGAAATAATCCGGCTGCCGCTGAAAACCAGCGCTGGGGCTCTGTCTCGTATAGGGTCTTAGCATTATGCTGAGCGATGGCAGTTTTGCGTGAATGTGACGCATGTTTACCCCCAATTTGTTTTTTTTTGTGTGTTTATGTCCTTTTTTATGCATCATGTTTGCCGCAAATAAATGCATTTTCTTTCTTAATAGTGCGATGCGGCAGGCGATGCGATGCGATGGGGTGGATCGGGTGAGCAAACGGACAGAAGCTAGTGTCAACATAATTAGTTATGTTGACATACCGTGAAAAAATGCTGTAAGAGCTTACAAGTTATAAACAAATCAATCACAAACAACAACTTCGAAAACATAATCTTCTTTAGAAATTTCCACTTTTATTTTTGTTTTACCCATATTTTGTGTAACTTGTTTGTGTTGGAGGGGGTCAAATGTTGGTGGTAAATATTTGAACATCGTCTTATGTCATAATGTGGTTCTTTAGGCACATTGACAATATTCCGGGTTCTCGTGGCTATGGTGTTGGAAATGAATTGAAATAGGATATCGGAATCACTTTTGCACTTCTGTAGCGGTGTCTACAACGGCACATGCTAATTACGCGTCATACTGACGTTTTCAATACTAGTCACTCTGAAATCAACTTCATTTTTACTCTACTAAAGTTGATATTTGTTTAACTTGAAATAACATCGACTGAAATGACATCCAGTACTATGTTCTTGTTGAATCATTTCTGATATGCATGTGGGTGAAGCTGTGAGTTAAGGCTAGTGTTACATGTGCGAGTATTGTTTTGTGTCTACAGTGAAAGTGAGACCGAATGACTTTGGCATTTGTGGATAATATTATATTTAACTAGCTGCACCCCGCGGTTTCACCCGCATAAGTTTCGATCCCGTGGGAATATCGGGGTAAAAAGTATCCTATATGTTAATCCTGGCTATAAACCATCTGTGTGCCAAATTTCATCTAAATCCGTTCAGTAGTTTTTGCGTGAGAGTAACAAACATCCATCCATCTAGCCATTCATCCATACAAACTTTCACGTTTATAATATTATATAGTAGGAATAGAATTAATTAGAATAACCACATCCACATTCCATAAATTACACGTTGCTGTTGCTACCTCACAATGCTGACCCTAATTGTTTTTAACATATTCATTATGTTTGTCTCACAACTATGCCATCAACTTATGCAAGCATTAAGTAGGATATAAATCTCTACAGTACCAAGTTTAATACAAATACTTCAAGAATATCTTTCATTCTTTATTTACACATTAAAAAGATACTGAGACCAATTTACAATCGCAGAAAAACAAATCACGAGCCTATTCATGGGACAAACAATAAAATGCAGCTGTTTACTGTTTATAAAGTCAGATTGAACCAGTTCACCAGTTACCTTGCGGTAACACTCGTTATCAAGGACCCACGCATTTCTACCAAATTAGTTTAAATTATGTTGAAATGTATAAATATTTTATGTAAATTAAGGTTCGATACTTGCGATCGAAACTTATCCGGGTGGAACCGCGGGGCGCAGATAGTATCCTACTAATATTATAAACTTGAAAGTTTGTATGGATGGATGGTTGGATGGTTGGATGGTTGGATGGATGTATGTTTGTTACTCATTCACGCAAAAACTACTGAAGGAATTTTGATGGAACTTGGCACACAGATAGTTTATAACCAGGATTAACATATAGGATACTTTTTAATCCCAATATTCCCACGGGATCGATACTTATGCTGGTGAAACCGCGGGGCGTTGCTAGTTATATCATAATGGTAATCATACCCCAATCATCAAATCAGACGCACGCGAATAATGTCATCTAAATATAATAAATATACGTTGTTAACAACATGTATGGCACTGACACATTTTTTATTATTATTTACATATTTTTTATCATTAAGACGCCACAACTTGTGATCATAGATTTTCTAGATGAAGATTTATTGTCTATTCGTTTAGAATAGGCATGTTACACTGTTAAGTTGAGCTGATCCCTAACTCATGTAACACCTTTGTAGGTATACCATTTTTACGCAAATAAATAAATATGAATATTATATAAAGCGATGACTGTATCTAAGTGAGAATAAATTCAACCACAAGATTTCTATCATCACCAAAAAGAAAAGAAAGAAATAAAATACGTTTATTTGCGGTAAACGTGACGCAGGGAAAGAACACAAACACAAAAGCCGGCCAAGTGCGAGTCGGATTCGGGCACGAAGGGTTCCGTACCATTATCTATAAAAATCACGTCTGTTGTATGGGAGCCCCCCTTAAATATTTATTTTATTTTAACTTTATTATTTATTATTAAAGTAAAAATACAACTGAGTATTTTGTGAATATTTCAAGTGCCTACCTGTTGCCATTATTGATATCGAGCAAAAAAAGGCATAAAAATCGCGTTTGTTGTATGGGAGCCCCCCTTAAATAGTTATTTTATTTAGTTTTTAGTATTTGTTGTTATAGCGGCAACAGAAATATATAAATTGTGAAAATTTCAAGTGTCTAGCTATCGCGGTTCTTGAGATACAACCTGGTGACAGACAGACGGACAGACGGACGGACAGACAGCGAAGTCTTAGTAATAGGGTCCCGTTTTTACCCTTTGGGTACGGAACCCTAAAAAGAACAAATTGGGGGAAAATATGCGTTTCTTCAACGCAAAACGACCATCACTCATCATCATTCTCCTGCTTTTATCCCAATTCATTTGGGGCAGGCACAACATATTTTTTCTTCTATACTTCTGGAAAATGTCGTAAGGAAAATTATGAGTATGAATGTGGATGGCTATAAGAGTAGGGGAAGACCAAAGAAACGATGGATGGACTGTGTGAATGATGATATGGCTAGAATGGGGGTGACAAGATTTTTATTATTACGATTATAATTATATAATCTCTGTAATATGCCAAAACAAATAAATCACGTCAGCGCCGGCTGCCGCTGAAAACCAGCGCTGGGGCTCTGTCTCGTATAGGGTCTTAGCATTATGCTGAGCGATGGCCGTTTAGCGTGAATGTGACGCATGTTTACCCCCAACTTGTTTTTTTTTGTGTTTGTCCTTTTTTTATGCGTCATGTTTGCCGCAAATAAATGCATTTTCTTACTTTCTTTTTCTTTCAAATCAAGAATTCGTTTGTAAAACGAAAAAATGTATGTGATCGTTGTATGATTGTGGTTATTAACACACACATGTAGTCAGTAAAAACATCAACTTTTCTCAATTTTGCATAATTTCTTGACCTTTCCTTTTCCTTAGATAAGACATACAGTAATAGCTGCAATACTTATGGAAATCTACCTCATCAGGGTCCGGATTTGTCTTCAAGCGACGTGCTTCGGTTCCCAAGCGGAACACGTTTCGGTCATCAATAACTAGGATCTGATAGAGCCGTAACCTGTTTTATCTCTGCAATTTTTAACCCTTAGTAGGTTATGTGTCCGTAACATACTATTAAATAAAACACAAGAGTTTTGGGGGACTTTGAATTTTTTACAATGTTCTCACTCTGAGGGCTGATTCCAACGACAGATAATGTTATCCGAGGAATAATTTTGAAGTTTTTTACTCGACGAGTAAAAAATATCTGTCAATTGAAAAATCAGCCCTTAGTCTCGTATTTTCGCGTTATGTAGGTAGAATGAAAAAACAAACCGTTCTGGCCTACATATTTTGACCTACTGTTCTAGCTCGTGCGTCACTGCACTCCGTCAGGCACTAGTTGTCTGACATTTATCCTAAATTGGGCTAAATACCATTTTAAGTTTTTTTGTTTTTTGTTTGAATGAAAATGTGCCTTAATCCTGATCAAATAAAATTTTCTTTCTTTTTAACTATGTTTAAATTCTTTTTCGATGTTTTTGGAGTCCTTTTGCCAACGCATATAATTAGTGTCTACTTGCTCTATTATTCTGGGGTATTTAAATGCAAATGCAACCATACTTTTAATTATTTTAAGAAAAAAATTGTCGAAAGAATGTTTATAACTTGACTGAAAGGTCAACTTTAAACTAAGTGTATCATACCAACTGTAGAGAACTAGGGGCTGCAGTCTCGACATTCATAGCGATCGCTTTACGACCGAATTCGGTCGCAAAGTCCCGGATTGACAGGTGTAATGTATGGAATGACAGGACTTTGCGACCGAATTCGGTCGTAAAGCGATCGCTATGAATGTCGAGACTGCAGCCCTGGATGGGGCTGGCAGAGGGGCGGTGGGATTGGCACATGAAAAGAGAGGCTCATAGGCCAACGTGGATGATGAAATCTTCCTCCAGAATACTCATTTTTCTTACAGCTTATCCGAGTTAGTTAATATCAGTATCGATTTAAGTAGTACTAAAAGGAACAATTATAGAATGGCTTGTGTTCAATTATCTCCGCATTAAATCTACTACAAAGCCGATCCTATTAACTTCCACGTGTTCATTTATAATTAACTAGCTACCATTATTGATCTTAATGATCGATTTGAATAAGAACTTACGGAAGTTTCTGTAAAACGTGCGTCAATTGTCACGTCATAATAGCTATTTGCTAAATAATAACAGCCGCATGGTCGATCGAACGTTAAGCTACGCTTGCCGCGGTCGGTTAGAAGATGGGTGACCATCCATAATTTTCTCGGTATGTCCGAGACAATTACTCCGTGCTTCGAAAGTCCCAGTTGTCATTCTTAGATTTTTGACAGTCGTTACGAGAAGTCGGAAGCCCAAACCAGTCTGACAACCAGTTTTACCAAGGGGTATCGTATTATCCAGTAACCGAGTTGTGGAGATAGGCATCCAGCTGCATCCGGTTAGATTGGAAGCCAACCATAGTTGGGAGAAGGCTAGGTAGAATTAATAGCAATTGCAGATGGCTTGCAAATGTACGAAAAACGAACAATAAAATTGCCTACAACCTTGAACTTCAAACAAGCTTGCCCAATTCAGTGAAAGGGTTGGATGGCGCTATGCACTAATGGATAAGTAATTTTAATTGAATTTATTAGTGGTGGGTGATGGGAAACCGGCATGATCTAGAACCAAAAATTCGAAGATATGTGACATCTATCAACCCGTATTGGGCTAACATGGTAGATTCAGCCCACTCCCTCTCACGACAGAGGAGGCCGGCGTCGTTGCCTGTGTGCCAGCAGTGGGAACGTTATAGCCTGATTATGCTTATGATTACGCATTAGTGGTAGTTAATAATGCTCATGTAGAAAAAGAGCACTTACTTTTTGTTTTAATTATAATAATGAGGCGTTTATTCTTAATGTATTTTCGTCAAAATAATATTTTAACGAATAGCGTTTTTGTAGTTAAGTGAGAAATTATAATGGAGTCTTAATTATTTTTAAACTGTGGCTATTTTATTACTGAAGGTAAAACAGATAATGTAGGCATAACATGTCATGTATTCGCGCTTTTTAGGCTAAGGGCGCATAGACGCTGCAATTATCTTTAAATAAGGCTAAGGCTAGATACTTATTAAAACATAACTGATCAAACACAACTACCTATTATGTCTGATTTTATATTTTTATAATTGAAAATATTTCTAATTAACGATTCATCATTAGTCACAGGTTATAAAAATATCTAATCTTTAGGTTCAATTGTATTTTTCAGCCTAGACCCGTGAAGCAATTACCGTAATTAGTTTAAGCTTTAATTAATTTTAATTGGATTCACTTTAGAGGCAATTTGCATGCCGGCGGATATCATTTTACTCGGAGGCTACAGAGAGCGATGAGCTTAAGTTATTTTTCCCTAAGGAGCTGAGGACCACGCCTGCTTAGTTGCTTCCATTAAAATAGGTGTTTTAATAATGTAATTATGATGAAGAGGCTTTATGTGTGCAAAGTTGGTAGTTGAGGGGAATTTCTTTACCTAACACCCATCATAGGCACTGTCGTTTAAATAGTAGATGTTTTTTTTAAAGATTTGAGTATTGCTAAGAATTTATAATGTACAAGGAGCGGTGGTGGCCCAGTGGTCACGGCCGCGACTTACGATTTATAGGTCGTAGGTTTGAACCCAGTCAGGCGCTTTACTTTGTGTAAATTATATCACACCACTTCTCTCAAAACGGTGAAGGAAAACATCGTGAGGAAACCGGCATGTCCTAGAACCGAAAATTCGAAGACATGTGACATCTACCAACCCGCACTGGGCCCGCGTGATGGATTACGACCCACTCCCTCTTACAGAGAGGGAGCCTGTGTCCCAGCAGTGGGAACATTATAGGTTAAGTATGTTGAAGGAAACACAAACCATTAATATAATAATTATTTATTTTCACTTCAAGACACAAACATCAGTATGCCCTCAGTAGCCCTGGCTCTTGTACTAGAATGGTGACTATTAATGGTGATTATAGACTAACTTTAAATCTATTGGCAATCTTTCAGGGGTGAAATTACTCATGATTGTGAACAACTTTTGCAGTGGGACCAACTCTGATATAGAACAAAAGGAAGGATACGTTTCGTTTTGAAATGTTTACCTCTGATAAGATCTAAATTGACATAGAATTAAATGTCAGCTTGTAGTTATTATTAAATAATTGTTTTTTTAGTGTTTATCTACTATTCCCCATAGTAACATTGTACCAACAGCAAGTCGCCGATAGTTACGGTTGATTAAATTAATTAATAGTTGCATATGACATGTTTTACCAACTGCTTTAGGATAGGGCAATAAATAAACAGCATGAATAACACATTTTTTATGCATACGGTTATTGTAATTGCTAATATCGGTATTTTATTTACATAAATTATTAATGTATAGTTTTTAATATCTGCTTGTCATTCACTTTAATTATTTGTATTTCAAACATAAATTCATCTATATATTTTAAGGCACACTTAGAATGTCAATGCTAAGTATAAATAATTTAGTATATATTAAATAATTTTGCATTTTACTTGAGTCTCATAACATCATTCTACTTTTTTGAATAAGCTTACTTCCTGAAGTCACTCTAGTTTTTTATTCTAGGCAGATGCAATAGTCTTAAATGTCATCATCATCTGCCTAGCCTTTTCCCAACTATGTTGGGGTCGGCTTCCAGTCTAACCGGATGCAGCTGAATACCAGTATTTTACATGGGGCGACTGCCTATCTGACCTCCACAACCCAGTTACTGGGTAATACGATACCCCTTGATAAGACTGGTTGTCACGACTTTCGGGCTTCTGACTACCTGTAACGACTGTCAAAGATCCACGAATGACAGCCGGGACCAACGGCTTAACGTGCTTTCCGAGGCATGGAGGGGTCTCGGTATGTAAAGATGGTCACCCATCCACAGACCAACCGCGGCAAGCGTAGCTTAACCTGACCGATCGACCTGTGCGGCTGTTATTATTTATCCACGGGCCCCTCAATAGTCTTAAATGTCAGATGACACTAATTTATATTGAATGAAAACATCACTTGGAAACGTGGGTCGAAAGTATAGTAAACACGCGACGAACAGTGGGGTAATTGCATAATACACTAATAGAAAGAAGTATACACCGTTAAATTTTGATCGTTTTAATCCTTAAAAAGGGTCAATGTACTCATCATTATGATCAACTTTTACTACGGGACCAACCCTGACATCGTGAAAAATAAAACATGTTGATCCATAGGTTTGGACATTTCAATATGTCCAAAAATTGACAAAAATATATGCAAATTGATTATATTTTTGACAGACTGCGGACCTGTGATTAGAATTCGAACGTTCTTAAAAATATGGGAATTGACCCTTAGAATTCCTGCTCTATAGGTAATTTATACAATTTTATTCTACAGTAAAACAGTTTACAGACTGTTATTAATTTTACTAAGCCATATAAAGCAACCACAACAGGTCCTAGTTACGTAGTTCCTGCTTCACTTTCGCAGAACACCGTCCGCTCTAATCGCATTGTTACGGATGTTGACCCGCTACTGGTTCAGCTGGTTTGCGAACCAACCTTTTACTATTGTAAGTTTTTAAAACAAAGGCATTGATATGTGTCCTTGATGGTTGAAAATTTTTTATCTGGTACATATCTTATATATCATAACACGTTTTTATATAATACGTGCGCAGATTTTTGAAGCGAAAACTTCTTTCTTTCTTCTTCTTCTTTCGTTGCGCACTTTTGTTGTGATGGGTAAAAAATATTAAACTCGCATCAGGACACGTGACCTGATCGAAAATTCGTAAGACGGAGCTCGCGTCAGGACACGTGACCTGATCGAAAATTCGTAAGACGGAGGGAGAGTAGACCGCATTCCAAAATATAATTTTTTTTTTTGCGAACAACCTCTTTATATCGAATTTTCAACTATCAAAAAAAAAATGTGTAAACCTTTAATTAACGAATTTTATCAACCCAAAACCTTTATATAACGTTCCCAATAGTATTTGATTCAGTCGCGTCAGGTTTCGACACGTTTTAACCTCTTTGTAACAAATTTTAGACCAACCTAACCTCAATATAACAGACCTTAGTTTAACGAATTACTTGATATAACGAATATTTACTTGATCTCTTCCGATTTGTTATAGCGAGGTTGTACAAACATCACGTTAGGATTCTTAGATACATTTAAGCGAAAATGAAGTAAAATGCAGAAAGGCGATGCAATGCGACGGAGTGGGTCAAGTCGTGGGCAGAAGCTAATTTTACATGAAGACAGTAGGCTGTCAGCTATCCTAGCTGACTGTCGAATCTTTTCTCCTTATAAATATATACCTAATAGAGTTTATCTTCAAAACATTATAAAATACTAGCTGCGCCCCGCGGTTTCACCCCATGTTAATCCTGGTTATAAATCATCTGTGTGCCAAATTTCATCCAAATCCGTTCAGAATTTTTTGCGTGAAAGAGTAACAAACATCCATCCATCCATACAAACTTTCACGTTTATAATTTTAGTAGGATTCGCGAAAGTTGGATGAGAAAGCCATCCAGGTTAAAACTTGCAAAAGTGCGACACGACAAGGATATTTTGGCGCCTGGGGGTTGTTGGTAAACATTTGTGAGATTGTGTTACAGAAATTGTATTGACAAAACAAGATGGCGACGTTAGTTCCCATTTTAGCCGCGCGCCACAATAGCCTTGTTGTGTTGTGGTTACTTGCATACAGGGTGGCAGGGACATCGACGCATAACCTGTTTTCATGGATTCAGTACATGATTCTGAAATCCCTGGCGTTGAAATTTTTCGGAATCATGTACTGAATCCATGGCTACAGTTGCGCGTTGATGTTCTGCCAGCCTATAGGTACACCGTTAACTTTTGATCGTTTTAATCCTTAAAAGGGGTCTTTGTACTCATCATTAAGAACAACTTTTAATACGGGACCAACGCTGAAATCGTGAAAAAAAAAATCAGTTGATCCATAGATTTATGTTCGCATAACTCGACTAAAAAAAATTATGTATGGATCAACAGATTTTTTTTTTTGGAAAAGTTGATCATAATGATGAGTAAAATGAACCCTTTTAAGGATTAAAACGATAAAAATTTAACGGTGTATAGTCCACCTATAGCTATGTAAGCACTGCTTCGGTTTGGTTTTGATTAGGGTTTAGCATTATCCTGAGTGACAGCCGTTTTGCGTGGATGTGATTCATGGTTTCCCCCAACAAGTTATTTTTTTTCGTGTTTTTGTTCTTTTTATGCGTCATGTTTACCGCAAATATACTTATTTTCTTTATTTTCCTGTTACTTGTGGTGGTCTGGTGGCTACAGCCCCATGAAAATACTCGAGACTTAAAATCAACAGTAAATCATTTTTGTACAAGATAAACTAGAACACGAAACAGATAGTAGATTGTGAAGGTGTCGCGAAACATTATCCGGAGATCGCAGAACACCTGGTGATCGTGTTGCTGCTGCAATTGCACTATCGTCTAGTAGTTATACCTTTATTAAGTTTAATTCAATTACAGCATTACCACACTACGGGTCATTAGATAGTTTTAAAGATAAAGATGCATTTATTTGTATAAACGTGTGTAACATGATACATGGATATGCACATACTCGTATGGATGGAAACGAGTTTAATGTTGCTAGTCGTTGTTGTTGTTCTTGTTGCTAGTTGTTTGTTGTTGTGCAGTTGTTGTTGTTGTATGTTGCTTGTTTTTTTGTTATCCTAATTAACTTTAACTCTCTTAAACTTATGTTGGGGCCGGTTTCCAGTCTAACCGAATGCAGCTGTACCAGTATTTTACATGGAGCAACTGCCTATCCGACCTCCACAACCAGTTGCTGGGTAACACTACATAGTAAGTCTCTTGGTAAGACTGGCTGTCGGACTTTCGGGCTTCAGACGACCCGTAACGACTGTCAAAGATCCACGAATGACAGGTCGTGGTTTGTAAAGATGGTTACCCATCCAGAATTTTCTTAGCTACTGTGAAACAATCAAATTGATGCCGTTTTTTGGTCATGAAAATTTAAATAGTAGGAATAAAACAAGATAAGAATACGCTGAATGTGTAAACGACCTTTGTTACATAAGCGCGAAAAATATAATAAACATATAGAATATAATGTTAAGAGCTTTATTAATTCCACTGAAATTAATTGTATCATAATTGATCCTGATTGATTTCGTGTTGCCATAAGAGCGACATACAGATTTGGATAGATTTATTTCTGGGGAAAAACGTATGACTGTGTCTTGCCAGTATACTTAGCAGACATCACAACGTAGGTAATCTGCGTTTGCGATTTAGTTGCCAAACATGTAAACAAATATGAGTTTATGGAAAAATAACTTTAATTCCTACACAACAAAGATCAGTTTACGCTACAATTTCAAATAAAAATTATAACTTTTTTAATAATGCTAGTCACTCTGAAATCAACTTAATTAATAGTAAAATAAAGTTAATACACTCGAGAGCAATGAATCCGGGTCACTTGAAGAATCCTAAAAATCTCGGAAACTAAAAATGCTAGGTTAATGCAATAAATTGTATTTAATAGACAATGTAATACTCCTTAAATGAAGGTATTAAAACTTCTTAGTTATTGTAAAGTTATATCATAAAAAAATCAAATTTGAAAAAGGGCCACTTTCGAAGATGGGACTACGAAATTACAGCATTTGGTTTTGCTTTTGTTTGTAATCTGTCATTTATGTGGGTACATAAACCATGTTGATAGTGCTCTATATTCATTATTCAAGCTGAAATTATGTCGCTTACGCCTGAAGCGCCAGAATACTTACAATGCTGGAATCCGGCCGGAGTCAGCGCGATACAGCCAGGACTGTCGGTGTGTCGCTGTCAACAGTACAAAGAGTTCTCCGACGTTACGAAGAAACTGGTTCTAACCTACGCAGACCAGGAACGGGCAGAACCAGGTGTACCACAGCACGAGAAGACCGATACTTGGTGAACACCATGCTTCGAAATCGCTTTCTCACAGGAACTGAACTCACAAATCAGTTTCGACGCCTCGGAGGAAGTAACCCAAGTGCATGGACAGTAAGACGTCGGCTTGCTGAATCTAACTTGAAACCCCTTAGACCTGCAAACGGCCCTAAACTGGAGCGTGGGCATCGTATTTCAAGACTAAGATATGTCCAGAGCCACGTAAATTGGAGTATTGAAGATTGGTCAAAAGTTATGTTTTCCGACGAATCAAAATTTATGCTCTACAAGCACGATGGAAGACACAGAGTGTATCGAAGACCACGGGAAAGATTCAAGCAAGCATGCATCGAAGAAAAAGTAGCCTACGGTGGTGGGTCTGTACTTGTGTGGGCCGGAATTTCTTCTGAAAGTCGCACAGAGCTGGTGATCATAGAAAACGGCTCTTTAACTAGCGTAAGATATGTGGAAGAAATCCTCAATGATCACGTTGGTCCATTTATGGTCAATTTAGGTGAGGATGCTATATTTATGCATGACAATGCCCGACCTCATACAGGTAGGATTGTGAATGACTACCTTCAAGAGATGAACATTACTCGTATGGAGTGGCCAGCGCGCAGCCCGGATATCAACCCGATCGAGCATGCTTGGGACGAGCTAGGCAGATGCGTAAAACAACGAAACCCTCCCCCAATCACGCTTCGTGAGCTCAAAATTGCTCTCACAGAGGAATGGGAGAATATTCCCCAAAATCGTATAAGGAACTTGGTGTACAGCATGCCAAACCGCGTAAACGCAGTAATGGAAGCACGAGGAGGCAATACGAAGTATTAAAATTCAAGAAAATCGTAATAAAGTTCAAAAATTTCATGTTTCCTATTTTTGTTTTAAGGAGAGATCAGCAGTTTTTTTCTTTATGTAATTTTGTGTTAATAAAATGTATGGTGACTCATTTTTTTTTTACTTTCATTTAAGGAGTATTACATTGTCTATTAAATACAATTTATTGCATTAACCTATCATTTTTAGTTTCCGAGATTTTTAACATTCTTTAAGTGACCCGGATTCATTGCTCTCGAGTGTATTTGTTAAACCTGACAAAACATCAATTGGAAAAAACAGGAGTAGTGGCGGGGGGGGCATGCCTGTGTCGTCGCGGAATGTTCAAAATGACCATGTTCTAGTCAAATGGCCGTCTCCGAGAACTAGTGCGCTTTCGACCGTGATCGTGAAAAAATATAAGAATACCGTGTTGGTGAGTGGTTTCTTGTAAAAACCGAAGCCAAAACTAAAACTTTGTAAATCATGGAATCACTTACCATATATAAAAGTATTTTATTATATAATAAAGAACAATGTTCAAAATGTATGGACACCGTCCCCACCCTTGTAGCACTTTAAAACCTATGTTAATCGAAGGGCCATAGTCATCTTATCATTTTATTGTATGACAGCGAAACAAAAATGTGCATCCGAAAAAAGTTATATCGACATGAAGAAACCGGTATCAGTCAAAATAATAATTATGTTACAGATCACGATGATTTTCTTTTTATAATTATTACTGTGGGATGATTTCATTCGGAGCTTTCAAACAACTCTTTGGAATAAAAGGAATAAAAAAATAAAAAATAAATGGTGACTCCCGCATGGGAACAACTCACGGAGCAGAAAAAAGTTCAATGAAGAATTCTGCTGAATATCGTTTTTGAGAAGTAACTGTTGACGTATTTTTGGAGTTTTTTAGGAGGTCAAATACGACCTATTACACGTATTTAATACTGAATAACGCACAGGGCATAAACGCTATTCAGGCATATTACTGCTCATGTTTGACGGGTATGAGGACACTTGGTGCCTGCGCGCATGTCGTCAGTATCATGTGGTACTATGGGATTGGAAGGCGTTTAGAGAATTTCGTTGTGCCAGCCAGTGCCTGGGACAGTATTGTAATAGATACTGAAAACACCGAATAAAGGTTTTATTTGTAATTGATAAGATGGTATTTTTATTTGAAAACTCCTAAAAAATACATCAATAGTTACTTCACAAAAATGATATTCAGCAGAATTCTTCATTGAACTTTTTTCTGCTCCGTGAGTTGTTCCCGTGCGGGAGTCACCATTTATTTTTTATTTTTTTATTCCTTTTATTCCAAAGAGTTGTTTGAAAGCTCCGAATGAAATCATCCCACAGTAATAATTAAAAAAAGAAAAGCATCGTGATCTGTAACATAATTATTATTTTAACTGATACCGGTTTCTTCATGTCGATATAACTTTTTTCGGATACACATTTCAGTTTCGCCGTCGTACAATAAAATGATAAGATGGTTATGGCCCTTCGATTAACATAGGTTTTAAAGTGCTACAAGGGTGGGGACGTTTTGAACATTGTTCTTTAAATAATATTTTTTGCTTTTACCACGTTCATTTTGTTTTCAAATATCGCAGCGACTGTACTATTTTTGCAGTAAATACATTGCTCCTTAACCACTACTTAAGTATGTCGCTCAGTGACTAGACAAGCAATGTAAAAATCACAAAACGATACTTTATTTATGCGGCGCATCGCAAGATACGGCCGCTGCTTCTTGCGGCCAGCTAGTGATGTGGCTGTGTAGATCCACTAACGTAGGCGAAAACGATGTCGATTACCCAACGAATATAGTTAATTTTACAATTTGTCAACCGTTTTAACCCAGTTGGAAGATTTAAAAAGATGACGTTTAAAACGGTTGGAAGACCCTTGAGAAGATGTAAAATAATGTTTAACATTTTTAATAACTTATTTTTGTTTTTTTTTTATTGATTTATAATATAATATTTTCTGGACATATCGTTTTTTATTTATTTTATTTTCAGAACCCCAATTTTTTTTAGTACAATAATAATTGGGAGAATCGATAAATTTCCGATTTAGTCAATCACAAGCGTATATGTTAAATAAATGGCTTTTGCACAGCACCACGATAGCGACAGATGTTTTTGTGTGAGTAAGTTGTACGGTGCATGGTAAATGCACGCTATGTTTGATGAGTTAAGGTTTATAATTGATTGTGTAGTACGTTCTGATTTATGAATTGCAAGTGTGTGCGCGATTCTGTATCTATTGCTTTTACTGAACTACATGTGTAGTAGTGGCGCAATAGTGGGATCGTCTTAGCGACATGGAGTTCTGATATATTTTCAACCTCTCTCGATTATTTTTTATATCTCCTTCTTTCATATATCTATGATTTGAATAGACCTTAGGTAGGTAACTAACTTAACCCACCCATTTTGTCTAGTTGGACGATTAAGTTAAAAATATAAATCTCCTGAAAGAATTCGCAACTAAACTATTATATAGGCAACTGCAATTAAAACGCTATAAAACTTAACCACTAAAAAAAGAGCCGTTATTTAAACTACGTGTGTAATAATAAAAAAAATTAACAGCCATTATATCCATCCGTATGAACTAATGTCTTTCCTTATAATATTTGCATACTATAACAATGCATTTTGCAATTAAATACTGTAATTTTAAAATCTGGATATTTAAAATTACAATATAAAATTTTAAAATGCATTAAATATTTTGTATATACTTCAGAGCGTTCGCGCCATATCTAATGGCGTATATTTCTTTATTAGTTTCTGTACCTAGTTGTTATAAAACGCTTAATAAATAAACAGAATATCCCGCCAGTCTCTTGGGTATGTACATTACTAGTCGACAGCGTTGCGTATAAATTTTTCGACGCTATGTTTTAGTTTGTGAATAGTTTTAGTTAAGATATAATTTTGTTATTTTTATCCTACTCCATAAGTTTTCCTTTTACAACTACTTTCATTTCTTAATAACCTGTATCGAGCTTGCGCATACGCCGAAAAATAGGCCAGCGCGAAATTCATATCTATTTCACACCATGCGTCAAGAATCATAGACTATTACAAAAAAAAAAATGTAGTTATTTACGCCAAAGAATGGTTGGTATTATTTTTTAACGATTATGAGCATCGTCGCGTTTTAGCATCCCATCATTTTGCACAAAAACAATAATTGCCATCCGATTACTCAGTTTACGACAATGATGTAATATACCGACACTAAAAAATACAGTTATAAACTTATGATTATTAAATAAAAAATAAAATAAAAACTTACCTAAGACAGCAAAGCACTTCGTAAATATCACCTCAAATTTTTCAATTTGCAACACCACGAGATCCCGCCAAAAATATGCGCGCGGAATTCGAAAAAAATTCAAACACCTTCGCTTCGACTTCTGAACATCGAACTCGACAGCTTGATTATTTTTTAAATTGTTTTATTCATTTATTTAAGATGTTCCTATACAACCTCTATGTATTCCAAATAGGTTGTAGCGGTAACATGGGCGCGTGCGCCGTGGTTTGGTGCGCGTCGACTACTAACCAGGCTGGTTTCCTTACGAACCTTGAAAGCTACTGAAAGCCCCGCCCGCCTTTGCATTCTTGGTAACAATTCAATTAGATCGATGTTTTAGTAATATAGTCCTTCGTGTCGCTTTGTTCATTTTAGATAAAAAAATAGGGTCGTCAATGAGAATCAGTAGCCGGCCATTACGAATCGATGTCAGAGTTCTAGCAAGGTTGCGAAAAAGGGAAAAATGTTGGTTTTCGCAGAAGTATGTTAAGTTGTTTTAATAACATCGTTGATCGTGGAAACTGCAAAGGTCATTGGCTGATAGGTATATAACATGATACTCAATTGTACTAGACAATGGGGTGTCGTTAATGAGTGCTGGCAACACCGCTACCGGAAACCTGCGTTTACTATACATACTGAATTAATTAATCTAGATCTTAGACAAAGGAACACGATGCAGGTAGTACAGATTTTTGCGCCAATTGCAATATTAAAATACGAGAATAAATAACTTCCTGTATTTATTGATAACGCATATCGATGCATTTAATGGCGCCTTAATAGCAATGTCTGTAATAAAAATAAATCTAGGATAGGCTTATCTAACTCTGCCTCTAAAATACAACCTGGCTACCAAGCTGCCTGACTGGCTAATGTTCCTTATTTTCGTCAAACTCTTCTCCTTCATTTACCAACTATACAAAATGATGGATGGATGTTATGACATGCCTTTAATGTATAAAATAGAACCAAAACGGATGGTGTACCGTACATGGGCAGTATTCCACATGTTCCCACTACTGGAATATAGGCGGCCTCTCTGTGAGAGAGAGTGGGTCGTAAACTCGTAACCCATCACTAACCACGAATGAGCACGCTGCCCAGCGCGGGTTGGCATATGTCACATGACATAAATCTGTAGTCACAATAGTCAGTGGTTTCTAAAAGCGTCTAATATGAACTGGTACAATATTAAGACAACTATTTGTTCTTGGGCTTAAGAAAAATTAACATCTGTCAATCAATCAAGTTTTTTATTGAGTATATTGAATGTCAAAGTTACCTAAGACAGTCCCCCGAAACACCCGCTCTTCACGATTGCCTGGTGCTTTAGCTGGGAAGAAGAAATGGTGCCACAAACTCCCCAGCAGCACACCTGTCTGTTCAGTTAGAAGAACTTGATTCTATACAATAGTAAGTAATTAACATTACGAAACACAAAATATCATTCCAGTGAAAGTATAACAGGTACCTGCAAGGTAATAATTAAAGATTCATTAATATCGATTGTTCAGCTCTACTTTAGGTTGACCTATTAACCTAGTTTTAAACCGGAAGGGCAGGAAAAGGCAGGAAATTATTAATTTTCTAACTGACATTCACGTTTCCCGAGTCATCTACCTTTAATTTTTCACTATCGTGAATGCATTCATTTTATGTCGATTAATATTCGAACAAACGGGCTTCATTTGTCATTCTTTGAATACAAACATCACGCTTTGCTTCCGGAGGGTTGGGCAGTTATGTTTAAGTCCTTATTACATATTGGGGGCGGTGGAGACCCTCACGGATATAAATGTAGAGGTCTACCAAAATCGAGATGGAAAGATGAAGTAGAGGCAATCGCAGGAAAAGACTGGACAGATGTCGCCAAAGATCGAGAAAATTGGCATTCTCTGGAGGAGGCCTTTACCCGAATAGGGTCCAATTAGCATAATCACTATTATTATTTACTTATATTATACGTTACCACAATTTTCCATAATACCTAATGTCATGGTTTGTATAATTTATAATTTTGCATGATTTAATAAATTCAAAATGGATTATTTAATTAAAAATATTTTGTTATGAATTTTTATCTATTAATTGTTATTTCATGAATGCTATCTCTAAAATGGAATTTAATAAAAAAAAAATTGTAAATAACATAAAATCAATTCTAGTTTCGCATGATTATGATTTAATGTAATATTGTTTTGTAATTTTAACAGCTAATGGAATTAAAAGGCTTTTATTTTTTTTTTATAAAAGGGGTGAGCCTATTGCCCTCAAGCGGACACACATTCAGACTCCGGGCTGCCTACTGAGATCTAGATAGCTTATGCAATGACACTGATCCAGGTCCTCATGCTCAATAATAACGCTAGACTAACGAGGCCGTTGGAACCCGAACACGAAAGTCCTATAAAAATCCCACGGCAATCTCGAACAAATGTTTTTTAATTTAATTTTTGTTTTTATTCCATAACTTGACTGCGTAGTGTGATGTGAACGGTTTAAAAAGTATCGGATATTTACGACGACGCCGACTGAATCACGGCACGTACGTCCAGCACGGAAAGTATCCAACATTTAACAACACCAATATAAATACTAGGAAAGACCTAATATCCATAAAATAAAATAACGCAGGTAACTGTCACTGAATAAAGAAAAAAGTTTTAAACTGCGACATGATAGACATCTCGCATTAAAATAAGTAATGAAACTGGTGATTGGCAGAAAAAAAGTTCAGGAGCAGTATTTTTTATAGCATAGTTACTTCGATTATTGATCGAAGCATAGTTACATTGTATAGTTGTTTTTGTTACGGTCTACAAAAACCTATCATAAAAATATAAAGCATAATTTATCAGAAAATAATGGCAAAAAGTTTCAAATAAAATTCTTTTTTATATTTTTTTTTTATAACAATATCGCACTACAAACGCATATCCACTTCACCATTTGTACAGACGCCAGCAGGCCAAGCTATCGGAAACTTTCAAATTTTCCCAATCAACCTTGAGCCTTAATGCTTCAGCGATAAAGTTGAAAATCTAATAAAGAAATTTGACAGATTGTAGTAGCTTGATTTTCTGGCGTCTGTACCTATCATTTACCTACGTAAATACTTACTTTTTTTTGGGAACTAGGAAACTGCAACACCAGTAGTAAAATGCTATAAAATAAACGTAATAATAAATAATGCTGTGGTTGGACTTGGACTGATGCATATCTAAGTAAAGGGTAATTGGAGCCACTTTGTTTACGTATTCATGTAACTTTGTTGTATACAAATAGCCTATACCTGTAGTGTTAAACTGAACAGCGATGAACGTCTGTTTGTCATAAACCCCTATTACACACGATATTTAGGTGATTGAAAGAAAATACGTTTATTTGCGATAGACATGACGCGGAAAAAGAACACAAACGCAAAAAAAAAAAATAACAAGTTGGAGGAAAATATGCGTCATATCCACAAAAAACAGCCATCGCTCAGCATAATGCTAAGACCCTATGCGAGACAGAGCCCCAGCGCTGGTTTACAGCGACAGCTGGCGTTGACGTGATAACGTCAACCGGACATTACCTAGTTCTAAAAGTTGGCATAAACAAGAAATGATGTGTTTTTTAAATAGGGACTCTCCCTCCTTGTCTCTTATTACACCATCCCGATTTAGGGAAAGGGTCCCTGAACATCGTGTAGTTACCCTTACATAAGTGTAATAAGGGTTTAACTACCATCGTGACCTTAAAAGTTTCTATTATCATCATCACTCTTCTGTCCTTATTCCAAGTTATTTGTGGTCGGCGCAACCACTTTTTCTTCCACACTTCTCTATTAGTCGTCATCTCGGTAGTCACCCCCTTTCTATTCATACTATGTATGATGTTTGTTTTTTTGAATAACGCCGAAAAGCCTGTACGGATTCGGATGATTTTTAACCGACTTATAAAAAAGGAGGAGGTTCTCAATTCGGACGTTTGTATTTTTTTTTTTATATTTGGTCTCGCATAACTCCGTCGCTTGTCAACCGATTTGAAAAGTTCTTTTTTGTTGGAAAGGGTATACTCCCCAAATGGTCCCATAGAAATTTCATCAAAAACGGTTCAGTAGTTTGGTTTTTAAACCAAAATTACTGGTAAAAATTACAATTTACAAGTGAAAAATAAAAACTTTTTTGAAAAAAAAAAAAAAACAACCGACTTCCAAGAACGACACTACAAAGTGAAAAATAACTAAGACTTCGTTTTTGGAAGTCGGTTTTTTTTTTTTTTCTATTCAAGTAGAGTATACCCTAAATAAAAAGTGGAACATGACAGAAAAGTAACGTAACGATTCTCCAGTCCTCTTCAGCAGTCAACTGCTGGATACAGGGCTTTCCAATCACACGCTATTTAGCTCTATGCTTACTCTCATTCAGCTGCTACCAGCCATCCCACGAAGATCGACGCTCGACCTACATATAACCAATTCGCGGTCTCCACTCAAGAATACCAACCCGCACTGGGCTCGCGTGGTAGATTATGGCCCACTCCCCTCTCACAGAGAGGAGGCCTGTGTCCCAGCAGTAGGAACATCATAGGCTGATCATGCTACTCAAGACCACGTGTACCCCGAAGGTCATCGGTTCTACGGCTAATATGGCCGGCCCAACAAAGGCTTCTGATTCGATAAACATCGTGGTGCTGTCCAAATTAAAGTGTCTGCTAGGTAGTAAAGCAATTAGGCTAAAGCCTAGGTAATTCACTCAGATATATCTTAGCTGCCTTGAACACTATTGTAATAATATACAAGGTCAAATTAAATTAGCTAGTGAAACTCCGCAGACGTGATGTGTATCGTTATCTAAACTATTAGTTTGTTAGCAGGTAGTCATTTACTTGAAATATCCGTTTAAAAAATCAGCTTTCTTTGTGTTTTGGTTAAACATAAGAAAAATATTTTTTTTTTACTTTATACTTTAAGTCTTTAAGTAAGTACATTACCAGCGGTCGTCAGTAATTTTTTTTTGTTTTGTCTTGTTAAATAAATTTCGATGCCCAAAACGTCTGCGGAGTTTCGCTACCTAATTTTAATTTAACCCTGTATTGTCAGTAAACCTTAATTAAAATCACACCACGCATAATTATGATCCTTGAAAACATTAAATTTAAATCGATCGCCCGACGCCGGGGCGTGTCGTAGTTAATAATAAATAATAATAAATAAAAACTTGTATACCTGACAACAATTACAGTCCTGCAATAAGTACTTGCAAACAGAATAATTAATACATCTTACGTAATGTCTACGTGTTATGATCTTTGATTACTTAATACGTTTTTGCATACTACTGCACCAAGTAAACTAGGCAACTCATCATCATCTGGATAGCCTTTTCCAGCCAGTTTAGCCAGTCTAACCGGATTCAGCTGAATAGCAGTATCTTACATGGAGTCAATGTCTATCTGACCTCCACAACCCAGTAACTGGGTAACACGCGATATCCCTTGGCAAGACTGGTTGTCAGACTTTCGGGATTCTGATTGTAACGACTGTCAAATATATACGAATGACAGCGACCAACGAATCCGTGCCTCGGAAAGCTCTCAGGTATGTCACCCATCCACGGATCGACCTCGTCAAGCGTAACTTAACATTGATCGATCCGGCTGTCGACGAGCACGAGCGTCGAGAAAACTAGGCAACTAAGTAATTTAAAAATATTATTACCTAAAGCTTTTACTTTATCTTTATATTATTTTAAAGACAGAAAATACATTTATTTGCAAACATGACGCATAAAAAAGAACACAGACACAAAAAAAATAACAAGTTGGGGGTAAACATGTGTCATATCCACGCAAAACGGCCATCATCATTTTGTTTTTTTTTTTTTATTATGATTGTTTTCGTTGTTGTTTTTGTTATGATTGTTCAGTTTGTGACCTTCCTGTTCGTGATGTCACAATAAATACTTTTTCTTTCTTTCTAAATAGACATAACAATAGCAAGTAAGTTCCTATTCGTGTTTGTCGACACTATATGGACACTACCCAATCCCCAAAGTTAGTCGGTTATGCTAATATTTAATAAGGTACCTAATTAAGTTGTTAACGTATGGACTGTTTCACCTTTGGCCGGTCGGTAAATAGAGGTGAAAACTGAGGATGAACAAGGCTCATGTGCTGGTCCTGGAGGCTTATTCCCATGATCAACAATAATCTTTGGCTAATAAAAATGTCGGTACAAAAACTAAACTAAAAGGAGTCCCTAAAGATTGCCACATTTGAGCATCAATAATGTAGCTAGTTGTGCTGTGTGTATTTTAGGACGGCGCAACATGTATTTTTCTTCCATTCTTCTCTATTAGTCGTCTAATTTAGCTGTACTTGCTTCTTGACCACCTCGTAAAAATGTTAAAGGATTACCAACTTAGTATGTTAGATAATAGACCACAGACTTATATTTAAGTCTGTGTAATAGACTCTGTTTAATTACAAATAGCTTATGTCCCGGATTCCGTCCACGTGGAAGACAACTATACTATAAAATATAATGTAGCTTCTTAACGATGGAAGATTTTTTAAAATCGGATGAGTACATAATTTCGGAGATTGGAGGTCAGATAGGCAGTCGCTCCATGTAAAATACTGGTATTCAGCTGCATCCGGTTAGACTGGAAGCCGACCCCAACATAGTTGGGAAAAGGCTAGGCAGACGACGACATAATTTCGGAGATTATATCCTACATCTAAACTTACAAACATGGCCTCTTTATAATATTAGTGTAGAGAAAGTAAAAAGAAAAGATGAAAGAAAATACATTTATTTGCGGTAAACATGACGCAGAGAAAGAACATGTACACAAAAAAGAACAAGCAAGGGAGCATGTTTGATAAAGTGCAACCAGCATGGACCACTGTGTAAAGACAGCATTAACCACGTTTCTTCATTCCCTGTTGATGAGGAAAAAAGTGACGTATTACGTACCGCATATCTCGGCAGCAAGCCATCAAAGTTTAATGAGAAAGACGCAGAATTATATTTTATCCCAACGCTTTTATACTTCGTAAAATATTAGTGGGTCGGGAGAGCATACAACTTTGTGGCTTCAGGAAATAGAAGATGCTCCAATTTCTGCGTCCGGCGTTACATTTCCGGAGTTTGGAATCAGGGAGTGGTCCTTGAAATATACTTGTTTTTTTCACTGTGATTAGACGTCGCGTCGTAGTAATCCGTAATTCCGTAAAAAAATATGAATAGGCTAGCTGGCTAGCGTCGTAGTAATTCCGTAAAAAAATATGAATAGGCTAGCTGCCTAAAAAAATCGAATAAGTCCGTCAGTTAGATTATCAAAAAATATTAGACCCGTATTTTTTCTTTTGTCAATTATATAAAAAAATGATGAAGATATCGGTCGTTAAAGTTCCGCGTGACGTCACGCCTTGCTACACTTTTTAGCATGGCGTGACGTCACGACCTCCTACTCCCAAATTTTGACGCGCTTTATCTTTGTCATTTTTTGATTGATTGACAAAAGAAAAAATACGTGTCCATTATTTTTCGATAATCTAACGACGGACGACGGACTAAACATAAAAATTATTTTTTACCCAGGAATCTACTCTATTACCGCGACGTCGTCCAATGAGTAATTTTAAGAGCAAAATTACCTACTACAAAGAACTACCCTACCAATTACGCCCTACTAATTATCTAATTAGTAGACGGTACGTTTGGCGCAGTGGCTGAGCGATCGACTGCTGCGCTGCGTGTCGCGGGCTCGATTCCCGCACGGAACAAATATTTGTATTACAGGTAGTTGTTCCGGGTCTGACTGTTTGTGTATGTGAGGTTAAATGTTTGTAAACGCACCCACGATACAGGAGTAATTCCTAGAGTGGGGCAACATTTAAAAAAAATAAAAAAATTGCCCGCCTAATGATTTTACCACGTCCGGATAAATTCTCGTAAAATTACCGGAAAGTTAATTTAGTAAAAATTCTGTTCCATTTACATCTGAGGGGCAATCACCGTAATTTTAAGAACATTCACAGCCTGCTCTCGGTCTCAATCTGCCAAAAATACCTCTAATTTTCCTCAACTTTTCCTTAACATTTTTGACATTGATTGTCGCTGAGATGAGATTGCGACTATATTTTGAACGTTTTTAATAGGTTCGAAAATTGGCCTGGTGCTGTCTACCAGATATAAATGGAGCAGAAGTCATAATTATCTATCTAGATCAGACATAGAAGATGCTCCGATGCTCTGCGTCCTGACCCTAAAAATATTTTTCGTATTTTTTTTTGCTATTTGTACACGTCATTGAATTATATTATATTATTATATAAGAAACCTACAAGAAAAAACGAATGGCGTAGCTAATGGTTTCACCGCCTCCTGATAAATACTTGTTTATAATATAATAATATTATCATCATCTGCCTAGCCTATTCCCAACTATGTTGGGGTCGGCTTCTAGTCTAACCGGATGCAGCTGAATACCAGTATTTTTACATGGAGCGACTGCCTATCTGACCTCCACAACCCAGTTATAGGTTAATACGATACCCCTTGGTAAGACTGGTTGTCAGACTTTCGGGCTTCTGACTACTCGTAACGACTGTCAAAGATCCACGAATGACAGCCGGGACCAACGGCTTAACGTGCTTTCCGAGGCACGGAGGGGTCTCGGTATGTAAAGATGGTCACCCATCCACAGACCAACCGCGGCAAGCGTAGCTTAACCTGACCGATCGACCTGCGCGGCTGTCATTATTTAGCCACGGGCCCCTAATCGGATAATATAATAATATTATCTTGTAAGTAATTTAATATAAAATTTTGTTCTGTATCTGGTATCTACCTGATATAAATGGAACAGAATTTGAGGAGAGATGGTAGAATCAGAACAGGACCCTGTAAAGTTCAGCATAGCATAGCATTATCAGCCTATAATGTTCCCACGTCTCTCGTTGAGAGGGCCAGGCGGGCCCAGTGCGGGTTGGTAGATGTCACATGTCTTCGAATTTTTTGGTTCTAAGACATGCCAGTTTCCTCACGATGTTTTCCTTTTACCTACTACGCAAAAACTGTAATGACGTCTGCACAACAACCGGAACGAACCCGTACCGATTGTTTGGAAATGTGTCAACCGGTTATACGGTGCGACATTATCCGCCATGGGAAAACCCAGGGCCGCCACCTTGGGTGTAGGCACTAATATTCTTCAACATTACTTACATCCATATATTACGTCACGCGTTAAGGAGGAGGAAGGGGTAAATTAAGTGTGACATCGTGTGACAAGAGGGAGGACGAGTTATAAACTCCGTAACGTCGCATTTATAAATTTAAATTAGAAACTCTAAACTTCTTCAATTATCATTATCACCATCATAACATCACGCTTGTTGTCCACGAAGGATTAGGCAGAGGTGCACGTATAGTAAACCCTCATTTTGCCAGTTATATTTAAGTCCCATGTAATTGGGGGCGAGCCTAATAAGGTTTAATGATAATAATAATAATATTTAAAAATGTAATTTGTAAGTATTAATAATTAAGTATTAATAATAATAATAATAACGTCAACGTCTTTTGTGTCATCTCCTTACAATTTTCTAATACATAATTTTTAAAACCAGTTTTATATTTATATATTCCGTGAAACCCTAACAGGCAAAATAAAAATTATAAAAACATAATTTTATACAAATAAAATGCACGACGATAACAACTTTCGTCAAAAACTGCCGAACCGGAGGTGACATCTGTCATGTCACCTCCGATAAAACATGAAAACGATGAACAAAATTGAACGATGAAGATGTTGACGAGATCAGCAGCTCGCCGCGCACACCTACCACCTCCGGATTCGTCGCTCAGCCCCGCCCCGCCGCCGCCGGAACCTAGCCCCATCGAGAGTGCTGTGACACCGGCCGTAGCAGTTGCGTCGAGCTCGAGCGACGAATATTTTTCCCCGCCGACGTCGCCTACACCTGTACGTCGGCAGGGGAGAGGCCGGCCACCGAAGAGCTTGGGACTTAGGGGCCATCCGGCCCCGAGCCGGGTCCCCGCTGCCGGTGGTTGTGTGCAGCGCATGAGATGGACTCAGTCTATGAACGAGAACGTCATGCGCGCATACTACAGGTCTACAGAGGGGGGAACTAACCTCACTGCGTACCGTGATAGAATGCTGTCTCTGTTCCAGGATCTGGAACCAACCGTCAACGTCTCGGCCCAACGACTGTCGGATCAGGTGCGGGTCATCCAACGTAATCACAGGTTGGACGATATCGCACTTGATAGGCTGCGCTCAGAGGTACTGAGCAACCAAATCGTCTCGACTCTGATACAAACCGCGGCACAAGCGTCAACTACTGATGCCATCCCGCCGCGGTCCAATCATGTTGAAGAAGATGATGATAGGGTTGACACAGTAAGTAGCCAGTGCAACGACAGACTGAGGAGCGCACTGGAGGATGCGCTTTGCGAGTATAGGTCCACTCCAACCGAACTTAGACCCCGAATACCACGGCTACCTATGCACAAAAAAAATAGGGCGCTGGTGTGTGCCTTGGACTCGCAGCTCAAGAATTTATTCGAGAGCAGCGAGGATCTTGTTGATACACACTCGATCCTGTATTGCGCGGCTGTGGCGGCATGTCGTTTAGCTAACGTCAAGTTTCCCAATTGTGACGCAGCTACTCGACCAAAACCAGCCGTACCAGCCTGGCAATGCAGGATCGAGCGTCGTATCGATGGG
Organism: Apamea anceps; assembly: GCA_951799955.1. Lineage (NCBI taxonomy): Eukaryota > Metazoa > Arthropoda > Insecta > Lepidoptera > Noctuidae > Apamea > Apamea anceps. Next base: position 3,382,720 of record OX637520.1, on the reverse strand, counting down.
GCCAGGGTACTCATCGGCAAACTATACTGCTTCAGGGAGGGCAATACACGACCACGAGTGATGCGCTTTGTGAGACAGGCATTTTCGGGGACTGGAATCAGCCCTCGGGAATACATGTCCAATGTCACAGAGCGCATCGACTTCCTGAAGCAGAAAGTTTGTGCATGGGCGAGTCGTATTCGGCGGTATAAGCGGCGAGTTGATCGGTACACGCAGAATCGCATGTTCCAGAGCGATGAGAGGTGGGTATATAGAGCTTGGGAGCGACCTGAACAAAACGTGACGGACGTGTGCCGCCCGGATGATGCCACCACGAGTGCATTCTGGCGCAGCATCTGGTCGGTGCCCGTCTGTCACGCTGAGGGTGGCTGGATGCGGGATGTCGAGCGAGTGTGTGGAACTATACCAGAAATGGAACCTGTCGTAATTACACCATTAGACGTAGCCAGAGCAGTCCGTCCGTTAACGAATTGGAAATCACCGGGACCGGACGGACTGCACAACTTTTGGTTAAAATGGTTAATTAGTTCACACACTTGCCTGGCATCTCAGTTCCAGTCATCCTTAGAGTCTGGGTCGCTACCACAGTTTCTAACAAAAGGCGTTACCCACCTGCTCCATAAGTCAGGTAGTCCCGCGGAACCCAAGAATTATAGACCGATCACGTGTTTGTCGACGGTTTATAAACTTCTTACATCCATTTTGAGAGCGAAAATTAACACGCACATTGACAGTAACTCGATTATGTCTGCCTCTCAAAATGGATGTAGGAATGGGTCCCGCGGTACTAAGGAGCTACTCCTCATAGACATGGCCATTAGCCAACAGGTTCGCCGATCCCACAAGGATATGTCGACATGTTGGATAGTTTATAAGAAGGCCTACGACTCGGTGCCACACACATGGCTCATGAGGGTGCTGGAGTTGTACAAGATAGATGCAACTCTACGCACCTTCCTTGAGTCATGTATGGGGCAATGGAAGACGGTCCTTCGCTATCCAGGATGTCGACAGATCCAGGGGAATGATGAGCCTGTATGGATTAAGCGGGGAATATTTCAGGGCGACAGTTTGAGTCCTCTTTGGTTCTGCTTAGCCCTGAATCCTCTAAGCACATTGCTGGAGGATTCAGGTCTAGGCTACCGGTTGAAGAGAGGTGGTCAGGTCATATCTCACCTCCTCTACATGGATGATTTGAAACTCTTTGCCCCCAACAAATTGCATCTGATGGAGCTACTGAAGGTAACTGAAACTTTCAGTAGGGCCATCAGGATGGAATTTGGTGTGGACAAATGTGCGGTCATGCATGTAAAGGGGGGGAAGATTCTGGAATCCGAGGGAATTCCACTTTCAGATTCCATACACCTTAGGTCCCTCTCCTCATCCGAAAGCTATAAGTATTTGGGTATGTCGGAAGCGTTAGGCATCAACGATGCTGACATGAAGCAATCGTTGAAGGAGCGCTTCTTTTGTCGCCTGAAGAAGGTATTAATTAGTCTTCTCTCGGGCGGAAATAAGGTGCGTGCCTTCAATGGTTGGGTCATGCCGGTTTTGATGTACTCTTTTGGCATACTCAAATGGACTCAGACTGAACTCGACGCCCTGGATAGAAGGGTCCGTACACTACTGACCGCAAACCGGATGCATCACCCACGATCATCGGTGATGAGACTGTATATCCCGCGGAAGTGTGGGGGTCGAGGCTTTTTAAATGCGAAGACCCTCCACAACCGCGAGGTGTGCAGTCTCAGGGAATATTTTTTAAAAGCCGAAGTGGGTATGCACCGTGATGTGGTCGCAGTGGACAAAGGACTCACCCCGCTCTCCATGGCGAAAGAGAACTGGCGCAAACCTGTAGTACTTATTACCGATGACCGCAAGAAGGTATGGCAAAACAAGGAGCTTCACGGGCGCTTCTATCGGGCTCTTCATGAGCCTGGTGTAGATTTCTTAGCGTCCGTATCCTGGCTGCGTTTTAGTGACCTCTTCGGGGAAACTGAAGGTTTCGTCTGTGCAATTATGGACGAAGTTATCTTGACGAATAACTACCGGAGACATATTATGAAGGACGGGACGGTTGACGTGTGTCGGGCATGCCACCGTCCGGGTGAGTCCATCAGACATATTATCTCTGGTTGTTCTCGTCTAGCTAATAGCGAGTACTTGCACAGGCATAACCAAGTAGCCAGGATTATTCACCAGCAACTTGCTTTGAAATATAAACTTGTCGACTCTGAGGTACCATATTACAAGTATGTGCCCGACTCAGTTCTCGAAAATGACCATGTCACGTTGTACTGGGATCGGTCTATCATCACTGACAGGACTGTTGTCGCCAACAAACCAGATATAGTGGTGATAGATCGATTAGTGCGCCGCGCAATGATTGTCGATGTCACCATTCCGCATGACGGGAACCTCGTGAAAGCTGAGAAAGATAAACAAATCAAATATCTTGACTTAGCACACGAGGTTGTTGACATGTGGAATGTGAGCTCGACTGTCATTGTGCCGATTGTCGTATCGGCCAATGGTCTGATGGCCGAAAGCCTCGATCAACATCTGTCGAGGCTCTCGTTAGGCGGTTGGATCAAGGGCCTGATTCAGAAGGCAGTACTCCTCGATACGGCTCGCATTGTGAGGAGGTTTCTGTCTCTGGAGCCCTAACCACCGGTAGCTTGGACCCTGCTCCCGACACCGGTGGATCACTATTTTTTTATATTTTTAAATGTTTTTTTTTTTATAATAATATTTAAAAATGTAATAAAATAAGAAAATTAAATAAATAAACGACATAATAATAAAAATATTTAAAAATGTAATTTGTAAGTATTTAAGTGAAATAAAGGAAATAATAATAATAATATAAAATATATAATAAGGTTTAATTTAAAATGGCAAAAGATGTGATGTCACACCAGGGGAGCGGTCACACAAAGATGACCAACCGTGGCAAGGACGGACCGCTCCAAAAATCATGAACATGTGACGTAATTTTTCGATGGCCCCTTATAAAATTCCACGCAAAAAGCTACGGGTATAGCTTGTGATATACGGTTTCGATCCATCTTTACTTTACCCTACAATTTACTCCTACGCAGCTCCGTGAGCAAAACATTATAATCATCACAAATAATACCTATCAGCCTATAATGTTCCCATTGCAGGAACTACACACTGGGAGTTACCAGTTGTGAGGAATTTGTGTATCGAGGGTACCTATACTGGTTTCTACACAAAATTTATTAATGCCACAGCTGGGCAGGGGCCCGTTCTCAAAACCAAGAAGCTCCTTGTTAGCTACCTGCATGTTGTAGCATTCAGACCAATTTTGTCCAGGTTTTCCACATACTATATGATGATTTTCAGTTCACCTGGTTCTCGATTTACCAGATTCTGAATTGACCAGATTCTCAACACACTAGATTCTCCACTCATCAAATTCTTAAATTATCAAACGAGAGTCTGATTATTTAAGTTTAATTTAATTAAGTTTACTCACCAGATTAATAATAATAATAGTGTTGGTGGATCGATCAGAGCGGCGTGCAATGGTTGTTGACATAACCGTCCCGCATGATGAGAACCTCGTGAAAGCCGAGAAAGATAAACAAATCAAGTATCTTGACTTGGCTCGCGCGGTTGTCGACATGTGGCATGTGGACTCAGCAATCATTGTGCCGATAGTCGTGACAGCCAATGGATTAATAGCCAAGAGCCTCGACCAACACCTGATGAGGCTCTCGTTGGGCAGCTGGATCAAGGGAGTGATTTAGGAAGCGGTACTTCTGGACACAGCTCGCATTGTCAGGAGGTTAAGGCGGTAACTTGGACCCTGTTCCCGATACCGGTGGGCTACTATTAAAAAAAAAATGTTTTTATACTTTTTATATTCTAATATTTAAAAATATAATTTATATGTATGTATTTATATTGAAATAAAACAATTTATAATTTTTAAAAAATGTTTATAAAAATATATAAAATTGTAATTTGGTGAAATAAAGGAAATAATAATAAATGTATTTTCAGAAAAAACACATTTAAGCTTCACAGAACAATTTTCCAACTAAAAATGAACATTACAGAAAAAAGTGTATCGTTGGTGCCTGTACTAATGAATGAAAATCTGTATCACAGACACCAGCGTCTTCCAAGATAGGATACATAATAAATTAAAAATTCCAACGTGCTATATAATGAACTCGTAAACAATTACATTGTAATAAAATAAACGGTAAAAGTAATTTAAAAGTAATAAAAACAATTACCATTATAAACTAAAATAAAGCTGCTTATTTACTTAAGTTAATATTTGTACGTGTGCGTGCACGAGAGTGCACAGGTAAGTGATTCTGCATGTATGAGTGTACGTGTGAGTGTGTGAGTGAGTGTATGTATGAGATTATAACGTTGCTTAAAGTTAAGTAGTAATAACCGACTGACTAGTCATAAATTTTTGACGTTTAAACGTCTTTTAACTTTAAGCAATGCTTATAAACCCGTTATACAGGATAATTTTTTATTCAGTGCGTAAATTTTTACAGGGTGTTCTACCCATGAATATGAACAACATTCACTATGGGACCATCTCTGAAATCACGAAAAAAAAATCAGCAGATTCATACATTTTGGTCGAGTAGGTATTGAACTTTTATAAGAAACAGCTGATTTTTTTTTTGTGATTTCAGAGATGGTCCCATAGTGAAAGTTGTTCATATTCATGGGTAGAACACCCTGTGCAAATTTACGCACTGAATAAAAAATTATCCTGTATAGGTTAGGGAAGCATATATGTGTAAACCCAGATTTGTTGCCCGCATTTTGATGTTTATCTAGAACCTGATCCGTTTCGTTTTTGCACCTAAATAGATTATTCAAAATATTTTCAAAAAACCATGGCTGTATTCAGAATAAAACTTCCTTAATTTATCTTATAGGTACCCCATTTATCTTGTGGCCATATCTTATTTCCTTGTGCAAAACACATATAATTATTCATTTTTATTGTCCTTTTAAATAAATTAAAAGTCTGCCGTCACCGCAAAAATCCCAGAACAAATTATGCGCAGACAATTTGGAATTATTAAAACGACCCAATCGGAGTGACACCTACATAGGCTTGCGATTTGGTTACTTGTATGTGACATAGTATAGCGAAACCCGCTAGCTTCACCGCTCGGGTGTCAGTATCAATCACCGACAAGCACACATTCTCAGAATCATTGGAACCGCCGTCGACATGTCGACACAATACCGGAATTGACAACGCCCTGTGGCACATAGAAATCTGTAGAGAATGTTGGTACTTAACTATTTTTTATTGGAATTATCTCGTTCATTTTAAAATTTCATAAAAGTCAGATAAAAAATTGCAAAAGTTGTTGGTTATAAGTTAAGGTAATTTTTTAAGTTTACTGGATTTCAGAGAGCAATGTCGGCCCTGTGTCACAGCCCCGACTTACCAGTTGTAGATCGTGCGTTCGACACCAGGCAAGCGCTTTACTTTGCGTAAATAATTTCATCACCACTGCTCTCAAAACTGTGAAGGAAAACATATGTGACATCTAACTACCTGCATTGGGTCCGCGTGGTAGATTATAACCCACACCCTCTTGAAGAGAGGAGGCCTGTGTCCCAGCAGTGGGCACATTATAGGTTAATAATGCTATGTTTATGCTACTGGTTTTCAGAATAATTTCATAGCCAAGGCAGAACGATTTATTTATTTGTTTACCTTATGCCTAAGGGTCTGCACCCTGCATAAGGATTTTTTTTTTGGGATAATAAATTAATTACCAATACTATAAGTTAAAAACCATGTTTTTAGCTGATTATAGGTAATATTGTTATCGTGGTGAATAATCTGTGCTCTTGTTTGTGTTTATTGGAAAGGTAGGTAATTGTTTAATTCGTGTCCAATTTTGTTTTTTACTTATTCCTTATCCTAATTAATCAGGTTCCGGTTCAAAAACTTTACAGACCATAGTACCTCTTATTATACATAGTTTTTTTTTTATAAAAACACCGTGAATGTAGATATTTTTTGCCGTTGGCAACTTTTTATCATGGGTACGTAAGTCCGTAAATGTTTTTTTATAATTAACACATTAACACCATTGATCAACTTTATTTTTACTTCGTTTATTTATTTTATATTTATGTACAGACGCCAACACATCAAGCTACCCGTAACTGTCAAATTTTCCCAATTAACCTTGAACCTTAATACTGCAGCGATAAAGTTGGAAATCTATTAAAGAAAATTGACAGATTGTAGTAGCTTGATGTGTTGGCGTCTGTAGTTACACACATTAAAACAGATACAACATGTTATAAGTATTGATTACAAAGGTACTGCTTATTTCTTAAGCAATTTCTTCCAGCAGACCTGCGAAAGGTAAAATGAAAACGTTTGTTAAAAACGAAGACAACACTCAATCAATTTGCCTAGCCTTTCCCAACTATGTTGGGGTTGGCTTCGGCTTGACTCGGGACATCCAGCACGCCAGTTTACGGACTGGAACCAGTCGTGCCCATCCCCTTCAATCAACTGCGCAGGTGGCTACAGAAACACACCCACACACAGGCAGAGAACTGGTGGTCCTCGTCACCGGGCTGCAGGCAGTCCAAGGAAGCCATGCCATCATTAGATGGCAAGCTAACCAAAAGATTACTACGACTGGACAGGAAAGACCTGCGCCTGGTGACGGGGACCATCACGGGACACTGCTCACTGAACAAACACTTCCATACGATAGGCATAACGGACAGCCCCCTGTGCAGAGCCTGCATGGAGGCTGATGAAACCGTCGCGCATGTGCTCTTTGAGTGCACAGGCGTCACTCAGATTAGATCAAAAACCCTCGGGACACCCAGATCCTACACAGATGTTCTCGACAGACCTAATAAGCTTCTGGAGGGAGGTGGGCTGGTTGGAATAACCACTGACGGCCGCCCTGGCCCTCACACAATGGTCCACCTGAAGGACTAAGTGCGGAAACCAAACCCGTAACATAGAACTTAACCGTCCAAGCTCTACGCATGTCTGGAACTGATCAATGGCTTAACGTGCTTTCCGAAGCATTGAGGGGTCTCGATATGTAATGGATGCTCACTGGTAGTTTATTCTTCGACCGACCCCGGGGTAAAGACACACAACAAACCAATATTAGTAATGATAAAAATAAAGTTTTAATGCCTACTCCACGCATTTCCTACATCTGTTCCTATACCCTTAATAGTAACAATGGAATAACTGATACAATAAGTAATTAATTGTCGGATTAAGTACATAATATATTACAATACCATTGCATATAGGGAACCTAGACCTTTTTACAAAACGAACGGATACAGGAAATATATCTTATCTTTGTTAGTTCCGATTGTTATCATAATAAAATTGCGCGATTTATTCTGTCTGGTCTCTCTAAAACTCGGGACTACGAACCTAATGTGATGAAAGGCAGATTTATATAATGGTCATGCTTCATCATCATCGTCATGCTTCGGACCCCGTCAGTTCGTACTGACATCTCTTTGAGGCGCGCGTGGAACACAACGCGCCGTCGACCCGGGCCTGCAGTGCGATTCTGTAACCATCTCACCGTGAAAACTCAGGTGAAGTGAGCGTGGAGTGAGCTGTCATTTCAACTAATGCTAGGGATGGACACTATTGACAGCTCACTCTAAGCTCACTTCACCTAACTTTTCACGGTAAGAATTTTACAGAATCCACCAGCTGGTCCTTACCGGGCGGCGAGCTGCCTATTGCTCGCCGCCCGCAAACCCGCACCTACTGTGGCCGGGAGTCGGCTGTTGACTCCCGTCCAGGGCGTCTCCTGCGGCGACTAGGGGCGTGAGGGCGCAGAGATTGCCTCTCCCTCACGCGCTCCGCCTTCTCCTGCGCGAGCATTGCTGCTTCGCAGAAGGAGGAAACGGCCTTCCATTCACTCTTGCTCCATACCATGGCCTGGACAGTTATTCTGTCTGGTCTGTCTGAAACTCGGGACTACGAACCTAATGTGATGAAAGGCAGATTTATATAATGGTCATGCTTCATCATCATCGTCATGCTTCTGACCAGAGAATGCCCCACTTGTTGGAGTATCACATGTGGCGGTTCACCTGCACTTAAAGAATGTCAATGATGCCGCAATCAACGTGGCCTACTGGGCTCAAACTATGTATATAGCAAAAAAAAAAAACAACGAGTAAGGGTACCATCGATACGAAAAGTAGATCATCATCAGATCAGACATAGGCCTCCCCCAAGCATTGCCACTTCGACCAGTTCTGTGCTTCTCGCATCCAGCCGGTTGCTGCAACCTTCACCAGGTCATTTATTCATCATGCTGGAGGCCTTTCAACGCTGCGTCTTCCGGTTTAATATATCAAATTTTACTTTTGATCAAATATTTAAATCGCTAGATTTGTCCTCACCATACGTATCGGCCATCTTTTGACGCGGCAGTGCTAATCTATCGATTTAAATACTTGCTTTTGATGTTTTGATTTACGATCACTTAAGGCCTATCCTACGTAATCAAATATTATGATTATGATACGAATTAGAATAACATAAAGGCCACTAACCAATTTTAATTGTCGGTAAGTATGTACATGAATCAGCCGAGGTCGCACACTAACTTGACTTTATTGCCTAAAACTATTTTAGATAATAATATACAATTGCCCTTATAACAAAACGCAGTAGCCCGGTATTTAAGTTAATGAATAGCATCAATCAACTCAGCTTATCGCAGTCCACTGCTGGACATTGGCCTCTCCCAGGTTGCGCCACAACACCCTGTCCTCCGCCTTCCGCATCCAGTCCGTCCCAGCAACCTTCGTCCGTCCTTCGGTCGTCCATCCATCTAGCTGGGGGGCGTCCCACAATACGCTTGCCGATACGTGGTCTCCACTCCAGGACTCGTCTGCTCCATCGGCCATCGGTCCTTCGACAGATATAGTGTCAATCCCTAGCATTAGGTGAAATGACAGCTCATTTCAATGAATAGATCGGCTGGTCTTACGTAATCGATGTTTTGGCACGCTATCATATCTAAATAACTGAACTAAGATATTGTAATTAGGGATCATTAAGCTTGAAACCAACAGTAAAACTGCAAGCACTGCCAATTTACCTACTAATAGTTAAAACACTTAGGGCTAATTTTTCAGTCGAACACAAACGTCAATTTTATTCTATGATCAAAAATTATCTATTTTTATTCATAGACTAAAATTGACGTCTGACAGATTGTGTATGGAAGAATTGTCAAAAATTCAACATTATTCCTGTGATAGTTATCTGGCGTTGCAAAAATCAGCCCTTAATATACTTAACAAAAATCTCTGACAGACATCGCACAGCATACCTTAATCCGGTCTAGAAAGGTCTAGATTAAGATTTTGCTGAAGTGTTACTTAGGAAGGGTTTTTTCAAAACCCTTAAATGGGTTACATAGGGGTCAGGGGATGAAATTATATGCGGAAGATCGTCATTTTTCCCGATCCCATCGAGTATATGGTTTTTTTTTTTTTATAAAATAGTAAGTAACCTCTTACCATAGATTCGGTACATAATTTTGAGCTATTGCATTGAAATTTTTGGTTGGTAATTAAAAAAAATTGTTGTTCCATACATTTTGACCGCGTAGGTCTTGCACTTTTCAATGAAACAGCAGATTTTTGTTTGAGAATCATTGTGTTGAATTAATGGCTACAGTTTGTGCGTCGATGTCCCTGCCACCCTGTATAAAGCTTTCCCTATTAATGTCACACACCCCTTATCAATCCGGATTATAGTCACCAATAATAACGTTTCCATGTCCCTCGTGAGCTGCTTAATTTGTGACCATCGTTAAAAGCCGTTCAGCAGAGCTTCGTTATTTTTCCTCGTCGTTAATTTCGTGATCCATTTCAATTTTATTAACGGTGATATTATTTTGTGCTCATACCCTATTCTGTTCTGTTTCTGTTCTGTGTACTATTCTATTCTATTGCCTTGTTTGTAATTTATATGGTGTACATAATAAAGAGTATTCTTTTCTTTTGAAAACAGATTATTTACGCTCTTCGTTTTAATTTACGAGTATTTTTCGTTTTTTACGGTGTTAAAAGGGATGATTTGGCTTTTTCAAAGGTTTGCTTCGAAGTATCTGTGGCCCTTTATAATTATGCTGAAATAATATAATTGTAATCTAAAGAATAAATAGGAATAGAATCAGTCGTCTATTCTTTAAAAATGACACCGTGACAACTTGAAGTGAGCACCTCACATCAAGCTCTCAAATTTGAGGTCCTTAAATAAATATGTACTACTTATATCTCCGGCCTAAAAACCATGAATTGAGAGCATCCCACAGGGCTGTGCTAAGTTTGAAGGGATGATGGGCGCTATTGAGAGATAATTCATCGTCATCATCATCTACCTAGCCTTTTCCCAACTATGTTGGGGTCGGCTTCCAGTCTAACCTAAAATATTTTACATGAAGCGACTGCATTTCTGACGTTCACAGCTCAGTTACTGGATAATACGATGCCCCTTTTTTTTTCTTTTTTTTGGATGGGTAATCATCAAATGACCTCTCCCGCTCTGGGCTGAGCGGAAGGGCGTGACAGACTTTTACTGACTAAAACCCACCCGTGTTCCTTCAGTTGCCTGTGCCAGGGGCCACGGTATCTCTTTCAAACAACCCGCAGCCCTGGCAGGCATCGGCCCTAGCGGACCCCGTCAGTTCGTACTGACATCTCTTTGAGGCGCGCGTGGAACACAACGCGCCGTCGACCCGGGCCTGGTCCTTACCGGGCGGCGAGCTGCCTATTGCTCGCCGCCCGCAAGCCCGCGCCTACGGTGGCCAGGAGTTGGCTGTTGACTCCCGTCCAGCGCGTTTCCTGCGGCGACTAGGGGCGTGAGGGCGCAGAGATTGCCTCTCCCTCACGCGCTCCGTCACCTCCTTCGCGAGCATTACTACTTCGCAGAAGGAGGTAACGGCCTTCCATTCACTCTCGTTCCGTACCATGGCCTGGACCAGGGCCGGACCGGAGAGATCACCGCCGCTGATGGCCGCCACGAGGACACGGCGGTGCCCCGCCTAATACGATACCCCTTGAGAAAGAATTATCAGCCTATAATGTTCCCACTACTGGGACGTATCTGAATGACCGACTTCTTGACAATTCAAAAGTGCCTGTAAATGGTTTAAGTCTGAAACATAGGCCTCTGAGAGAGGGAATGGGCTGTAATCTACCACCACACAGACCCAGTGAAGCGAGTGAATATTTTTTACAACGATTAAGGACACTTATAACTAGTCATAAACCAGCCATATCAATTAAAATGACTGCATGATATCATAAATCTATGTACCCAGTGGTCACGTTAGTCACGTCTGACACCGGAAACATGCGAATATGTCCCATATTGGCAATGATATTGTATTTATTACCTTTGTGATTGTTATCGGGTTGTGTCATTCATGTTAGTTGCCCTGACCTCAAGTACTCATGTGTGATAAGACAGAGGGAGGTCGTTGCTAAGTTACGACTGTGTTACAGTATCCGGTCGTTGCCATGACACATTGAGCTTTTGAAACGGACTGAAACTGTACTAACTTCTGCGCAGTATAAACGTTTTAAAATAAAAGCGAGTAATGAGCGTGGGTATCGGGTTCGATTCCCAGGTCGAGCAGTGTTTATTTATTGGTCTATCTACAATTGTTACACTGTTTATCCTTAAAATACAAGCAACATACAAGCATAGTGTACAATATGATGCGGTAGACACAGCATGCAAAATCAAAATATATACTTAGATGTTATATAAACATCAATAAAATTGTAATAATTGCACAGAAAAAACGCTTACAGCACTAGTGGGTAGTTTTAGAAAACATGACAGGGAAAAAAAAATAAAAAAAAATCCTACTAATATTATAAACGTGAAAGTTTGTATGGATGGATGTTTGTTACTCTTTCACGCAAAAACTACTGAACGGATTTGGATGAAATTTGGCACACAGATGGTTTATAACCAGGATTAACATACAGGGTGGCAGGGACATCAACGCGAAACCTGTTACCATGGATTCATCACATGATTCTAAACACCCACACGGCGATAGCTTTCATCGGTTATTAAAAAAAAAGTTAGCTATTCTATACATTTTGACCGCGTAGGTATTGCACTTTCTTATGAGACAGCAGATTTTTTTTTTTTGATAATCGACAAAAAGAATTTACGCTAAGGGGTAATCATGTGTTGAATTCATGGTTACAGGTTGTGCATCGATGTATGCCACACGGTATAGAATACTTTTCATCCCGATATTCCCACGGGATCGAAACTTATGAAACCGCGGGACGCAGCTAGTACAAAATAAAAAATTATACAAAACGAAGAAAGAAAAAGAAAGCAGTCAATTGTGTTGGTTACTTTTTATTGGGTTTTTTTCATTAGGATTTTCTTAGTAACAGCCCGGAGTTTGGAAGTTGGCGGTGTGATACCCCCGTGCCTCAGAAAGTTAAGCCGTTGGTGTATGAAATCTCTCCGGTCGTGTCAGATTGCGTCCCGTCGGACTATGAGAGTGAGGGAAGAGAGAGCGCACCTGTGTCCGCGCACAGACTTGTGTACCATAATATCTCTAATAAGGTTGTCTTTATAATATCGCTCTTAGCGATAAAACCGCCCATTTTTTCTTTTTCATCAATTTTTTTTTTTTTGAGTATGGGAAATCATCAAATGACACCTCCCGCTCTGGGTGGAGCAGAAGGGAGTGTCAGACTCTTACTGACTAAAACCCACCCGTGTTCCTTCCTTAGCCCTTTATGTTCCAGGGCAGCGGTAACTCTTTCGGACGATCCCGCTACCCTAAGACCGCCCATTGTGTCACCCTTTGTAAAATTGTATATATTTATGTTCTGTAATTTGTATGATGTACAATAAAGAGTATTCTGTTCTATATCTCCCGCGCTGAAGGCTAGTCTCCGTTGAAATTGACCGCCATGGGCGAAATACGTTCTGGAGGCCTAAGGGTCAACTCACACCGAAAGAGCGGCGAAGGGCAGCGAAGCGCAGCGACCCGCTCGGTAGAGAAGGCGCGCGGATTCCCGCGACTGCTCGAGAAGTCGCTGGAATGCTCGAGAAGTCGCGGGACTCCGCGCGCCTTCTCGAGCCCGCCCGCGATGAATTCACGGGTCGCTCTCCTATGCGCAGTTCACTTTCCACAAAACTCGAGGAAACTTGTGTTTAAGCAGTGTAAATGGGTACGCGAGGGGCGGGATATTGCCAGCGGCCGCTCGCGACTGCTCGAGCATTCTTGGGACTTCCCGCGACTTCTCGCGCAATCGCACGGCTCCGTTTATGGAATTCGCCGAAATTCCCGCGGCGCCGCGGGCATCCGCGCGACTCGTTCGAGTTTCTCATGCGATAATAAGTATTATAGTAATGAAAATAAAGTTAAAACTGCGCTCCGCTTCGACGCTCTTTTGGTGTGAGTTGAGCCTAATATGTACTTTACTTCGATATTTCACAACAAAGTCTCACTGGGTTATTCTAGCTCTAGATGGCCCTCTGGTTGCTAATTGCTATCGCTCTAACGGTTATAAATATTTTCACATTTTCCTTTACAAACAGTCCCTACTCAATCTGCCTAGCTGCCTTTTCCCAACTTTGTTAGGGTCGACTTCCAGTCTAACCGGATGCAGCTGAATACCAGTATTTTACATGGCGCTACGGCCTATCTGACCTCCACCACCCAGATGCTGGGTAATACGATAACACTGGTAAGACTGGTTGTCAGACTTTTGGGCTTCTGACTACTGGTAACGACTGAGAAAGAACTATGAATGACAACCGGGACCCACGGCTTAACGTGCTTTCCGAGGCACGGGTCTAGTTCTTAGTTAGTCTTTCCGTCGGTATGTAATGAATGTAATCCCATCCACGAACCGACCGCGGCAAGTTTAGCTTAACCATTCGATCGAATCTTTCGGCTGTTATCATTTAGCCACGAGCCCTTTACAAACAGTCCCTGCTAAGATACCATAATTCGGTACAAATTTAATTACAAATTATTGCCCACAAGTAAGTTTTACTGCGCAATCAAGCTTTGGGCATCGTGATTAAATATCTAGTTCCTGTTACAAGCTGATTCGGACCTGCATTTTGATATCAACTCATAAACAAACAAGTATTCTAATCGCTAACTTAAATGGTAATCTGAATTGGTTCCTTGTATCCAAAATAGCAACGACATAAATGTATGGACTTGCTGTTTCGAATATTTTATTTTGAAATATTATCTAGTTGCTTTACTCATACAGCTCCGGGGAGTGCCTTTCGGGCTTTTGAGTCCGTTCCCGAAATTTATGGTTTGGAGTCTGCCAATCGTCAAATTCAAAGAAAATGTCTACAAGGAAACATTTACCCATTTTTATTGGGACACTGAGCCGGGATACAAACATCACAATAAGCTAGCTGCCTAAAAAAATCTAATTAGTTCGTCAGTTAGATTATCAAAAAATATTGGACCCGTATTTTTTCTTTTGTCAGTTATATAAAAAATGATGAAGATATCGCCCGTTAAAGTTCCGCGTGACGTCACGCCTTGCTACACTTTTTAGCAAGGCGTGACGTCACGACCCCCTACTCCCAAATTTTAACGCGCTTTATCTTTGTCAATTTTTGTTTGATTAACAAAAGAAAAATGCGTGTCCATTATTTTTCGATAATCTAACTGATAGACTAAATATAATCATTTTTTTTTTTACCCAGACTACTACCCTATTTCTAGTACCTATGATTTGAACCTTAATGTAAGTATGTGATGTAGATTGGGTATGGTGTGGTGTATAACTGTTATTGATTGAATCTCATTAACTGCCTAGCCTTTTCTCAATTATTTTGGGGTCACCTTCCAGTCTAAGCGGATGCAGCTGAATACCAGTATTTTACATGAAGCGACTGCCTATTTGACCTCCACAATCCAGTTACTGGGTAATACGATACCCCTTGGTAAGACTGGTTGTTTGATTTTCAGGCTTCTGAAGACCACGGCTGCCAAAGATCCACGAATGACAGCCGGGACCAACGGCTTACCGTGCTTTCTGAAACTAACACTCATATTTTCTCCGTCAATAAATTATCATATTTCGTATCATAGCTCAAAATCTTTTTATTCTTTAGAAGCGTTTACAGTTATAGAATCCTCCTGAATCTATTCAGATGACCATTCCTGATTAAAAAACTTACGGTTGGTAAGCAAGAGAAGTCAGGGTTGACTGGAAAGCTTTTTCATATTGCATGATAACCTACTAATATTATAAACGCGAAAGTTTGTATGGATGGATGTTTGTTACTCTTTCACGCCAAAACTACTGAACGTATTTAGATGAAATTTGGCACACAGATTAGTTTATAACCAGGATCCCGATATTCCTACGGGATCAAAACTTATGTGGGTGAAACCGCGGGGCGCAGCTAATAATTACTAAATGCCAATATAAGATTGATAAGAATATAATTAACTATAATGCTGCTCCGGTTACTGCTAGTTGTACTACATTTACAACGCTACACTACGCCCGCGCGGGTCGTGACTAAGACACCTGAATGTCGTCCACTTTTACAAAGGAACTTACTTACGATCGGAATAAGAATAGGATTGACCTTTCGCCATATTATTTCTACTCAAACTCATAGAATTTATATATAATAAAACCATTTTGAACGAAGTTGAAGCTGCCACAAGGTGCTCCTAATAATTGAATCGAATTTCATTTCTATGACATTGTATTGAATAAATTTTTTACGTTGTATTTAATCATTCTTGACATTATATGGTTTAATTTTGACATATTGTCCTAATACTCTTTAATTCTTTGAAATATTTGTGCGCTGGAAACAGCAGAATATTATGGACATCATAATTACGTGTACCAAACGCCTTGTTATAGACGCCAGCAGGTCAAGCTACCCGAAACTGTCAAATTTTCCCAATCAACCTTGAATCTAATGCTTTAGAGATAAAGTTGAAAATCTATTAAAGAAATTTGACAGATTGTAGTAGCTTGATGTGCTGGCGTCTGTACAATATTCTAACAAATAAAATAAAAAAAGACTTTTTAGTCCTCGAATGACATTGACATGGAGCGCTGTTAGTAAACATTTTGTGTAATTGTTTTGCGAAATGTATAGTACAACAAGATGGCGGCGCTAGTTTCGATTTTGGCCACGCGCCAAAAGAACTTTCATCCTTGTCAAGGACAGCTATAGTACACCCACATTTCACCAGTTATGTCTAAGTCCCATGTGACAGGGGGCGAGCCTATTGCCATCAGCCGGGCACTGATCCAGACTCCAGGCTGCTATTGAGAAATTTCAGATGGAAAAACCTAGTAACAGTTTTCCCGACCCGGGAATTGAACCTAGGACCTCATGCTCAGCAGTAGCACTCTTGACCATTAGACCAACGAGGCAATGGCTAGTATGGTTGGTATGGTTAGTATCAGCCCATAATGTTCACACACAAAACACTTGTGTCACTTTTCGAACACAGGCCTCCTCTCTTCGAGAGAGAGTGGGCTGGCACCACGCGGGCCCAGTGCGGGTTGGTAGATGTCACATGTCTACGAATTCTTGGTCCTAGGCCATGCTGGTTTTCTCCCGATGTTTTCCTTCACCGTTTTGAGAGCAGTGGTGATGGAATTATTTACACAAAGTAAAGCACTTTGCATGAGTTCGAACCCACAACCGATAACTCGTAAGTCGAGGCCGTTACCACTGGCCACCACTGCTCATTAGGCAGACGTTATTTAAGTTTATACATAAATTTCGTTTAATTGGCAAGTTCTGACTAATACCTACTTCAGTGATGATACGGTCGACGATGATGCACGCTTGACCATAAGTAACTTATTCAGCTGTGACACAAAGTCTTCCGGGTCGCAGCTATCCGAAAACACAGGTAATAAAGTTTCTAGTAGGTACGGTAAGATCAAGGCCATTCATTCCATCTTAGTTTGAATGCTAGTAGATTTACCAGGTTTATTATCTACCGATCAGGAGAGAGCGATGGTGGCCCAGTGGTCACGGCTACGACTTACGAGTTGTAGGTCATAGGTTCGAACCCAGTCAGGCACTTTGTGAAAATTATATCATCACCACTGCTCTCAAAACGCTGAAGGTAAACATCGTGAGGAAACTGGCATGTCCCAGAACCAAAAATTCGAAGACATGTGACATATACTAACCCGCATTGGGCCCGCGTGGTGGATTACGGCCCACTGCCTCTCACAGTGAGGAGGCCTGTGTTCCAGCAGTGGGAACATAATATGCTGAATATGTTATTACCTTACAAAGGTACACACGAGACACGACGACACATCAAGCCCATTACCAGTATAAGCTAACTTCTCATTGCACGAAAAGCCTATACAATGCGAGGTCAGCTAAAACTGGAAACGTGTAGATAAGTCGTCGTGTGTACTATTAATCGAGGAATCGAAACAGATATTGGTTTGTGTAATAACAGGTTCGATTATCTAGATATTATCAAAAACCTATGTTACATTGTACCCAGACCTGTGACGCATCGGGAGGCGCTTGTGCCCCTGCTGTTCCACATTGCAAAGTGCAGAACTAATGCTGGTGCACGGGCGCCTCTTCAACGATTGTAGATACTATAGAGGTATGAGGAACACGGTGTAAAGTTCACTCATCCTTCGTAGAAAATGGAGGATCCTCCGAACAGACGGGTGTCGTGTCTGGTGGGCAACTGCCCGATGATTGATGTCGGGACGTTGTATAACATGTCCCGACTTGTTGGACGTTGTATAAAATAGAGGAATCGAAAGATGAGCAAAGACAAACAAATACATATTCAGGAAAAGCATTCCTTTTATCAATTTGAAAAGGTTGACTGACAACTGACAGGCAATTAGAGGTTTGTATAGCGTCAAAATGTCAGGAAAATAACTTACAAATATCTAGTTGATATTTCCTTTTCTCAGATTTCTTTTTACTCTCAGCTTCCGACATGGGATCGGAATAATATAGCGCTCGATAAATAAGGACGTGACCCGACTACTTATCGGCACTCGACCTCTCCAGTATTTCTACAAATAACAACATCGCGAGAACTGCGATAAAAACAGCAGTATTTTTTTAAAGGAATAGGTACCGTACGAGAGTAAGGAAAGTTTCGAGCATGAATATGGATGACTTTAGAAGTAAGCCAAATAAACGATGGATGGACTGTGTGAAAGATGGTATGGCTAGAATGGTGGTGGCCACCGAGATAAGAATAATAAAGAAGTATGGAAGAGGAGAGGAATTATAAAGAAGTATGGAAGAAAAAGACATGTTGCGCCGACACCTAAATACATTGGGATTAGGATAAGAGAATGATCTATAGAACGTATGTAATGTGTACGAGAACTTTCTATTGGGTTGTTGTAGTACCTTCTGTTGAATAGGTTTTGTTAACTGTATGTAGGTCCATGGTAACATTGACAGTGCCTTTATTGCGTAAAGATGAAAAAGGATGGTTTTCGTAGTTCAAGTTACAATTATTACGTAGATGGCTGTACATTTTGTGGTAATACTGAGGTATTGCCACAAAATGTAATGTAATGCACTATACAACGTGTTTTTTTTTTGATATCCCATAACTCTGGGGGTCATTGTACTCATCATTATGAACAACTTTTACTATGGGACCAAACCAGAAAGCGCAAAATAAAAATCAGCTGTTCCCTACATTTATGTTCGTATAACTCGTCAAAATTTAGGGAACACCAGATTTTTGTTTCGCGATTCCGGGTTTGGTCCCATAGTAAAAGTTGTTCATAATGACGAGTACAATGACCCCCTAGAGTTATGGGATATAAAAATAATAATAGAATAGAATACTCTTTATTGTGCTCCATACAAATTACAGAACATAAATATTAAATTTTTTACAAAGGGTGACACAATGTGCGGTCTTATCGCTAAGAGTGATCTTTTAAAGACAACCTTTGGAAACACGTTGCAGATAGTACATACGAATGCCATGCAAAAATCTTTGCGGCAAACATCTTTGCGGCAATTGGCTAAAGGGCGTTCTATTTTTAAAAGCAGAATCGAGATCCAACTTTAAATATATTTTAGCTCTGTAAGACTAAACTTGTAGTTTAATTAAAACGATAGCACTCCACACAAGATTAAAAATAATTAACCACAGTATCAATGGCCAGTAGCAACAATCAATTGTAATGTTCCTACTATTTGAAGGTCACAATGTAACGAACTTTCACGACGCCTATTTGCTGAAGTTTTTTTTTCTACTGTCATTAAGATAAATAAGTTCAATTAGGAAGAAAAAAATGCTACGCATGGCCATGTGGTGAAAAAGTGTGTGGTATTTGAAGGTTGCAAGGACGGAGAAAGAGGTTTTGTTTATTTTGGCGTAAGTTTCGACCTTGAAGGGCTTAATGGAAATATTAGATGTTTTTATTACTGTTTGTATTATTCGGAAAAGAATCGGAGTTACCAACATCGCTTGCAGAGTTAGCAAACTAAAGCGGCAGTGGGCTGGCCATGTTTTTTGAAGGACCGATAGCCGGTGGAGCAGACGAGTCTTGGAGTGGAGTCCGCGTATCGACAAGCGTAGTGTGGGACGCCCCCGAGCTAGATGAACGGACGACCTAAAGAAGGTGGCTGGGACAGAATGGATGCGGATTCAGAATCAGAATCATGTTTATTTGCCTACTTGTGTTTTACATGCATGGCCTCGCGGCCGATGGGCCGTGCGAGGGTGAGTCAGTTAACTTATGTCCTAAGTGGATCTGTGTTTGCTGCGTTTTACTTATTCATAATAATTTATACAATAAAATATTATGTATTTCTTAGTTGTTGAATACTTATTTACTAATGTCTTAATTATCTTATTCTAAGGGGGTGCGGGGCTTCTTTGTTACTAGTGGGCCATCGCTTGTATTCCTTCTTTTTAAGATTATAGACAATTTCACCTATTCTGTGATTGGTTCTGAAGGGGTTGAATTCTCCGTGCGCTAGATATGCGTGTCCGGGGGATTCGAGGTCTTCTATTTCCAGCTGGGCGATGTTGTCTAGCATCTTTCGATTTAGGTCCTCAGCGCGTAGGTGCCAGGCTTCTATGTCTGCCATTTTCCATATCGCTTCTGTGGATGTTCTTCTTGGTAATTGTGCAGCACATGTATGCGGAAGGCGGAGGACAGGGTGTTATGGCGCAGCCTGGGAGAGGCCTATGTCCAGCACTGGACTGCGATAGGCTGAGTTGATTGATTACTGCCTCGCTGATCTTGTATTTGCAAACTTTAGCTGATCGTCAAGGCTGGGGTTCAGTATTTCCGTTAGGCATTTTTTCAGCCTCGTATCTAAATAGACTCGCCTGCTTATCAATCTGCCAAGCCTTTTCCCAACTATATAGGGTCAACTTCCAGACTAACCGGATGCAGTTGAATACTAGTATTTTTTTTACATGGAGCGTATGTCTGTCTGACCTCTAAAACCCAGTTAATGGGTATCATGATACCCCTTGGTAAGACTGGTTGTCAAACTTTAGGCCTTGTGTGACTGCCCGTAACGACTGTCAAAGATTCACGAATGACGAATCAACGGCTTTACGTGCTTTCCGAGACACGAAGGCGATACCCATTCGTGCTTTATAAAGCCATATGTAATGAATTATCACCCATCAACGTACCCAACGCGAACCATGCGGCTATTATCATTTAGCCACATTTGGTTGATATGTCTCTGCATATTTTTTTTTGGAGAATACTGTTAGGGTGTTATGTTGTACAGTCAACACAAAAGATAAGTATGCAGGGTCGTCGGATATAGTTGAAGTTTAGTAAGAAACCGATGGATGTTTTCGAATGAAAAATTTGATAAATGAACTGTTTTACAATAACAGTATAATTTGCCAATGATATTACACGAATGTCAAGCCACGAATAGCCAGACATATTTCACTTTTGACATTGACATTGACTTGATTGATAGATTAGCTACAAGTTTTGCTGAGGCACACCGCGTCTGGGCAAGCCGTCACGTTTATGAACACAGAATAGTACGTACAGAAGGTCTGCTCCATACCTACTCGTGCAACGAGCGAAAACAGGCGCACGCACATACAGACACGGACGTACGGCGCGCGAGCAGTGGCGGCGATCTCAAACGGATGCCGGTCGCGAGTGCGCTTGCACTCGCTGTAGGTGAAGCTGTCTATGTGTGCGTGTGTTTTTGCATGATCAACCTATAATGTTCCCACTGCTAGGACACAGGCCTCTTCTCTGTGAGATGGGAGTGGGCCGTAATCCACCACGTGGGTCCAGTTGGTGGATGTAACATGTCTTCAATTTTTTTGGTTCTAGGACATGCCGGTTTCCTCACGATGTTTTCCTTCATCGTTTTGAGAGCTGTGGTGATGAAATTAAATACTCAAAGTAAAGTGCCTGCCTGGGATCGAAGTCACGACCTACAACTCGTCAGTCGGGGCCGATAACACACGGTCACCACTGCACCTCTGCTGCTGCGTGTGTTTTACCTAACTATATTGGGGTTGGCTTCCAGTATAACCAGATGCAGCTGAATACCAGTATATTACATGAAACGACTGCCTATCTGACCTTCACAACCCAGTAACTGGTTACTGATACCGATACACCTTTTGCCCTTCTATTGTCTAAAAATTAAGTGAAGTGTTAGTATGACAATTCACTTCAACTAAATTGTCACGCTCAGATTGTTACAGAATAGCACTGCTGTACCTGCCTTTTAAGTGACGATTTTTTCAGCCTAGATAGAAACCGGCCATGACAGAGAAATGAGACTGTTACGTGTTCATGTATGTGTGACTTGCGACCTAGGCCTTCAGGGCTTCATGAATATACTACATTTTTTATGAGGCGCCTGTAGCGTTCTAGATTGGTATCGTAAATTAGAATGCGTTATTAATGTATGCAGTTGACAGGGTATTAGCTATCAGCGTGTTATTATATCAATGGTTAGATAAAGTATAATGGTTTTAGTTACTCATATAATAGATAGGTCTTGTAAAGCTTAGATTAAGACGTTGAGATGTTGTTACGATGCAGTAGTCTACACTCTGTCCATTTGCATTACCGTTTTTTAACAGCTGCCTTAGAACATAACTATTCCAGATTACGTAAAAGTTAACTTTAAAATTCGTAATAAAATAATTACATAAACTGCCTAATCTTATTGAATTATCTTATTTATGACTTCTTACAGACGTTATAATATCGTACGTCAATCAATTTTGGCAAAAAAAAAATTGCTCACTAGTTCGATCTGTCAAAAACCGGTTAACCCAGTGGACAGAGTATGGCAGAGTATAGACTACTGCATAGTAACAATATCTCAATGTCATAATCTAAAAAACCAGCATAAGGTACTAGTTATCTGGCATTTTTGATGAACTGGGCCTACATGCAGCAGCGAGGCACACTTTCCTGATAATTTCTCACAATTCTTTTCTTACGCTTTTTATTTGTTTTTTTTTTTTATATTTTTCGTTTAGATTATGTTGTGTTGTGTACCTTTTAGTCTGTGCTAAATAAGTGTATTTTCTTTATTTTTTTCTATCTGAGAACGAATGAACGACGATGTTGATTTCGAGCACTTCCTATAGTTTAGTTTGAACAAAACAAGTTATCTATTTAAGCTTTTCGAACAGTTTAGCGTTTAAAAATAAATCATAAGGGTTGGAATAACACATAATTCTCAAACGGCGCTCGTGTATTACAGCCATAAATGCTCCATCAAATAAGACAAGAAAGAAACAAATGAATGCTTACAAATCTATCTAGAATTTTGTAAAAACTCTGTTCAATTATGTTATTTAAATCAAACCTTTATTTTACCTCATCGGGATATCATGGCGGCGCAGCCATTTTGCGTCGCCAAAAAATGCATACATATATGGTTGGCTGCGTCACCCACTATACATACATATACATGCTTGCAGGGACATCGACGCACAACCGGTTACCATGGATTTAGTACATAATTCTGGATTCCCCTGAGTTGAAATTTTATGTCGGATATTTTTTTTTGATCATATAAAAGTGGCGCGTCGATCCGACACGACCGGAGAGATATCAGGCGCTGTACTAACGACTTAACGTGATGCACGGGGGTATCACATCGCCAGCTTCCAAACTCCGGGCTGTTACTAAGTAATCGGCCGTGCGCACTTGTGCTTTATAATTATCTCCCGCGCCGAAGGCTAGTCTCCGTTGAGATTGGCCGCCGCCGCCGTGACCGAAATACGGTCTGGAGGACTTTATTTACCCTGTGGTCGTGCGGCCAACTGAATGTATACCTACAGCTATGTATACATTCAGTTGGCCGCGCGACCTGGGCCTCAAGTCTGCTATTACAATAGTGTCAGAATGGTCTATCATTGGTTTCATAATTGTTGATTTTGACAAGTTTGGTAATCTACTCATATAATGGCGTCATTATGACTTTCCAGTGGTCAACTACTGACACTCCATTGAAAGAAATGGCATAGAATGGTAATCTCGTACATAATGATAAATGAATGACTGACTGACTTACATAAAACACTTGACTTGTATTAAACACTAATAAATATTATGGAAAAATATATATAAATGAAATCTGGCATAAATAAAGTAGTGGTAGTTTTTCGAAAATCATTTCTACTAACGGTTTTTCTAACAAAGGCAATACGACAATGTCATTATGACACAATTCTATTACTTACGAGACCAATGATCGCCATTAAGAATTTAGCAGATTACGAACTTTAAGCAAAATGACAATGGGATGGGAATGGGATCGTGTTGGAATGACGAATTTATAAAAATAGCAGACTTGGGGCCCTGGTGACGTCACCATGGCGTCCCAGTAAAGTACGGCTCTGAGTTATACTAAACTTTATTTGTCAGGGTAATTTAATTCATAGGGTACATGACACTGTACTTACTCTAGTGCTTTGAGGAACCCTTTAAAAGTTTCCTTTAGTACCCGAGATAGTCAAGCTAAAAACATGTACTCTACGGAAAGGGTTTAGAGGTGCCAGGGGTGTTGTTGACGTGTGTGTGGAGAGCGCTGACCTTTACGACGGTAAGTTTATATTAAGGAAAATAGTAACAAAGACTACTGGATTAGTTTTGTACATTGTCTTGTGCAAGTTTCTTGGGTCAAACGTTACTTACACAGGCTGGTAGGGACATCGACGCGTAAACTGTAACCATGGATTCAGCACATGATTTTAGACCCCATAGCGTCGAAATTTTTCGTCGGTTATCAAAAAAAAAAAAACTTCTGTTTCATAGAAAAGTGCAATACTTACGCGGTCAAAATGTATGGAACAGCAATATTTTTTTTAATAATCGACAAAAAATTTCGACGCTATGGGGTCTAAACTCATGTGCTGAATCCATGGTTACAGTTTGCGCGTCGATGTCCCTGCCACCCTGCATGACCAACGACTGGTCCACATTTTGATATTTGCCACAAATATAATAATTTAGTATTAAATGGGAAAAAAACGAAGTGCATAAGATTTTCTTTACCAAATGTCAAAAGTAGTCATTGTGAGATAGAATTGAATCAAGAGAAACTAGAATTCGTCGATAAAACTGTTTTCCTGGGGATCACGCTTGACTCAAGGCTTCAATGGGGTCCTCATTTAACATCCCTTGCAGGACGACTAAGTTCAGCAGCGTATGCTGTGAGAAAAATCCGTCAATTTACTGATGTTGATACCGCGAGACTAGTCTATTTTAGTTACTTTCATAGTATTTTGTCGTACGGTATTTTGCTATGGGGACGGGCTGCAGACATCGAGTCTATTTTTATTCTGCAGAAAAGAGCCATCAGAGCCATATATAGCCTCCGCAGGTGTGATTCTCTAAGGGAATTGTTTAAAGATATTAACATCATGACGGTACCTTGTCAATATATCTATGAAAACATTATGTACGTAAGGAAAAATCTACATCTTTTTAGTAAAAGAGGTGAAAGACACAATTATATCACTAGAAATAGGGAGCAATTAGTTCAACCAGGTTTCAGGCTGGCTAAAGTAGATTCATCTTTCATGGGGTACTGTTTAAAATGTTACAATAAAATACCTCCCCACATAATAGAACAGAATGAAACGAAATTTAAATCTTGTATAAAACGCACACTATGCAGCCAGGCATATTATAAATTGGGGGATTACATCGCTGATAAAAATGCTTGGCTAAACGCTGGTCCTGCTCCATAAGGACGCATAAATAAATTGATTAGCATTTGAAAATACTGTTGGAGCTGCTGAAGATTTTAAAATACTTTTTTTTTGCATTATATAAACTCAATCTCCTAGTATTGTATAATTGTATAGCACATGTGTGAGTACTATGTACATACTATAAAGCTACCGTTTACTGGGTACGTCTTTCATTGACTTGAATGTGCCCTGGCAGCAGAGAGTATGTCATGCTCACTCAAATGTCTCGCTGACGGTGGCGCATGTGTTGGATCATTTGGCTCCCTTCAAAATGGTTGAGCTGAATGGTGCTAATCCATGCGTCATGTTCGTGAACGGGCGCCGTCAGTAGGGACTGGTCATCTTTTTGCTGCCATGGCTTATTTTAATTTAATTTAATATTTGAATTGTTCTTATTTTTATTTTCCTAAACTTTTCATTACGGACGCTTTTAATGTTCTGCATCGTTCTCACATGCATAATTTCTAACATGAATGATGTAACCAATACTTTGTAACCATATTATATTGATTTAAAAGAGTGTCCATGGAGTTTCTTGCCCGTTCTTCTCCATAGGTACCTACGCTTTGGAATGGGCAACTAGCTTCATTTTTCTGACTGACCGACCCCTTGACAATTCAAAAGTGCCTGTAATGGTTTAATTGAAATAAATATTTTGAGTTTGAGTTTTGAGTTTGAGTTTGAGAATATCAAAATGTGGACCAGTCGTTGGTCTTTTTTCGTTCTTATTCTTCTTGTTTCGAATCAGCAAGAACCTATCATTACTTCTTCTCCATTTTCTTCGTGACACTGGCACGACAGTTATTTAAATTTTGGGTCAGCTGTTGTTGTCAATGTTCCCACTGCTGGGACACAGGCTTCCTCTCAGAGGGAGTGGGCCGTAATATACCACGCGGGCCCAGTGCGGGTTGGTAGATATCACATATCTTCAAATTTTTCGTTCTGATTAAACGAAACGGAAAACATCGTGAGGAAACTGGCATGTCTATGCCAGTTTCCTCACGATGTTTTCCTTTACCGTTTATAGAACAGTGGTGATGAAATAATTTATACAAAGTTAAGCGCCTTACAGGGTTCGAACCTACGACCTACAGCTCGTAAGTCGCGGCCGTGATCACTGGGCCACCACTGCTCTCTCCAGGTAGATAATAAACCTGGTAAATCTACTAGCATTCAAAATAAGATGGAAAGAATGGCCTTGATCTTTCCGTATTAGAAAGTTATTGCGTCAACCAATTCTTTATTATCTGTGTTTTCGGATAGCTCGCATCGCCACATCCACGGCATTATCAGTGACAGCATAGAGGTCACTTTGGCTGCATGTTTTGGGACACAATGGGCAGGATAAGGGATGCAGAATGGTTTCAATAGAACTACCACTGCAAACTCTCTTTGCCTAGCGCTATCCCATTTCATTTGGGTCGGCTCTCCTCCGGTCATTCTTCGCCAGATGTCCGAAACATCTGGCGAAGAATGACGTAAAGATTCTGGGTCGTCGAGTCAGTCAGTATCGACGGCACGGTTGGCGCAGTGGTTAAGCGATTGACTGCTGCGCTGCGTGTCGCGGGTTCGATTCCCGTTCGGAACAAATATTTGTATGTCCTATATGTATTTGTTCCGAGTCTGGGTGTTTTTCTATCTATAATATGTATGTATTTACAACAAAAAAATGTATGTAAGTAGTTTATCAGCCATCTTGTTACCATAACACAAGCATTAGGTTGCTTAGCTTGGGACTAGATGGCGCTGTGTGAAATGTCCAGGGATATTATTATTATTATTATTTCATTTGGGTCGGCTCTCCTCGTCATTCTTCGCCAGATGTCCGAAACGTCTGGCGAAGAATGACGTAAAGATTCTGGGTCGTCGAGTCAGTCACTTGGGCCTGAATTCATGAGACGACTTCTAGTGGAGTGACACTATACCTAATGGCCTGTGACGTTTGCCTGTTTTTTTATGAATTGCGTTTATATTGACTGCTGAATGCTAAAGAAAAGAAACAAAATACGTATAGAACACTAACACAATAAAGGACAAGTTGGGGGAACATATGAGACACATCCACGCAAAACGGCCATCGCTTAGCATAATGCTGCGACCCTATGCGAGACGGAGTTGCCGTGGTGGTAGAAAACAAATGCCATACTACAGTCCGTGCACAGTTATTTTACCTCTAACAGCAGTGACAGTAGCAACCTAACAGCAACCTTATTGTGACGACAATAAAGATCACAATGATTTTGACAGGCTTGTCAATGGCAACGACCCAATAGCAACCTTATTGGAATGAGAATAAACATCACTTTGATTTGGACACAGTCATGAGAAATCAGAGGTGAAATAACTGTGGACGAACTGCAATTAGAACTTACCGCTGGAACTATAATAATTGATCGAATCGATAAGTTGTTTGTTGATAAGCTGACAGGCGCCATCATACAGTGCCACTGGTTTAGGTGACCTTACGACTATTATGACAATGAATACTTTAGCGAGTCATCAAGGTGGGTAGCGGGACTTTACATTTTATAGTAACGATGGTCTGATTTTGCAGATGCCATATCTGTTTATGCGTGTGCTGTGCTACCCAATAATACAAAATATATAAATATATTTTTTTCTATTTAATATAAATCCTAATAATAATAAATAATGTTAATATTTAATATCCCACCAATATTACGTATATAAACGCGAAAGTTTGTCAGGCTGGAGGGAGGTTTGTTACTCTTTCACGCAAAAACTACTGAATGGATTTTGATGAAACTTTACAGTTATATAGCTTATACGTCAGAATAGCACATAGGATACTTTATATCCCGATATTCCCACGGGATCGACACTCATGCGGGTAAAACCGAGAGGCGTTGCTAGTATTCAATAAGAAAACACACCTTCCAATAAGTATATATGTGTAAATAAAAGGAATATAAACGTATTATTGAAATCCTTAGAACGGCCTTTCCTTCAGTGTCCCCTTTCACCCTAGAGATACATATAAAAGATATAAATGATAAATAAATGATAAATGATTTTATTTTGTAAGTAGGTTTGTACAAACACTTTTACACGTCAATCATATTTTAAAAAAACTAGATGAGGTCGGCGTTTCCTATCTGACTAGTCTGAGAAGAAAGGCCGAAACAAACTCAGACGTCACAGTCTCTTTTAAAGTCCAGACATAATCTTGGTCAGATCATATGAAGACCATGTAGGTCGATGTCTGAGATGGTCTTTTGAGGAAAGAACCACACAGATTGAGAGGACCTGTCCAGTCAGTGCACGCATTTGTCAGAAATTGTGCAGCTCAACTCAAAACTTAAGGAGCTCAGCTATAATCGCGGTACAGACGCCAGCAGGTCAAGATACCCGAAACTATAAAATTTTCCCAATCAACCTTGAACCTTATGCTTTAGCGATAAAGCTTGATGCACTGGCGTCTGTACAACAATAACAAATTAATCATAGATAAAAATAGTTAAATATTTCTATCTAGACTAGACCAATAAAGGTGCATATACTTTCCGCTGCCTTCTATATAAATACTACTTGTCAGTTTCAATTGAAGGCTCATAAAGGAAGCATTTATACCAAGTAATTTATGTATCCGGACCTAACTGATTGCACACATAGATCCGCGACCACTCGGCGTTTTAAGAAGAATTCTATTATTAATAGATATTAATAAAGTATGTGAGGAATTTATTTTATGAATTACTGCTGATATATGGAATGATAAACATGTCTAATTCAGATCTTTATCATTCCGTATCAGATTACTATCTAGAATTCTAGATTTATAAACATCGTTTATAATCTAAAAGATGAGTCAAACAACAACAGTCTGGGTGTTTTTCTATCTATAATATGTATGTATTTACAAAAAAAAAATGTATATAAGTAGTTTATCAGCCATCTTGTTACCATAACACAAGCATTAGGTTGCTTAGCTTGGGACTAGATGGCGCTGTGTGAAATGTCCAGGGATATTATTATTATTCATAAAATACCCAGCATAATCCACCTATAATGTTCCCACTGCTGGGACACAGGTGTCCATTCGGTGAGAGGGAGTGGCCTGTAACCCACCACGTGGGCCCAGTGCAGGTTGGTACATGTCACATGTCTTAAAATTTTTGGTTCTAGGACATGCCGGTTTCTTCACTATGTGTGAGGATGTGTGATCAAATACCCAATGTGATTTCAATTCTGTCTGAAACTATATCTTTAATCAATAATTGGACAGACAGGCTGATTTGTTAAACTGCTGTTAAGAAAAAAAATAGACGTCATTTAAGCAAGATAAAGTGGTTAACAAAAAACTTAATTAACAAAATAAAACATATACTTTAAACTAACGTCTTTCGTTGACTTGAATGTGCCCTGACGGTTGAGAGTATGTCATGCTCACTCAAATGTCTCGCAGCTGGTGGCGTGTGTGTTGTTGGATCATTAAGTTCCTTTCAAAATGGTTAAGCTTATCCATACGTCATGTTCATGAACGGGCGTACCAATATATTGTTTATTTATTGATTTAGGATCTGCAATAAAAATGTACACAATACATGACACATAACATGAAGGACAATATCAGGTAATGAGTAGGTGCACTCCTTCACTTATTCGAGATCATTTATACGAGACCACAGCTTGCACAATCACACTAACAACTGAGCTTACAAAGTTAAAAGATTAATTATTATTAATCTTTTAACTTTGTAAGCTCAGTTAGCAAATTCGCGTTAGCTTCGTTAGCTTAGTTTAGCAACTTCTCCAAATGTTACCTACTGGTAACATTTGGAGAGGTAACATTTGGAGAAGTTGCTAAATTATTAAGAAAATATAACAAGTAGAGATACCTAAATTAAATACTTAAAATAAATTCGATCTATTAAAAAAACCTTATATTTAGCCAGAGACTCGCATTGTAACAATATTTCATTTAAGAATGTCCGTGGAGTATCTTGCCGTTTTTAACCGATTTCAAAAAAAGAGGAGGTTCTCAATTCGACGGTAGGTTTTTTTTGTGTGTTTGTTACGCGTTTACTCCGCCAATTGTGGACCGATTTTCAAAATTATTTTTGTTCGAAAGGAGATACTTCTGAAGTGGTCCCATAGAAGTTTCATCAAAAACGGTTCAGGAGTTTGGTTTTTAAACCAAAATTACTGGTAAAAATTACAACTTAAAAGTGAAAAATAAAAACTTTTTTGCAAAAACAAAAACAACCGACTTCCAAAAACGACACTACAAAGTCAAAAATAACTTTAATTTCGGAAGTCGGTGGCAAACAACGAAAATGCGAACCCAACGACACCGAATTTCGAAACTAAAGTTATTTTTCACTTTGTAGTGTCGTTTTTGGAAGTCGGTTGTTTTTTTTTTGCAAAAACGTTTTTATTCTATGAAGAATGGGCAACTAGCTTCATCTATCTGACTGACCGACCCTTTGACAATTCAAAAGTGTTTGTAATTGGTTTATTTGAAATAAATGCTTAGAATTTGAGTTTGAACGATAGTAATACATATAGTTATTTATTTCGAAGGTTCTATTAAATACTTACAACTCATGAATACATCTACGGCTACCGGTTAAACCAGCCTAATTTTATGTACCTACGAAGTTATGTTAATAGTGTCATTTGCATTTCAAATTGATGATTGCACGTCATCTAAGCGGATTATTTAACGTGTGTTAGACAAGCACCTGTGAATGTGAAACTGCTATGCAGCATCATAACCTTGATAATATTCATTGATTCACGTTATGCTATGCAAGGAGCAATTTATTGGCTTGATCGATGAGCAGTTATTGCATAATATTTACATATTTCTTGATGGTCTGACCATGGTTGGCAGAGATTCTATATTTTTTTTGTTCAAACTTGAAAGCTTACAATAATTCACGTCATCACTTCATACATAATTCAAAAGAGAGAAGATTCTTTTACGTACTTAAATAACGGATTGGATAAAAAAAAAAAATTCTATTGGCATAAGGAAAGGAACTGTACCCAATCTAATCGGATGCAGCTGAATTTATTTTACGAGTACATGAAGCGACTGCCCATCTGATCTTCACAACCCAGTTACTGGGTACGATACCCCTGGTAAGACTGGTTGTCGGACTTCCTGACGACCAGTAACGACGGTCAAAGATTCACGAATACCGGGATCAACGGCTTAACGTGCTTCCCGAAGTACGGAGGGATCTTTTTTTTTTTTTTGAGGATGGGAAATCATCAAATGACCCCTCCGAGTGTCAGACTCTTACTGACTAAAACCCACCCGTGTTCCTTCCCTTTATATTCCAGGCAGGGGTAACCCTTGGGTAACTCACCGTCCGATCAGGACCAGGCCCGTGCCGGACGGCGTGTTGTGTTCCACGAGCGCCTCAAAGAGATGTCAGCATGAGAGACGGGGCCCCATAGGGCCGTAGCCTGCCAGGGTAGCGGGATTGTCCGAAAGGGTTACCGCTGCCCTGGAACATAAAGGGCTAAGGAAGGAACACGGGTGGGTTTTAGTCAGTAAGAGTCTGACACTCCCTCCTGCTCCACCCAGAGCGGGAGGAGTCATTTGATGATTTCCCATCCTCAAAAAAAAAAAAAAAAAAAAAGGGGTAACCCTTTCGGACGATCTCACTACCCCCCCGGAAGTACGGAGGGATCTTGGTACGTAAAAATGGTCACCCATCCACGGACCAACCCTGGCAAGCGTAGCTTAACCTGATTGATCTACCTGTGCGGCTGTTATTACTTAGCCACAAGCCCCTCACAGGAAATTACAAGTATCCATATAATTGAACTGCTAATTGAGAATTGGAAGCACTTACATATCTAAAGGTATGCAAAAGTTACTGCCTTTAATACCAAGGTCACCTTAAACTACCTTCCTTGAGAGGAAATAAGGATAATGAGATGTTTCCTGAAACGATCCAACAATGACAGCGTAACAAGGATCTGAAACTTGTTACGAAGTTCCGCTACACGCTCCCTCAGAAATACTTCAAGAAATAATTTCTTATGAAATAAGAAATTTATAAGAATTTTTTTATAATGTTGCAGCTGTTTCTTATAAAGAGGACTGTGTTTTTATGAAAAATAATAAGAGTACTTGCTTTGATTTTGAAGGAGATTTAGGACTGATTTATCCAACGTCAGATAACTTTATCGGAGGAAAAAATTTGACGTGGCCAAAATCGGAATTATTGCCGCCATTTTGATTTGTCTTTACAATTTCACAAGAAAAAACCCAAATGTTTACCAACAGCCCTACTGTCAATGTCATTCGACCGACAAAATGTCCTTGTAGCAGTATAGACGAAGGCAAAGCTCCTGCAAAGATGTTTTTTTTGTGATGTTCATTAAAAAAAAAAGTTTTATTTAAAAAAAAAAAAAACTATTACCTACTCTAATAAGTGTAAAAGCCGGGTACATATTTGAAAGTCGAAAATTAAAATATTTACGGTTAAAATGTCAATGTTGAAAACATCGAAAATTTAAATATCGAACGACCATAAAACCGAAAATTAAAATTAAAATACTGTCGAATAGTTAGATAACCTACGTCCAATATATCTAAAATCGAATTATCGACAAACATGACATCGAAAGGCTTAAATATCGAAGTACAGAGTATCGAATGTCCTAAATATCGATATTTATTTATATGTTGTGCTACAAAAATTAGTGACAGAAACAAATCGCTGCAAAACCGACTCCACGTGGTCTTGTCTGCCCTACTCCTAGAGTGTAGTTAAAGCCCGCGTAGGCCCGCGAGCCGAGGCGGAGGCGATAAGCTCGCGTGGGACCGCCGAAGCCCCGCAGCGCCGGAGCCGTGACAGAAACCATGCCTGCTGCATGATGCATGCCAACTTCTAATCCGTGATCCGACATGATAATAATTATTCGTTAAACAATACGTTAAACGTTTGCAGTGGACAGACTAATAAGTTGACTTATGCGTTGGCAGAGTGTGACAACTTCAAATCTACCGACATTTTCTCCTATATCAAGTTCGATATTTTAACTAGTAGGTAGGTATTTTTAACATAAATATAATGAACTAAAGTGTATTAAATGTTGACATTTTGAACTTAGGTATAATGATTATCGATATTTTTAATCATTAGATATTTTTATCACTCGGCATTTCAATGTTAGACATTTTAAGCTTAGGTATAACAATTTTCGATATTACGATATAATCGATATTTAAATTTTCGATGTTTTGAACGTTGACATTTTACACGTAGGTATTTTAATGCTCGACGTTCAAATATGTACCCGTAAAAGCCACAACACAGAATTACTAAATATTAAATCATTTCCACTAGAATCTGTAAACTACATATATAAATAATTATTTTGCTAACATTGGTAAGAACCTTGTACTAAAAATCCAGCCACGCATAGGTCATAATCAGCAGGCTCGACATCTCAATCCAATAGGTCAACCTAACTCATTTGTACTGCTTCACACTGATATAAGTGAAGTGAACCTTATCGTCATGAGTCTTAAGACCGGCAGTGCACCTGGATAGGACAACATTTCAACTAGTTTTTTAAAATGCAAAACAAGCTATTATTAGGCCAATATATAAGTCTGGGGATAAAGACGATGTCGGCAACTATAGGCCTATATCTGTTCTACCTGCAATTTTCAAAATAATTGAAATAAATTAACAGAAGGTTACTTAAATATCTAAAAGAATTTAATTATAATTATATTATCGGCAACTTCCGGCAAGGTATATCTACTGAGAATGCAGTTGCGACGCTTAGTGCGCTAATTACTGAATAACTTGATAGCGGCAAGAAATGTGTAACTGCATTCCTAGATTTAAAAAAGGCCTTCGACACCGTCTCTGTCCCACTCTTAGCAAATAAGCTGGAAGCTATTGGGGTTCGTGGGGTGCCGCTAAATCTTCTCAAAGATTATCTCAGCAATCGAAAACAGAGGGTTAGAGTGGGTCAACATATTAGTGGGGCATGGCAATGTCTTACGGAGTCTCTCAAGGGAGCGTGTTGGGGCCCACCTTGTTCCTTATTTATGTGAACGAACTCTGTAACATGCATAATGCAAACGCAAAAATCTTTTCGTACGCTGACGACACGTCAGTAGTCTTCACGGTTAACTCTTGGCGAGACATTCAGCTTAGCGCAGGATTGGAATTGTCTGAGATTGCTGGATGGCTAGGGCGGAATTTGCTCACACTGAATATATCTAAAACTAACTACATAATAATATGTTTCAGTGTGTGCATCGTACACAACCCAGCACTGACTTTAATCTTAAGGTTCACCTCTGCGATGCTGGAAATCACTCACACTGCAGCTGCTCAACTTTAAACCGAGTACCTCATACTCGTATCAAATATTTGGGTATTATCGCCGACCAGAGATTATCTTGGCATCCCCACATCGATCAAGTTGCTAACAGAATCAGAAAACTAAGCTGGATCTTCAGGACTCTCAGATATAATACCTAAAAATGTATGTACTCCTTCAGGCAGGAACAAAAACCTCCTAAATGTGATATATTTAGCGCTTGCACAATCCGTATTGTTATACTGCATCTCTATATAGGGGGGTGCTTCTAAAACAAAAGTCTTATATTAGAACGAGCACAACGGGCTCTTACAAGTGCATGTATTTCAAAAAAAACAGAAATATTGTACTGAAAAACTATATCATATCAGTAACCTTTAACGGTCCGGAAACTTTACACTACTCAAGTTGTTCTCACAAAACATAAATCACTAACCTATGATTCCAGAATATTGTCAAGAAGAAGAAAATATATTATATTAAAAACACCACAAATAAGAACACAATTTGCCAGTATTAAACTTTGGAAATGATCTGCTCAGCTTTATAACGCTATCAATAAACACATTTACATCTACCCCAAGAATAGTTATGAATGTATCAAAACAATAACGGAATGGATAAAAAAGCTTACCTACAGCAAGACTGAATCACTTCTAGAACAGATACCTACAATAACATAAACATTGCACATACACACACACACACACATTCACTCAAATCACCTTGTTTTGGTTATGTACCTACTCGTATTAGTATATTTAATGGACACTTTTTTTATATGAAAGTGCGGAGTCTCCTAATACAAGCATCTTTTGCTTAAAAGGAGGCTTCAATCTCAAATTTGTTGTACCTACAAGTATGGTTATCAAATGAACAATTTTATATATATATATATATACAAGTCTATAATAAAAAAAAATAAGAAAGAGGCAGGAGCTCATTGGGCATCAAAAAATTCGTCCACATCGCTGTCAATGGGATAAGTGCCCAAAAGGCTGGCAGCATTACCACGTTGCATGGCAATGCTGATTCTTTGGGCTAAAAATAGACCAGTCGTCTGGTCACGTGAAGAGTCAACCAACCGTTTGGAATAATACATACAAAATTGCCAAACCTGAACAATACAATTATGGAAAAATATCCGGTAAGTTCCGTTTGTACTATAATAATCTTAATTTAAAGTTGTCTACTTCGGTGTTGGCCAATAAATTGTATATATACATATTTACACTTCCTTTCTAACTTTTCTCGGAACTAAAAATGCCATGATTCATTTAATAAAAACCACGAACCAAAACATAGGAAGTAATTAAAAGCAAACTCGCCCGCGTCACCGATCCCTTCAAATGTAAAAAAATGTTAAATTATTCATTTAAAATGTCCACAAATGAAATAATTAAATCCCACACTGTAATAAATTGTTTGAATGATAATATTATAAACTCTACACTGGCGTAGTTCGTATAATATAACTATTTATTTTAATATATGTGCTGCGGTTTACGAATTTTAACGTATTTTAGTCGTAGACAAGTATGCATTTTAATTTTTATGGCTTCCTTAAAGCTGAGTCTGCTAAAATTATTATTGAGTAAAACTGCAAAATAGAGATTTTGAATTTAAAACCTACGTCAGACGACCTTTTGTAAAATATTTATTCGTGTTACTATTTGATTTTGTATGTATTTTAGTGTGCAAAAATTGTCATGTGATGGCCAACTGCAATTTTGGACTTTTTTGTGACGTTCGTAGTAAAGCTATGCATTATGCAGCATCCTAGCTCGTATGGTCTACTATTAACCAATGTAAGTAGTTTTTCATTAAGACAATATTAAAAGCCGGGAGGGACGCCTTAGAATGACATTATAGTAACCTTATTGGTGATGTTCTTCAGAAAATACAGGTGCGTACTCGCAAACGGCGTGCGTAGGACGACGTTTCCCGTAATTGAAAACGTTCAAAATATAGTCGCGATCTCATCTCAGCGGCAAACAATGTCAAAAACTTGACAAAAATGTAGGGAAATTAGAGGTATTTTTGGCAGATTGAGACTAAGATCAGACTGTGAACGTTCTTAAAATTACGAGAATGGCCCCTCCGATCACAGATGCTCTATCTACATATATCTGTGTCTCCGATGTATGAACGTATATGAAGCATGAGGAATATGTCAAGATCGTCGCAGGAGGCGTTCTATACTTACTGCCTACCTCCATTGTGGAAGACGGCGTGAGCTTAGTATATAAAATATAAAAAATCTGTATCTACCTGACCATAATATACCTGACCGTATATAAACATGAAAGAAAACTGTTCACCAGGTGGTATTTTAATATCCAGAATAAGATTACTACAAAGAATTATTCTCATTATAACTATGTACGAGTAAATATGGATTATTAAAAATAAATATGATTATTAAGTATGACGTGTATGACAATATCATCATTGTCATATTTTATTTTTTTATTCTCTTTGACATTGATTTACATTCTGTAATTACTTAAAGTCACCCGGACTTATTACTCCTTATTATTTATTTATGAAAATAGTCTACTTTTGGAATGTTTGTAAATATGTGAGCACCATGTACCTATCACATAGTCAATTTATATGTCATGGTTTCATTAATTCATTTTAATTTTTTTTTTTACCTATTGTGGTATAGTAATTTTATGTTTAGGTGCATCGTCTTCACATATAATTATATAATTAATGTATGCAAAATATTGTAAAACATTTTAAAAGAGTAACGGTGGAGTTTCTTGCCCATTCTTCTCCATACGAAAACTACCTTTTGGAAGGGGCGACTAGAATCAATTTAATTTTAATTTTGACGTTCAAAAGTGCCTTTTATGTGCCTATTTGAATTAAATGATTTGACTTTGACTTTGACATCATCTGCCTAGCCATTTCCCAACTATGTTGGGGTCGGCTTCCAGTCTAACCGTATGCAGCTGAGTACCAATATTTTACATGAAGTGACTGCCTATCTGACCTTCATAATCACGTTACTGGATCATACGATCCCCTTGGAAAGACTGGTTGTCAGACTTTCGGGCTTCTGACAACCCGTAACCACTGTCAAAGATCCACGAATGACAGCTGGGACCAACGGCTTAACGTGCTTTCCGAGGCACGAAAATGGCCACCCATCTGCGGACCAACCGCGGCAAGTGTAGCTTACTCTGATCGATCGACCCGTGTGGCTTAGCCACAAGCATGTATGACAATGTCAAGGCTAGAATGGATTGCACTACATTTTTCTTCATCACAACATGTTATTCGAGAAATAATTAATATTGTGAAATATATTGCAAGGTCAGTAAATAATTATCCTCAAATATTCATTTTATTGAAATTAAATTGGGTTTTCCTTGAGATCTCGTCAATGTTTTATTAGAATTCTTACAATATTCTTACTTGCATAAGATGTAAAATAACTAGTATATTATTATTTAGATGTTAGAGGTCAACGACTTCGTACTGTGGAATTGTTCATTGAATTAATTGTTTTTCTAAGACCGAAAAATTTTAATGTTACGCCAGCGAAGTCTGGGTCGGGAGGCGCAGCTATTTAATTATAATTGAATTGTTTTTTTTTTATATACATAATACGCAGTTAGTTGATGATTGAGTCACGTGATCAACTTTGAACGTTAATATCTTAGGAACGTGACACAATATGGTGTTTGGTCTTATTATGTTGTCTGTTTGCAGTGAGGTCAGCTATCGATTTAAATAGGTCTCATGCATGGCCGCCATTTTTAAAATGGCGCGACTACATAATATAAAAATCTTCAAACCTCTTTCCAAAAGGTAGGTTAATAAATCTATTTATTGAAATAAGACAAACATCTAAGCTAACATTTAAAATAATAATACATATGCATGTGAAAAAACAAGCAAAAGAATCATAGGGCATCAAAAAATTCGGTTAATAAATTTATTTTTACCTTTTACAAATATCTCTACAGAAATTAGGTCTTGATTCAATAGTGTGGCTATCAACTATTGTTATTGATAAATACTATTAAAACGAAATAATATCATGTTTTAATTTTAAACTTAAACAACACACATTAATATATTTTTTTTCCAAACAAGTCTACTTCTAGATGTTTCTATTTAATGTACCCGCCCACATTCCTATGAACACCAGCGTATTTAAGGTCAGCACTGTTTTGTGTTCCGATCTCGGAAAGGGAAGTGATTACAAACAAGAACTAGACAACTACACGATTTTATACAGCAAAATATATAGGGTCACCCTGCTCATGAAAACTGGTGATAATTTGTATATTTTATTAAGTTTTCCAGCAATAAATTGATGCGTATTATCATAGACACACACTACAGACACAGCAGAGACACAGTCACACACAATACACACACACAGACAGACACTTCGTGTGTGTTAGTTAGTTTTTAGTGTAATTATAATGTTGTATGTATTTATAGTATTTTTAAGTTATATTAATATTGTATTGTATGTGTTTATATGGGCCTTGATGCCTGAAATAAATGGATAAATAAATAATATACAGAAAAAATCCTAAAACATCCCGAAGATATTGTAAAGTTACGAAGCCAACGCGATCGAAGCGTAGTACGTCGTAGCAAAGTGCGCAGTACGCCGTAGAACGGTACGTGCTACGGCGTAGCCTGATGCGTATTACGCCCTAGCTCAATACGTAGCATTATTAAACGCTTACATCTTTAATTCTGTGAGCTGCGGATGTAATTGTTTTATGAATTACTAACTGTTGCCCGGGGACTTCGTCCGCGTGAATGTCGGTTATCGCGGTTGGATAAAAAGTATTACTATGTCCTTCCTTGAGGTTCAAGCTTACTCTATACCTACTAAATTTCATCAAAATCGATTCAGTAGTTTAGCCGTGAAAGCGTTACAGTTTTACTTTCGAATTTATAACATTAGTACGCCAATAATGCATTAATTTCGAACAAATTTTATTACCTACCATAAAAAAAGTATCACCATAAAAATTGTTTTAGAACTTTTTAAGAGGAACAATTCCATCATACATGATTTCTGCGTAACTTAAACCGTTTACGCAGCGCACGCAACGGAAGCTCTCAAAAAGGAATATGTTTTCCCGTTTGAACAACATTTTCCATTAATGTTCCGCTCCTATTGGTCGCAGCGTGATGTTATATAGCCTAAAGCCTTCCTCGATAAATGGACTATCCAACACAAAAGAAAAAAAATCAATTCGAACCAGTAGTTCTTGAGATTAGCGCGTTCAACCAAACAAACAAACTCTTCAGTATAGATAAATCGAGAGGGTCATCAATCCGCGGAAACTCTTATCACCGCAATTCAGAAAAATGATGTATTTGCACATCGCCTGAGTGAATGGATAAAACGTCTGCACAAAGATACACGCGATGAAATGATGAATGAAAGTTGTATTCGTGAATGTTTTAGCGGCATTTGGCGTTTTTAGTAATTTTATATTATGATATTTTATTATTATCCGAAACTATAAGACCAATTGGCGTACTGGGAAGGACAAATCTTATCTCCGTGATATCCTTATGATCAATAAATAATTTATTTTGACAAGGATTCATATTTAAAAGGGATTTTTTGACATGCTTACGTTTGTATGAACAAACGTAAGCATGTCAAAAAATACCTTTTTAAAACATAAAAGCGATATAAAAAAATAAAATATAAAAGATAGAAATATGGTGTCGAGGACTTTTTTGTAGAACTGTTTAAGGCGGACCAGATTGCCATACATTGTTTTTAGTTATATAAAACTGTTTAGGCAGCGCATGCAAATAATTCTGTTTTAAGAGGTATTTCTTTCCGACTTGCTAGAAAAAAGTTGTGATAGCTCAGCTAAAATGCATGATGTAAACATAATTTATAGCCTAAAGCACTCACACATAATGTAGCTTTCTACCTGTGAAAACAGTTTTAGAATTTAATCATTAACTCCGGAGATTACCTCCTACATACATACAAACAAACAAATTTTACCTGTTTATAATACATATTAGTATAGAAGTATAGATGGAATTGGGATACTAAACAACTAACTAGGGATAATGTTGTTATGAACAAAATAAAAGATTTATGTTCAGATTAGCCCTCTAACTGTAAGTCCGAGAGCAGTGGTGGCTCAGTGGAAACAGCCGCATTACGAATTGAAGGTCGTAGGTTCGAACCCAGGTAGGCACTTAACTGAGAGTAAATTATTTCATCACCACTGCTCTCAAAACGGTGAAGGAAAACATCGTGAGGAAACCGGCATGTCCTAGAACCAAACATTTGAAGATATGTGTCATCCACCAACCCGCACTGTGCCCGCGTGATGTTTTTCTGCCTACTCCTTCTCACAGAGAGGCCAGTATCCCAGCCGTGGGAAAACTATCGGCTGATTATGCATATGCCGAGTGACAAACATCTATCATGTTGGTCACTATACAGGGTGAAATTGAATTCATGGGCATCCTTTTAAGGGGTGCATTGTAATCATCATTATGAACAACTTTTACTATGCGACCAAATCTGAAATCGCGAAAAAAAAACAGGATGGCAACCCCTTAAAAGGATGCCCATGAATTTAATTTCACCCTGTATAGAACTAATCTGGACTTGAATAATTTTCGTTATAGTGACAAACATGCACATCATCATCATCAGCCTATAGCAGTCCACTGCTGGACATAGGCCTCTCCTATTGCATGCCATTCAACTCGATTTTCGGTAACTCTCATCCAGCTGCTACCAGGCATCCTGCGAAGATTGTCACTCCACCTAGCCGGGCGTCCCATCTTACGTTAACCAATTCGCGGTCTCCACTCAAGAACACGTCTACCCCCAACAAACATGTTAGTAAACAAAACAAAAAAAAATCCACACAGCATTAATAATGTTGTTGCCAACCCTATTCAACCTGGTTATTTAAATAACAATACATTAAATATGCCATCATATACCTTTCATACATAAGTACGTCGTTAAGGACACTCAAGCCGTCTGTTTAGGGCACATAAGTACGTATGTATCAAAGGACCCTCTCAAGTAAGTACTTGTGCAAACAAAGTTGCCAATCCCTGCTAAGCCTAGTAACTTGTGATTTATTGCCACACGCTTCACCCTGCGGCTTTGCCTGCGACCTTTTGAATCTGTAATATAATATCAATACTTTGAGTTTTGGAATGTATTGGACAATAATGTGTAACAATAACTTTTCTGAAAAGGGATTTATCACGGAATATAACTCAGAAAGATCAGGTGTGTAGTACTCGTAACCGGCGTAGGTACGGGTGTAACCAGATGTATGTATGTTTCCA
This sequence comes from Apamea anceps, assembly GCA_951799955.1. Lineage (NCBI taxonomy): Eukaryota > Metazoa > Arthropoda > Insecta > Lepidoptera > Noctuidae > Apamea > Apamea anceps. The sequence continues at coordinate 3,340,757 of OX637520.1, read as the reverse complement.
CACTGCTTCTGCATCTAAAGTTTCTGGTGTCTTTATATTCCTGTTTATGTCGTAATAGGATATCTGTGTTTATGTTGGTGTGAATGATGATATGGTTAGAAAGGGGGTGACTACCGAGATGACGACTAATAGAGAAATATGGAAGAAAAATACCTCAAATAAATTGGGATCAAGGCAGGAGAATGATGATCTTGATGATGTGATAATAGGACCAGGAAATGCGCTAGCCAGGAGGGAAGATTTAAGAAAAGAAGATCTTAATGGTGATGTTCTTGAGAATGGTAAGGTGTGTAGTACTCGCAACCAGCGTATATGATAGAGAGGCAATTCAGAATTCAATTCAGAGGGGCAATTCTCGTAATTTTAAGAACGTCCACAGTCTGAGGGGCAATTCTCGTATTTTTAAGAAGGTTCACAGCCTGATCTCAGTCTCAATCTGTCAAAAAATACCTCAAATTTCCATACATTTTTGACAAGTTTTTGACATTGATTGTCGCTGAGATGAGACTGCGACTAGATTTTGAACGTTTTTAATTACTGGAATTGGAGCTCTGATAATATATATGAACGTAAATGACGCAAAAGGAGTATGTAAGGATCGTAGCAGGCGTTCTGTAGTTTTTTCCTACCCCCATGGGACGAAGCCGAGAGTTTATGTATGTAGAATTAAAATCCGGATAATTTGGTATAGACTCCAAGTATCATTGTAAGGCCTCCCACAAGGTGGACCGATGACCTGGTAAGGGCCGCAGGAATCCGCTGCATGTCAAAGTCAAAGTTTAAATACTGACTACAGCCTGTCGATTAATGACAACATAATAAAATCAGACTCACAAGTCGCCGAGGCATTTGAAAATTTATTTTCAGATATTCCCGCTTCAACTACTAAATCCCTAAACTCATCACCTTTTGTTGCTGAGTCTTTGCTTAAGGAAAATGTTAATGGTTGTGATTCGGAATTTCATTTTGAACTACAGTGTAGCCAGGGGGTTAATTGTAATAGTTAAAACATGTTCGCGATGGTATATTCAATTAAAAGTTGGTATTTTTTAATGTTTACTTAAAACACTTGTTATAAAAATATGATTTTTGGCATTTTCAATCTCAAATAGCTGCCTGGGGGTTAATTTTAGAGTTTCGCTGTGATATGAAAAAATGCTCAAGATGTTATTTCGCATAAGAAAATAGTACTGCTGTTTTTATGGTCGTTTTTTCTACTTTAATTTTTGGGAATTAAAAGTTCGATACTTGAATGATTTCCTTTTACTCTGTTTTCTAAAGGATGATTTCCACCAAACGGCTCGCAACGTATCGGATCGGAACGGATTTTACAATCTTTAAACGATATTAAATCGTTTACACAGTATTTAAAATCTACTCGCATATTACCAAGCCGCGCACAGCAGCATTACCAAGGACGTCTTCCGCGACACGCGATCGTAGTCGAAAGTATGTTGCGACGCGCGATCGGCTCCGTTCGTATATCTGATCGAATCCTTTCGGCATTAGAACACGTCAACACGGTAGCAATGAAAAAATTTGTCTAGGCGCAGAAACGGATATATCCGCAAGCGACAGTACGGAGCCGATCGTATGCTTCGATATCCTGCCGGATGAGATCGGCTGTCACCGGATCCGTTCGTATCCTTTCCGATCCGATGCGATGCGAGCCGTTTGGTGGAAATCATCCTTAAGAATGGACATAAATATACGTACGACATTTAAAAGAAGCAAGCTAATATAAAGCTTGTAAAAAGAGAATAAAAGATCCCAATACCCGAGAAAGGTTTAAGTGCATCACGCTATATTTAGTTGGGAATCTCCCAGAAAAAAGGTCTGCCGATATCAACCTACACATTTATTTATTTATTTAAACTTTTCGCACAAAAAGGTACAAAGGCGGTCTACCAGTCAACCAAGGGTGGTGAAGAGATTAGACACATTCATAATTTATTTATTCAAACTTTATGGACAAGTAAATAAAAAAGCTGCAAAGGCGGTTACGGATTGTTTTAGGCGATTTTTATACAGCTTTAATGGCGACATTAATTTAACACACGTATACGGTTTTTTTAATTTTATTATACGGTTTCGCGTTTTCGTTTTATGGACATATATATGAAGAACTGTAGCACAGGGGTCACTTGCCGGGGTCACGGATCATAATATCGCATCAATGAAATTAAAACGAATAACGTGCAAAGAGTAGGCGAATTGAAGATAAAAGAGAGAGCCCTATGTCGGTGAGCGGCGCTGGCGGTAGATTTCAAATTACGAGTTATTTTATGCTGATATAATTTTTATGATTACTGGCCCTTTTTACTACTGGTCCCTTGAGTTAAATTAATGGCAGCATTGTAGCGGTACGTTGCATAAATAAAGAAGGAAAAAGGATATAAAAAAATTCGTCCGCATCGCTGTCAACAGAAAATGTGCCCAAAAGGCTGGCAGAATTGCCACGTTGTATGACAATGCTGATTCTTTGGCCAAACTTAGGCTGATACGTACCTAATCAAAATAAAGTGCTAGTGTATGGTGCCTACAAACATTGGACCAAACATATTTTTTTTTTAATGAGATGTTGCACCAGAATTACTCTTGCATCGTGGGTGCGTTTACACACATTTAAACTCACATACACAAACAACCAGAACCGGAACAACTACCTGTAGGCAATACAAATATTTGTTCCGTACGGGAATCGAACCCGCGACACGCAGCGCAGCAGTCGATCGCTCAGCCACTGCGCCAACCGTGTCGGCAATTATAGAGTTACCACGTTGAACAAGTTACTGATCATTCTCCCTTGTTTATTCTTGTCTTAAAATGAGCTATTTTATTTTAGCCTGTAAGTAATATTCCAGGTTATCACATTCCAAAACTCAAAATGCTGATTTAGGTCATACGGCGGGCTGGTTACCTCTATCACATGCCGGAGTAGATATGGGCTAAAATAACCACACAGTGGGTCCCAAACAGCAGCAAATGGCAATGTGGCAGGCACAGGAGGAAATAACGAGATGAACTCAATTTTTTTCATAAGGATTAGCCACAAACAGCAGTAGATAGGGATACGTGGAAGGTCCCTCCGTCTACTTATCACTATCTACTGCTGTGTTTGTCTTGAAGTGGGATACAAACGGCTAACAATAATAATTCATTTTCAACACCCATGGTAACACGTCAAAAATCATTGAAACTGCAAGGCCTTGCACAAATTAATGTCCTATTGAAAATCATGGTTACTTTGTATTTCGATGTGACTTGGTAACATTATATTTGGTTTTGACTCTAAATTCTTTACACCAACAATTGCCGCTAGCAATTAATTAAATAGTGTAATAGAGCAGTTCACAGCTAACCTATAAACACACAAATAGCCCCCGCAGTGGCTACATGCGGCGGGCGCAGTGGCTCGGAAGGGTGGCTACTGAGCCATGCCGCCCCAGCCGCGTCACCGGCGCGACAATTATGTCCAATACCTTCCATTCAGCTGGGCATAAATCGAGATGGAGCTTTATTTGATTCTTTAACAAGCTGACTAGACATAGTTTATACTAACTAAACTAATATATTATTATAAAGAGGTATTTTTCTTTTCTATGTAGACGGTAATCTCTGGAACAAACAGTCGGATTTATAAAAATCTTTGCGTTTGATAGCCCAATTCTTAAGGAAGGCTATAATAATATGGTTTTTTAACTTCACGCTATGACCCTTCGGAGCCGAGCAATAAGGAAACAAGGCAGAAAGAACGCTTAGCGAAAGCGAAGTGATAGCGCAGGCAGGTGATGCGATGCAACGCGGTGGGTTGGGGGACCCGGAACTTCGACGCGGACGAAGCCGCATGCAGAAGCTAGTAATTGTAAAGCGTACTGCCAGACAATGTACACCTGCAGCCTGTGGGTCCGCTATACGCAGAAGGCTTTCAATGCCTTGCGGGTCCTCTACAATAATGGGTTTAGGATGCTGATGGGGTTACCGCGTTACTGTAGTGCGTTGGGGATGTTTGCGGAAGCCAACACCGACTGCTACAGGACTATTGTGCGCAAGAGAGTGGCCCCCCTGATGTGTCGTGTGCGGGGCAGCACCAATGGCCTTCTAAACACCATAACAGAGAAGGTGGAGTGTCCTATTGTGAGGCATTGGAATAAGGTGCATAGTTCTGGTGCTGTCCTATTTAATGTCAGGTAAATTAATGTCAGTTAAATTAATTAATAATCAGTAGTTTTAAGGTACTAACATAGTTTTTAAGCCGTATTAATAGTTTTATATGGAATTATGTTCTGAAATAAATTATTATTATCATAAATGTAGCCTGATACTACTTCTACTATTCATAAATCTAACGTTTATTACTATTCATAAATTTAAAGTAAGCTGGAAGTCGGCTGTCATTCAAAATTATAAGCCATTTATTCAAAGGAGGCTGAGAATCAGCAGTTTTTGAATGTCAAAATTACAAAAGACAGTCCCCCAAAAACGCCCGCCCTTCACCACTTCCTAGTGCTATCGCTGGGAAGAAGAAGTGGCGCAACAAACTCAACACACGAACGGAACGCAGAGAACTTGATTGTATACACATTTACATTACGAAACACAAAACGTTAATTTTTTTGCTTTGTTTTTTTTTTATCAACTAGCACACGCCAATATACCAATATATAATATATTGAAAACTAAGTATACTTTTTTTTTTTTTTTTGGGTGGGAAATCATCAAAGACCTCTCCCACTCTGGGCTGAGCGGAATGGATGTCAGACTTTCACTGACTAAAACCCACCCGTGTTCCTTCAGTTGCCTGTGCCAGGGGTCTCGGTATGTCTTTCGAACAACCCGCGGCCCTGGCAGGCATCGGCCCTAGCGGAACCCGTCAGTTCGTGCTGACATCTCTTTGAGGCGCGTGTGGAACACAACGCGCCGTCGACCCGGACCTTTCCTTACCGGGCGGTGAGCTGCCCATTGTTCGCCGCCCGCAAAAACTAAGTATACTCAAGCAGAAATAATTAATAAAAACGTAAACGGAACTTAATACCTAAATAAAAGCTTCCAGGCATAAAGGGCGTGCCTGCTTACATATGCAAAGCTAAATTATGTTCATATAGCTGTCATTCCACCTCATGCTAGGGATTGACACTATTGACAGCTCACTTCACCTAAGTTTTCACGGTGAGATTTTCACGAATAGATCAGCCGCTCGATTCTGTAAAAATCTCACCGTGAAAAGATAGGTGAAGTGAGTTTATAGTGAGCTGTCAATAGTGTCAATCCCTAGCATAATGTAGTTGAAATGACAGCTCACTCCACGCTCACTTCACCTAACTTTTCACGGTGAGATGGTTACAAAATCGCACTGCAGCTGATATTATAAAAAGGTAATATTGATTGTTAGTAAGTAAGAGGTAAGAGGCTTTGGGTAAATTACCCTAATTGCGTAACACACTACCAACCACAATCTGAATCATTTTAAAGGATATCGCTAATCCTTTGCTTCATAATATGTTCGAAAAGTTTGTCTACTCAACAACGTAAATAACGCAATGAATGTTACTAAACTGTCAAAATGAAAGGCCATTGCTACTGTTAGTGTGTTTGATTACAAAAAAAATCGTTCACTGAGAGAAAACTACATTATTACCGAGTGGCATTGAATATGTTATATGATACTTTTGGAACAGCGCAGACAGAGGGGTAGGCTCATTGAAACGTACAAGATACTTACACAACACTACGCCAGCCTTCAAGACCTTTACACATTGAATGCGAACAAACATTTGCGTGGGCATTCCCTAAAGCTATGGGAAAATTCGTCAAAAAAAAGCCCTTGAAGCAATTCTTCTCTAACCGAGTTTTAAAGGCATGGAATAGACTCCCGGAAAATGTAGTGACGGCTCCCACACTGAACTGCTTCAAGAATCGACTGGCAAATATCTCCAAACTATACGAAACACACGCATCAGCTAATTAGCTGCTAGTGTGTCTAACCAAATAATAATAATAATACTTATAGTTGACTTTCATGCGGCTAAAGTCTTCTTTGGAATGCGCTTCCTCTTGATATCAGGACGGCCACCAGTCGGTATGCATTTAAGCGAAAACTGCAGAGTTATTTTCAAAACAAATTTTCAAGAAAATAGCGTAGAGTCATCTCAACATCTCTCTCCCTTGATTTTTTTTGTAGGATCAGGAGTGCCGAGCGGTATATTATGTCGTCAGGGTTTGGAGTTCCCATGTTATTAGGATAAACAGGACGGTATAAACAGTTACAGGGAACTGTAATAAAATTACAGTACACAAAAAATACACTATACAAAAGACAATAATAATAGGTAAATATTAAAAACAGTTAATCGAACAAACCCTTTAGGGTCACAGTTCGTACAGCGGCCAAGCCACCCAACACAAAGTGTATCTACTCGCTATTTAGCAAGCCAACACAGCTATGTAAATATACAGCAGCGCTGTACCAGGTAAACCGACAGTTTTGTCGGGAGCAGGTGCTCTGTATTGAGTCGAATCCGAAGACCGACTGACGAGCAAAACGAGTGCACGCTCTTTTATAGGATGATGCCACCTTGCAATCCCTCCACGACAACTCTGTCCAATGACGCACGTCAAGTGTTTACTTGATACAAAACACTAAAATACGCTAAATCTAATAAGACTTACATCATAACGTAATCAAATAATACAAGAATAATTGTCATAAATAAACAATAGTGATTTGACAAAGTAAAACATTTTAAAAACAAAGCAACATGTCATCCGTTGTTTTGAATAAAACCAACGGGTACAATTTATCGAAATAAGTTGCCAAAAATCAATTAGAGCGTACACCGAGTATTCAATAAATTATGTTTCGATTTATTAGACAATAATTGATAGTAAAAATCACTTAAATTAATAATAAACACAAATCATACCAAATTCTGACTACCCACATTTTTAATTTGACAACCATCTCCGACACGGCCAGAACTGACGTTCTACACGGCCTCGTGTGATCCTGAATCACTTAGTGAATATCGATCGGCCTTTCTGACAAACAAAACCCTTAAGAAAAGGTACGTTGTAAAGAAAAATCCTGAATTAGTTTAGCAAAATCAATCAATAGCAGTTGCATCGCAATAATTCAAAATGATCACACTGTTACAGACAATACATAGCTCAATTAAAGTAGAGACATAGTCTCCCAGCCAAAATCACACCATGGGATTTGACAAGTAACTTGGAGTCGAATAGACAACTCGCATAGGCGTCAAAATAGACAACCCGCATAAGCGTCAAGTTCAACGTCCAAATCCAGGAGTCAACATAGACATCCGATTAAGCGTCAAAATAGACATTCAAAACAAGAATCAACATAGATATCTTGTCAATTCAGCTATAGTACGTCAGTAGCAGATGAAACATCATCATCAGTGTCAACATTGACATCATCATTATCAGTGACTGGACATTCAGGCATTTTTCGTACACTATCATGGGCATATTTGAAAATTCTATTGCTACTCAAAGATTTTAACAAATATCTATCACCATCCAATATTTCTAAAATTCTATAGGGACCTTTAAATAAACTGCAATGTTTTCGATACTCAGGCTATTCCATTTAGATGTCAGTGAAGTGACCTGTCGACTGGAATATGCGGTAAAGATTCTCCTTCTTTTGGTTGACTATTATGAAGGTTAATGAGGGTAGAGAGTTATTCTTTAGATTAGAAACAATTGCTAAAATCTCCGAATCACGCTGTTGTTCAGCTAAAAGCCAACTATTAGACAGAGTTGTAATATCAACACGTTTTTGTTCTGCTTTGTTAATTGATTGTGAAAGGGGGTTTCTTGAAAGAAAGTCTACGTGGTTCATATATCTGCATGCTCGTAATATCAAAATCGTAAGCCTGCATACGACACTTGGGAAAGACATGTGTTAGCACTGCCCTTTGAGGCTTTTGTAGGTACTCCAAGATTGAGCATTGGAATCGGGTAGGTCTAGTTTAAAATCAGGCAAGCGAATTACAGAGACGGAGCAGAGTGCGTTTTAAGCGATTCAATTAACTGAGCCATATTACAGTTCTGAAGCTCTAACATTACTCGCCATGGATCACCAACACCCTGCGATTCCTGGGCTAAACCTAATCCCACTTCTGATGTAGGATCAGGAGTGCCGAGCGGTATATTATGTCGTCAGGGTTTGGAGTTCCCATGTTATTAGGATAAACAGGACGGTATAAACAGTTACAGGGAACTGTAATAAAATTACAGTACACAAAAAATACACTATACAAAAGACAATAATAATAGGTAAATATTAAAAACAGTTAATCGAACAAACCCTTTAGGGTCACAGTTCGTACAGCGGCCAAGCCACCCAACACAAAGTGTATCTACTCGCTATTTAGCAAGCCAACACAGCTATGTAAATATACAGCAGCGCTGTACCAGGTAAACCGACAGTTTTGTCGGGAGCAGGTGCTCTGTATTGAGTCGAATCCGAAGACCGACTGACGAGCAAAACGAGTGCACGCTCTTTTATAGGATGATGCCACCTTGCAATCCCTCCACGACAACTCTGTCCAATGACGCACGTCAAGTGTTTACTTGATACAAAACACTAAAATACGCTAAATCTAATAAGACTTACATCATAACGTAATCAAATAATACAAGAATAATTGTCATAAATAAACAATAGTGATTTGACAAAGTAAAACATTTTAAAAACAAAGCAACATGTCATCCGTTGTTTTGAATAAAACCAACGGGTACAATTTATCGAAATAAGTTGCCAAAAATCAATTAGAGCGTACACCGAGTATTCAATAAATTATGTTTCGATTTATTAGACAATAATTGATAGTAAAAATCACTTAAATTAATAATAAACACAAATCATACCAAATTCTGACTACCCACATTTTTAATTTGACAACCATCTCCGACATATATATATATTATAGTAATAGTATGTATGTGTATATAACCTATTTAAATATTTGTGTACCTAGTTTTAGGACTGTCCCTCTCAACCAAAGCACCTGCCATATCATCTCTTCACCACCCTTGGTCGACTGGTAGAGAAACCTAAGGCATTAAGTCCCCTGCCAGGGTAGCGGGATTGTCCGAAAGGGTTACCGCTGCCCTGGAACATAAAGGGCTAAGGAAGGAACACGGGTGGGTTTTAGTCAGTAAGAGTCTGACACTCCCTTCTGCTCCACCCACAGCGGGAGGAGTCATTTGATGATATCCCATCCTCAAAAAAAAAAAAAAAAGCATTAAGTCCGCCTTTGTACCCTTTTGTGCGAAAAGTTTTAAAAATAAATAAACTCGCGGCCAGAAGCTAGTGAAAGAAATACTCATGTTTATTACACAAGGCTCTCTCCCTGTCCTGTTACAATGAAAAGTATTATTCTCCCGCCCTTGTTCCCATTTATTTCGGGTGGGCACATCGAAGTTTAAGCATTTATTTTAATTAAACCATTTACAGGCACTTCTGAATAATTGAAAATGAGTCGTTCTGTTAGTTAGAAAGTTAATGCTGAACCCAAATGAAGCTAGTTGCTATGTCTTTTTCTTCCATAGTTATATGTCTATCAGCCAATATCTCAGTATTCATTTTCTAGCTACAAAATCATATATGATTATGGCAAAAAAACACTACCTATCGCCTTAAACGCCATTTTTATGTTCTTTGCACGTATTTTATGAGAATTATGATATGTAGTGTAGCAGTGGTGGCCAAGTGATAACGGCCGCGACTTACAAGTTGTAGGTCGTAGATTCGAACCCAGACAGGAGCTTTACTTTGTGTAAATTATTTCATAAACGTTGAAGAAAAACATCGTGAGGAAACCGGCATATCCTAGAACCAAAAATTCGAAGAGATGTGACATCTGCCAACTCGCACTGGGGCCGCGTGGTGGATTACGGTTCACTCCCTCTCACCGAGAGGAGGCCTGTGTCCCAGCAGTGGGAACATTATAGACCGATTATGGTTATGGTATGATATGTATTATGTTTTATGTATGTATGTATTTATTGTACATATATATTTATGTAAATGGTTCACCATACTGCAGTATTGTCTCTCCTTTTCCCCTTAATCCATCCAAAGGTAGTATTTAAAAGATCGCTTTTAGCGATAAGACCACCCATTGCGTGTCTCAAAAATGTCTACATTTATATCTGTGGGTTTATGGTGTACAGACGCCAGCACATCAAGCTACTACAATCTGTCAAATTTCTTTAATAGATTTTCAACTTTATCGCTAAAGCATTAAGGTTTAAGGTTGATTGGGAAAATTTGACAGTTTCGGGTAGCTTGACCTGCTGGCGTCTGTACATACAAAATGAAGAGTATTCTATTCGAATGGTTTGCTTATTTTTCTTCTGTTCTTATGGTCATCCACACATAACAATGATGAAGCAATAGCAATAAAGAGTTTGAGTTTGAGTTTAGCAATAATATTGTTTTATTAATATTTCATTTTTAGGGTTTCCAGTTTCCGACCTTAATATGAAAAACAGAACCTTTATAAGATCATTGTTTTGTCCCTCTATCACAGAGGTTCATTATGTTAGAATTTGGAAGAAGCCAAAAATATTTAATTAAAAATAATAAACTTCTACGTCTATAACTCAGAAGTTAATTACGAGAAAAAGCGAAGAAAAATATATCTTGATTCGTCGAGTTTATCTCTAAAACGCTAATCAACTTGAAGGGTATCTTGATGAGAACATTTTCGAGTAAACAAGGTTTTTATGAAGCCCTTCCTTTAGATAAGTTTCTTCTTTATTAAATCATACCTGCCGCATTTGTTCACGAGTTATTTGGATACCTTTCGGTACCTAATCGGGTGTGAGACGTCCACTAATTATTATAAACCTCTCCATTCACGTTAATTTCGTTAAACTCACAATAAAGTTTACTATTTTATGTTTTTTATTAGCCATTAATGTCCCACTGCTGGGTAAAGCCCTCCCTATTCTCCTTCTACCTCTCTCCGTTCAGAGCTCCCAAGAACCAATCTATATTAAGGAGTCCAGCTAATCCCGCCATCTCCGTCTGGGCCTGCCGCGATGTCGTTTGCCATTAAGCGGGACCCACTGGGTCGTAATTTTGGCCCACTCGTTTATTTATAACTATAAAAACGAGACACGAGACTAAACGCTCGGGTCATGGGGCCGTGTCTCCTGCGTGTCCCCTTTTTAAGGAAATTTCTCGTTGACAGGTCGACACTTTATGTGACCAAAGGGCTGGGTGGTTCTTTGGCCAAAAATTAGCATTGCCATTCGACGTGGCGTAAAAATAACGTATTATATTTGAAACTGTATGTTACCTGTTTATCCGTCACCTTGGCCCTAAAGGCTCATTAGAATACCAGCGTCAGATAGCATCAGCATGTGTCTGGCATCAGTGCTGAAATGGACGCGGCGCTTTTTTTACGCAGCCGTGAGGAACACACTGATTTTCAAAGTGTGTCTTACTTTTGTATTTCGTGTTTAATGGACTCATCATCTGCCTAGCCTTTTCCCAGCTATGTTGGTGTTGGCTTCCAGTCTAACCGGATGCCGCTGAATACCAGTATTTAACATGGAGCGATTGCTTATCTGACCTCCACAACCAAGTTACTGGGTAATACGATACCCCTTGACAAGACTAGCTGTCAGACTTTCGGGCTTCTGACTACCCGTAACGACTGTCAAAGATCTACGAATGACAGCCGGGACCAACCGCTTAACGTGCTTTCTGAGGCACGTTAATGGCATGTTTAATGAACTGTCGCCCAATAAATTTTATTCTTTCTTCTTCTAAATTCTAATCAGCAGGGTAATTATGTAAACACACTATCAGCAGAAATGGCTTTCATTTTGACAGTTCAGTAACATTCATTGCGTTATTTACGTTGTTGAGCAGACAAATTTTTCGAACATAATTATGATGGATTAGGAATATCCTTCAAAATTATTCAGATTGTAATTGATGGTGTGCAACGTAGGTAATTAGGTGAAGGACTTGGCAGAGCAATCGTTTGCAAGTGTATTGTATGTTGTACTGTAAGTTATCTGCTGCATAAACATCATCTAGTCTTCTCCTAAGTCATCCCTCATGGCTGACACATTTTGTGGCCCTAAGCTACCTATTACCACATAAACAGGCATAAAAAGACACCGGAAACCTTAGTCTTAGATACAGAAGCAGTGAGGAAACGTGGTTTAGCTACATTTGCCTTTTTTTTGCGTATACTGTCCCACAGCTGGGCAAAGGCCTCCCCAAGACTTAGCAGGAACTCTTTTCCCGCGCCACCTCGACCTAGCCCTTGCAGTACGCGTCCAGGTGGACAGGTATAATGGACCGAATTGCCTTACAGGAAGAAAATGATTGCAGGCTGATTTTATATATTTCTAAAATGAACTGTTTTACTAGCACATTTTTCTCATAAAAACCAGGGGCACTCAACATTTTCGCGGGCGTTTTCTCATTACCGCGGCTTGCCGACGGCCTTTTATTGTTTGCTATTCTTTATTTTGGGTCTTTTATATGAATTCCGACTGTATGGATAATGCTGGGGTCGTGAATGCAGTGAGTTGAGCATCTCTGGTAGTAAGTGCACAGCACTGGCTATGTATGAATTGTAAGTCATGATTAACGCCTAGTATTTTACGTATAGCAAAAGTGGGGATGTGCTACTGTAAGCTATTATAACCATTTTCGCGACTTTCCAACAATGTTGCTTTCTTAGCGTATCAGGTAACAGAACACCGCACCGTGTTTAGATGTCATGTGAAAAACAATCAATTTCCCATTAATCAATATGAAGTCGACTCCTTAAACTTATTAAATAATTAAGTACCTTACTACTTATTAAAATTGTCTAAACCTTTTTTATCGTGTGATTCTCATCCATTTTCGCTTTCGAAAGATTACGAGTTACGTCTAACAACACAGAACTTATAATGCTTTCACCATTAATCAGAGCCACAGTGCAAAAATATAATCTTGAAAGAAAGTTTCAAGTCTACATTACGCAAGAACGAAAACTTTTGCTGCAACATTTTGTCAAGGCGCTATAATAAAACAAGAAAAACCCACTCGTACTATAAAAATTATAACCGTGAACCTAAAATGACTGTGCAGGTCAACACGAGCGCGAGTCGTGACCCAATTCCGGCACAAACGACCTATATTTATGACATACTGACATTTACGGAGCTTTTAAAATCAATCGCATTTGACGGGCGAGTAAGCCAGGGTTGAATGGTTTAACCTTAATTGTTGGGATTATAAGCTGCTGCTGTTATAGGAATTAAATTGAAATATTGTCAATATGAAATTATTAGTAAATACTTAGACGTAGATAACGTGCTTGACTACTGTTTCCTGAACACTTTCTGACTTTGTCATACATCTTTGATAAAGCTTTCAACATTATTGGTTGCCGGTTGGTAGGCTATTCAAAAGCTATGATGACAAATAATAACTTCAAAACAATCCCTACCTACCTCTCTATAACTATGCCACAGCAGGGCAAACGCCTTTAAAAAAGATTCGAACATTAATCCCCGCTTACCACAACATCAATCCCCACTTACCACAACTTTATAAGAATGTAATGATTGACTATCCCAAAGCTACGATGGCAAACAATAACTTCGAAATGATACCTACCAGTCTGTAACTGTGCTGCTGCAGGGAAAATGCCTTTATAAGAGATACGAGCATTAATCCCCACACTCGCTCTTTGCGTTGCAATTTCAGGGCTCCCATACATAAACACGATATGACGTCGCGGCGTAAAATCCTTCGATTTACATAACAAAGGTGCCACCATTCATTGTCAGATGATGACCGTCAACGAATGTCCGGACGGCTGCATTCTAGTGACAGACTTGGCATGTATCATGCTGTCTTAAATGCTTGTAGGCGAGATCACAACGTAATGGCATTGTACGACGCGACGTCGTATCGTGTTTATGTGTGGGAGCCCTTAGACAACTTTATAAGAATCAAATAACTTAAATTAATATAACGTAACATCCCGCCCAAGGATAAGGCAGAACCTCACCTACAGTACAACATCCACATTTGCCAGTTACGTTTAAGGGCCTACGCAGACCGGGACGGCATGGCAAGGGATTTAAATTTTTACTAATGGGCATTCAAACGTATCGATATAGAAATACGACATAAATTGCTATGCCTTAAAATGATGCCGTGGCATCGAAAGGGATTTTATTGCACGGCATTGAAAGACGCGCCACGGGCTCCCGTGGCTGGATGCCGTGGCGTACTGCGGTAGGCAACGGCATGCCAAGGACTCCGGAGCTCGTTTTGACATACCGCGGAGTGACATCAACACTCGATCAAACGCAATGCCGTGGCAAGGCGCTGGAATGCCGCAGTATCTAAGCGGCTAATGTGCGCTGACTGACGGCAAAATCCCTTGCCATGCCGTCCCGGTCTGCGTAGGCCTTAAGTCCCATGTAATGGAGGATAAGCTTATTGTCATCAACCGGGCTCCATCCCGACTCCAGGCTGCTACTCAGAAATTCAATTTAAGTTTTTTTGTCATAAAATCCTGAAAGTTGTCCTAATACTATTCTATTAGACACTAGTCCCTTAGGCCCACAAGATATTTATCACTACCACGTGAACACCCGGGAAGTGGAAAACTTACAAAGTGCTCAGGTGTGTTTCAAGCCCAAGATAAGTTACAAACTTGCGGTGATATTTATCTTAGAACGGGAATATTCAGCAGGTTTAAAAAAGCTGGTGGTTTGGGTAAGTTTTTTATTCACTCTGTATTAAGGTGAAAATGGCGCCGATTCCCTTGTTCACAAACTAAACTAAATTTAAGTTCACTGCATCTTTTTGTTTCTATTTCATTAAGAAAAGGATAGAAGATAAAATATAAGTTTGGTCCTGTCAAATTAAGATACTCCATAGACAGTTTAGACGCGATTAATAACATGGCTACTAAAAATACATCAATTTACGTCAGGCGCCGACTTATTTGACAGGACTAAACTAATATTTATCTTCTGTCCTTTTCTTAATGAAATAGAAAGAAAAAGATGCACTGAACTTTTTAGTTTAGTTTGTGAACAAGGGAATCGGCACCATTATGCGGCGGTTTTTTAAAACCGTATAGCAATTTATAGTTAGAAAATATTTGCTATAATTATTTACGTTTATTACGTAATCTGTATGTTATTCAATGTATTTATTGTAAATTGGATGTACATAATTATATCTCGACAATAAACGATTTTTTGTTTGCTAGTCCAAACAGAGGCGCTGCTGCTCCTGGTGTATTGTGTGTGTTAAAGTACAGACGCCAGTAGGTCAAGCAAACCGAAACTGTAAAATTTTCCCAATCAACCTTGAACCTTAATGCCTTAGCGATAAAGTTGAAAATCTATTAAAGAAATTTGACAGATTGTAGTAGCTTGATGTGCTGGTGTCTGTACGTTGTAATAACATTCATTGTTGAGCGGCACAGGTGCCAATACTAAGACCGTTCTTCTAGTTTTATCATGTCTGCAAGGCCACAAAAATCAATATTTATAGCTCACTAGCGACCCGCCCACCTCGCCCTGCTTCGAACAGTTTTACGACTGCAAGATCATCAAAATTTCTTCATTATAAGTAGGTAAGTTTATTATTAATGTATACCTTCCACATAAACCTTCTGGAATTAATTCACTAAATGATGGTGAAAATTGTATTAAAATCCGTGGCGTGGTTTGCACAGGCAGACACGAAAAGTGACTAGTTTTTTATAAGTACAATGTAGCCTGTCACAACGGATAGTTGCAGGGTTATACAGGATGCTCCAGACGTCGTCTAATACAGAAGCTCTTTTCATGCACAGGACAAAGCACAGAATTAAAAAAAAACACTTTTCTTCTGTAATTTTTCTCCCAGAAAATAGGCTTGTGACCTCGTAGCGCAGTCATAAAACATGTATCAAATGTTAGTAATAACATAAAACATCGTAAAGTTTACTTTTACTTCCTCTTAAAGCCATAAGTTTCAGCTTTCATCTGATAGCAACATCTCGCGTGGAACATCAAACTGTGTTGACCTCCAACAACTTCACAACTGGAGGGTTGGGTTAAAGTTCCGAATGTTTGCAGCCCCTGTTTGCTTACCAACTTATACACGTTTGAGTTTTCAGTTTCTGGTGTTTCTACGAAATTATTTTGTCGGTAGACTGTTAACGTGTGTTTCCATACCTAAGTTCATAATTTTGGGAATATAGCAAAAACCGATTTCATTTATCGATTTTAAATAGACTATTTTGCTTTAATATTTCAAATTCCTTTCTTACTCTTTTAAGGGTTCCGTACCTCAAAAGGAAAATACGGAGCCTTATAAGATCAGTTCATTGTCTGTCTGTCTGTCAGTCTGTCAAGACCCTTTATATCAGAAACGCCTCCACGCATACCTGAGAAGTTATCATGTTGAAATTAATATGAAACACTCAGGTCAACAGTCCCTTGGGGCTCTAAAAAGCTTCTAAAGTCTGAAAATAGTTAAGTTGTAGTTTTATCAAATAAAAATTATAGAAATTGCGATTACAAACTTACATTTGCAGTTAGAGAATTGACCGTGACGCATATCGATGTATGGGAGAACATTTTTTCAACTACAATGTTAAGTTTGTTCTTAGGATAAATTCATACCAACTACAAAACCGTTCATGGGCCGGTTTTTTCACCTTAAATCCAAGGAATCACAAAATGTTATTATACCGAATGAACTGAAACTTTAATCCGCAGCCTTTTAACAAAAAAAACGACGATCTGGATTTTCCTCTTTCTTTGTTCCATTTGATCCGAGTTGCTAATCACTCCCGGCACTGGGAAACTAAATAGGTACATTGTTTGTTTACAAATGCTAAGTGTTCCCCGATCCCCTTGTTTCCGCTTAATTACTGGCTTTTTGTTTAAAATGTAAGCGACACCTTTGAACTGGCCCCCGCGCGCCTGATTGAATTTTTAGAGCACATTCCGTTTGACTGACGCTTTGGATATTGGGCAATTATTAGGCGCTTTAAAAATTGAAAGAGTGAACGTAGCTTTTAGAATTTAATTAATTTAGTCCTTCCAATTATTTTATTTACAGTTCAGTGGTTTGTTGTTTGACAACCAGGGAACCGTATGGAGACAACATTGACCACTGTTAAAGTGGTTAATGTGGTCTTAGTGGTAGTCATTGTAGTGATTGTGTCCATCTCATGCGCTGCACTCTTCCGCCGGGAGCTGGACCAGAGGCCAGTGAGCCTCGAGGTCCTAAGCCGTCCGGCGGCCAGCGTCCTCTCCGTCGACGAGCAGGTGGTGGCGCCATGGGCGGAGAGAAATACTCGTCGCTCCAGCTCGACGCAACTGCCGCGGCCGGTGTCATCACAGCGCTCACAGTGGGGCTGGGTACCGGCGGCAGCGAGGCGGAGCTGAGCGAAGAGTCCGGAGGTGGTAGGCGTGCACGTCGTGAAGCCGATCTTGTCAACATTTTCATTCTATTCTATTTTTCTCTATGGCAATGGTGCCGATGTCGACAATTCTGCCAATGTCAGATGTGATATGAGAATACGTGCGGTGAAAAAAAAAAAAAAAAAACTTAAAATTCTATATCCAATACTAGTTCATTAAAACATTTTCATATTTGTTATTTGTTCTTATTTGTCGGAGGTGACATGACAGATGTCACCTCCAGTTCGTCAGTTTTATGGTCCATTGTACTTTTTTTAAAAATGAATTTGATGTTATTTGCTGTAGGGTTTCACAATAAGTATAATTAGTATAAAAACTGCTTCTAAATAGGTCTTCTTTCTTTCATAAAAGTACTCATTTGTAGGCATGTTTTCCATAGCATTTTCTTATTATTACCTACACATTTCCAAAGCATTCTGCCTTCTTGTTATTAGTTGACAAAAGATAAACGATCGTGTATACCCACATATATAGGTACCACACTAAACATTGTTAGGAGTGGGACACACGGGACATTACTATCAAAGAGCCTGTCGTCCGCTTCCGTAGCCGCTACAGGAAACTGACAACTCTCGGGGAAATAGTCTGTGCAACGACGTAGTACAGACAATGTGAGCACGTGTGTCTATTGCCTTATAGATGAGAATGAACGTCCTTTAGGATGGTTCTCAATAAGGGGGTTTTGTGTTAAATGTATGGCCAGTGACATGTGGTTTTTGGAGATTTGAAAACCTGCTTGTAAGCTGGTTTCCTTCAGAGCTGTGCGAGGTGCGAGCCATAAATTGACTCATCCGTACGTGATGAGTTTGTAGATTCCACAGCTGGGGGTCTACTCTCTATGTCCGTCAAAGAAGACACCGGCTCGCCGAAAGTAGTTCGTAGTAATCTGTAAAAAAAAATGTCAAATTCAAATTTTCGGTCAGGCAATCGTGTTGTCATTTATTTATTATTCGAACTAATATTATGTAAAAACTACTAGTCTAAACAGGACATAAACTACTGTTTAGACCGCTGGCACTGCAAGTCATCGCGATGACTCGTCCGCCGCTATAGCCTAACTAAAATACAAGTTACATAAATACATCATTAGCTAAAGTAGTTCCTATTTACTTTACTTTTTGCGCACTTAGACTACCTATAGTAAATACCTAACCTACCGACATAGGTACATACTTATGATTCTTACATAATCAGTATTTTTCCGACGCTTATGAGCACATCCTTGAGTTCGCCTTCCACAATCCAACCGAAATTGAACGTCCAGAGTTACAGTGCAGTGTGTCCAGGGTTTTAGTGTTTAGTCTATCTTTTTATAGTTACAACAAGTTGCCAATAGATTTAGGTTTGAAGATATTTATTCTCAAAAACGATGAGAGCAGTGGTGGCCCAGTGGTAATGGCCGTGACTTATGAGTTGCAGGTCGTAGGTTTGAACCCAGACAGGCGCTTTACTTTGTGTAAATTATTTCATCACCACTGCTCTCAAAACGGTGAAGGAAAACATCGTGGGGAAACCGGCATGTCCTAGAACCAAAATTTCGAAGACATGTGACATCTACCAACCCGCACTGGGCCCGCGTGGTAGATTATCCCCATATTAGAGATTATGGGTAGATTATGCCCACTCCCTCTTCGAAGAGAGGAGGCCTGTGTCCCAGCAGTGGGAACAATATAGGCTGATTATGATGATGATGATATGATTCTCAAAAAAGACAAAGTCACTTCACATGAGAACAATAATAATTCTTAAATAAAATTATATGAAGTTCGTCACAGACGTCAAGGTAGCAATTATGACACACATCAAGTGCATTCAGCTAGGAAGGGTGTTATTTGTGATTAAATATGCAGCTATTTTAGTCTTGAATGCATTCAATTGAATGAATACAATTTTTTTATATGTATAAAAAAGTTATATACCTTGTTCCGGACGATATACATAAACTTCGACCAGATCTTCAGACCATGGATATAAGTATTTTTCATTATGGACACATTAAGGAATTCTTATTTTTTTGTTAATTTTCATACAATCTAAATACCTTGACGTAAATCACCCGATATGCATGTCTCTTTATCTCTTTATCTGAAGCATTTGATACATTTATCATTTTAATTGCACTAAGCGGCAACACAGGCCAAATTAAGACACTTTCTTACTGCATAGCTCAATTAAATTTCATTAAATGAAATAACGATCTTTGTAACTAAGCCATTTTAAGTACTACCTAAATGAAACAAAGAAATTGTTACATTTGATTTGTAAAAGCTATAGAAGTGTTTACCAAAGTTTGTGGATAACGTAAAGGACACGGTATATAACAATATTGTCCTTCAAAAGTTGTTTTTTTTTTTTGCCAAACTTAGTTCTCATCTTCGGTAAAATCAGGAAACTATAGCTCGACGACTGTTGCGTTGTGTTACTTGTTTTACTTTAATGAACGATAAGTTAGTCTGTATATTTTTGTTGAGTGCCTTACGAATGAAAATACATGTATTGTAAATATACTGTGTAATGTTCATTATTGGGTAGTTTTTGAGTTAGCTCAAAAACTACCCAAACAAAGTTAAGTTAAGGAAGTAAGTTAAAATAATACGATTTTTTTTCACTTAGTTTATATTGATGATGTTTTAATAACCTTCTGTCACTGATATTTACATAGTAAGTACCTAGTGTTAAATGAATTTGTGTGGGATAGGTAGAACTAAAAATAAAAACTACGAAAAAAAAAAAAAACACTTCAAATTGTAAAATAACTTTATATAATATATATAAGGTTTTATTATTACTTTGTTTTGTCCAACTTGGAGACTTGCTACCTTCGTCTTTTTTTTTTTTTGATGATGTGAAATCATCAAATGACCCCTCCCGCTCTGGGTGGAGCGGAAGAGAGTGTCAGACTCTTACTGACTAAACCCACCCGTGTTCCTTCCTTAGCCCTTTATGTTCCAGGGCAGCGGTAACCCTTTCGGACGATCCCGCTACCCTGGTAGGCTTCGGCCCTATCGGGACCCGTCATCGTTGCTACCTTCGTCTTCGTCTTGGCTGCACTCCCCAAATTTCAACCAGATATATTATTGTAGATGTGGTTGCACTAAGGCATTATAGATGGCGTAACGCAGTCTATGTGGAATACATCGAACTATGTTCCGGAGGGGTCCAAGTAGAGACGTGAGCTTTGTTTTTATATGATCCATGTGGACAGTCCACGATAGAGAACTATCCATGGTATTACTCACAAGTATTTTCCAGTAAAAAAAAAAAAAAACCATTGTTGATTACCAATGGATTATGTGGAGGTATTATTATATTTTTTGTTTTAAAAAATTTAAAAGTATAAACAGTATTAAGTTTATAGACTAGTTATTATGGAAGTATTACAGGAAACTCATGGTATATAGAAGGTGTCACTTTACATCCTCGTCAAATTCAAGGATGTAACTATGCTACTGATTCTCGACACGAATCAATAATAAAATAAAATCTTGCACTCGGACTCGCATTTTAAAACGCGGCCTGTGTGAGACCGCACTGTAACTTCCCTTTTACACACACATAAAAACGCGGCCGAACGATACCATAACGCGATTCTGTTCTTTGAAAGTGATGTATTCTGAAATACTCTCAAACTTAAATACTTAACTAAAAAAACAAGTATGTATTCATTATTTACCAGGGATCGTTATTTCTTTTGAATATTCATGTCTTTCATAATAGCCTCCTGAAATTTGACAAGGATGCAAAACAACAGCGTGTGTATACTCATCGTATATATCTAATATATCATACTTCCTGACAAACTACTTTGTATGACAACGACAGCCACAATTAAATGATACGTTTTTTTTTTTAATTTTCTCTTACTGAATCAATGACATATAATTATTTATTATTTATATTGTTCCAGTTTGAATGCGTAATGAATTTTAAATATGAACGTACTTAATGTATTATTTTTTTGTTAGTTATTATTAATTTTTCTGACATATCTCGGGACCCTGGGGTCCCGGGCCTTTGGAAGGCGTAAGAGAGGCCAAAGACAACTCGCAGAGGCCCTCTATACGTTTTCAATGAAAGGAGGCACCAACCGACGATTGTCCCTATTATTATTTTCTTTATTTCATTTAAATACTTATAATTACTAAAATTTACTTTTTATTTATTATCAGTGTAATATTTTCAACACAATGTATTTTGTTATGAAATAAATAACTTATGACTTATGATTGACAACTATTAATGATGATTTTATACAGGGCGTTGCAATTATCTATAAATGGCTTATCTAAAGACCGACAAATATCTTAGCGAATGTAATGATGGCGTTGCTGGTAGAGGGAACATGTAAAATAAAATGTTATTGATCTGACATGCGATTAATGCGCCATTTAATTATCTATTACTATTACTTGAACATTTATTTACAAATATATCTTGACATTCTCATTTGATACATGACATTTTAATCTTTATATATTCTTGTGACGTTAATATTTGCTAATGTGTCATTGTTACTTGCCACGGTGAAATTACCAAAATGTGTTATTTATTATATTATTATTGTTGCAAGTAATTGTATATTAATGTTTGATACAGTCTAATCAAGTCTAAGCCTGAGATTTGCATGCCTCAAGGCGTAATATGGTTGAACTTTCTCTATTATTTTAACAACTTTATGTAATTACCCATATTAGCAAATAAATGATTTTGAATTTGAATAAAAAACATTGTTAAAGCCAATTATTTTTAAAACAGTTACCGTGGAGTTTCTTGCCGGTTCTTCTCCATAGGAAACGATCATTTGGAACTGGAACCGTGCACTAGCTTCTGACGTTTCATAAGTGCTCATGTAGGTTTATGTGAAATCAAATATTTTGAACTAGCAGCGCCCCGTGGTTTCACCCGCATAAGTTTCGGTCCCATGGGAATATCGGGATAAAAAGTATCCTATGTGTTAATCCTGGTTATAAACCATCTGTGTGCCAAATTTTATCCTAATCCGTTCAGTAGTTTTTGCGTGAAAGAGTAACAAACATCCATCCATCCATCCTCACAAACTTTCGCGCTTATAATATTAGTAGGAAGTAGGATAGTAGGATTTGTCAAATCCAGTACATTTTGGGGTTTATTTATAAACGTTGCTAAAACTCAATTAATGATTAGACGACTGTTTAACCATACGTTTCTCTCCCTCGTTTAAACGTCTCTTAGCTTTCAACAACGTTTATAAATAAAAGGGTTTATGTTAGTTTTCTACTTCGCCGCATGCATAAAGAAATATGTCGGTCAGTAGAACAGCCGCGACCGACACGAGGGTCTCACCAGACCCCTGTCATGGCGGGCCACACTTCTACCCATCCAGTTGACACGGGACACCCCTACAAACTTCGTAACCTTGCCGTATTTAGTCAAAGAGGTTTGGACCGCGACCTCGCAAGAATAACTCGTGGTTAAGGCACAGAGTAGATAGGCACAGAAAGCTGTCTCCATGCAACGAGCGAGAAAAGCCGCGTGAACACATAGATGCGTATACGTAAATATACATACACATAACACATAATCAGCCTGTAATGGTTCCCACTGCTGGGACATAGGCCTCCTCTCTTCGAGAGGGAGTGGGCTGTAATCTATCAAGCGGGCCCAGCGCGGGTTGCTAGATGTCACATGTCTTCGTATATTTGGTTCTAGGACATGTCGGTTTCCTCACGAAGTTTTCCTTCGCCGTTTTGAGAGCAGCGGTGATGAAATTATTTCCACAAAGTAAAGCGCCTGCCTGGGTTCGAGCCCACAACGTACAATTCGTAAGTCGCGGCTGATGCCACTGGGCCACCAGTGCTCTTATACAGGGTCACTGGTAACTTGGCTTATTCCTGGCAGGACGTCATAGTAGCGTGAAAATGCACCGAATGTTCTACCGAAATTCAGTAGTTTTTGAGTTTTTAGAGGCATGAGGAACAGGGTGTAAAGTTCACTCAACCTCCATAGAAAAGGGAAGATCCTCCGACCAGACGGGTGTTGTGTCTGGTGGGCAATTGCCCCACGATTGATGTTGGGAAATTGTATCTATGCTAATTGCGCGGTAAACTCTGCCTGCGAGATGCAGGATTTGTGTGACGTCAGTATGACGCGTTGTTCGCATGTGGATTTTTTTTTTTTTTTTTACGAAAAATCCCAGATTAAATCATTTAAAGCCAATTTGAAAATTATCTACGGAGCGACTGTACTGAATTTCTGTTATTATCATAGTTGATGTCGTAGCAAATCTTTGTTAGTAATTAAAAGTTCAAAAATGCCTAAAACCTTGGCAAATATCACTAATCAAACATTTTTTTTTTGTAATTTTTGCCATTGACATTGCCATCAAAAAAGTTGACTAGAGCCAAAAAAAAAAATACTACGCCAGATGTACAAATTATTGTCATCTTTGCTCGTATGATACGTCTGGACGAGTACTTTGGTGCTAGATGTTAACCAGGGTCTGATGATGGAGCTGGATGACGGCCATAGGAACTCGAGTTTGGGCTCGTTTGATTCGTCTTGACAAGTACTTTGGTGCTAGATAGTAACCAGGGACTAAAGATAAACAGGTAGGTTAAGGTGGATGCTCCAAGGTAGCCCGCGAAATGCAAATTTTCTTACGTTTTTTGCAATTTGCTGGTCAGTACTAACTTGTACGTTGATTAAAATGTGATTCGCGGGCGTAACAAATATGTATTTACAGAATTATAATCATTAAAGTCATCAACACAACTCTTTAAGATCAAGTAATCCTAGACTAAGACTATTTCATGAAACCTTGACATTTTAGGACTATGCTAACTTAACAAGTTGTATTACTGATTCTAATGATTATAATTCTGTAAATACATATTTGTTACGGCCGCGAATCATATTCTAATCAACGTACAACTTAGTACTGACCAGCAAATTGCAAAAAAACGTAAGAAAATTTGAATTTCGCGGGCTACCTTGGAGCATCCACCTTAAGTGCAGTAAACGCATATAACGGAAAAACACTGCTACGCGCTACGAACTTCGCCGTAGTCAATCTTGTGCATCTGAACGTATCCAGATTGCACCACTCCACGAAGGTTGAGGAGATCGTGGAGTACATGCGTGTGAAGACCAATTGGACTTTGAGCTTTTTTTTCCAAAAAAGACACTAGAAAGTCTGAACATTCATTTATTTATCAAACAATTTACATTGTGTTCGAATTTTACAAAATAATTACTTTTTAAATCACAACAGCTAAGCAATAATCAAACATATAGCAAACAAAAATAAAAATAGTACTATGTCATCAATCAAAAACCGTTACCTACATGTCAAACCATAAAAGCACAAAAACCACCTTAATTATTCAATTTTACTTAAATCAACTCAGAATTAAATGTCATTAAAATTACTGTTTGTATGTCCAATCATAAAAAGCTCAATCACAACCATGTCCAACCATTAAATGGCAAATAGATGAAAATTAGATGTCAATTAAATTACCATTTACATAATTATCCAACCACATAAGCTCAAAAACAACCATGTCTATTCCATATTGCGTTATTTAAAAAAGAATTAAATGTAAATTAAATGTCAGTCAAAATTAAATAAATGTCAATTAGAGGGAGACCAAATGTCAATTAAATGAAGATAAGGGTCGAGATGATGTGTCGGAACACCCTGTTCCGACACATCATCTCGAGAAGTTCCTCAAGGAGGAGTTCTGGCCGAAGGGTGATTGATAAAACAGTTGAGTGACGCTTATACTCGTAGATCATTGTTTACATGACATGTGTAGACAGTATATTTTATCTCGGTTGATAATAATTTTGAGATGTCCAAATACCTACATCTTATCAAATATTTTGAATATTCATTATTTTTGCGACGTCGTCGATAGATATTTGTCTTGTGTTCTTAAATATTAGAATTGAATAACGTCTTAGGGTGGGTTATTTCACGTCCATTTGACGCACGCGTATACGTTAAAAATTGCGCTAACTGTCGTCAAACCAAAAAAGCGGTGTTTCAAATTACAATTACAAAATTATGACCTTGAATTACGTCAAATAATTACGGTTGCGTAATCGTTATTATTTGACGTACGTATGTTACGTTAACCAACCGTTTGAAACAACTGGCCCTTAATGTAAAACCGGATTCTTTATAATTCGCCTTGCCGCCCGCCCACGTGTCCTCCCCTTCACGTGATCTTCATTAAATGTGTTAATATAATTATAACTATATTATTAAAGATCTGGCTTAAAACATACGGAAAGAACAAAGCAGTCGCGTCGCTTTTCAATCAGTATATTATTGCCGCGTCTGCGTCCCGTCCACGTTTCACGTCTCTTCTGTGTGGCCCGCGCCTATAGATGACTGTAGTCGACCTCGTATTTGCTTTATCACTTTTCACAACCAGAATGTCCAGCAAATTGAAATTACACTAAGGTTTAAATTATCTATCTTTCACATAGACAAATGGTCCTTAGGGGCAATTCTCGTAATTTTAAAAACATTCACAGTTTGATCTCAAACATACCTTCTCACGTTTTTGACAAGTCTTTGACACTGATCGTCGCTGAGATGAGACTGCGACTAGATTTTGAACGTTTTTAATTACGGGGATTGGTCTTCTTGCCATTTTTAGAGTTCCGTAGTCAACTAGAAACCCTTATAGTTTCGCCATGTCTGTCTGTCCGTCCGTCTGTCCGTCCTCGCTTAATCTCTGTGACCGTTAGCACTAGAAAGCTGAAATTTGGTACCAATATGTATATCAATCACGCCAACAAGGTGGTAAAATAAAAATTGAAAAAAAAATGTTTTATTAGGGTAGCCCCCCTATATGTAAAGTGGGAAGTGATTTTTTTTTAATTTCAACCCTAACGTGTGATATATTGTTGGAAAGGTATTTAAAAATGAATAGGGGTTTACTAAAATCATTTTTTGATAATGTCAATAATTTCGGAAATAATCGCTCCCAAAGTAAAAAACAATGCGCCCCCCCCCCCCCCTCTAACTTTTGAACCATAAGTTTAGAAAATATGAAAAAAATCTGAAAAGTAGAACTTTATAAGGACTTTCTAGGAAAAGTATTTTGAACTTGATGGAAACAACAGTTTTTCAAAAAAGACAAAAAGTTGTACAAAATAATTTCTGGACTAAGTTTGTAGTATAATCGTACATGCAAGCACTTTTTTTTTAACTTCGTTTACATATTTTATTATCCTGAACGTATCTTTTTTCAAACAAAAAAAGAATTATTAAAATCGGTTCTCGCAATCCAAAATTACCAACGACAACTTCTGGCACGTCTATGTATTAATTAGTAACCCAATTCCCCGAGAGATGGCGCTGTAGGTACTTATTACTTGGGTCGGGTATTATCGAATTGTTCGGTTGGTCTCTCCTTGTTTTAGTTCACCGTCCTTTGTGGGCCCGTTTTTAGTGTTCCGAAATTATTAGAGTTCCGTAACAAATAGCCTTTTTTAAGTTGGGTTACCACTATGTTCACGCTCCAGCAGCGCTCCGCGCTCCTGCAACTGCTCCAATGGATACGTCGCGCGCACTTCTACATGCGCTCCCCTTTGACACACTGCGCTCCCCTTTGTGTTCGCGCTAAAAACCGTCACGAGTCGGAGCGCCTGCCGCGGAGCGTGCAATGTTGCACGCTCCGTGTTCGCGCACGTAGCCACTACCAGGAGCAGTTGCAGGAGCGCGGAGCGCTGCTGGAGCGCGAACATAATGAATACCCACCTTTAAACTCATAAGTGGGAACACTTATTGTGACGGACGGGAAACTACGGAACCCTACACTGAGCGTGGCCCGACACGCTCTTGGCCGGTTTTATGATGTGCAATTGACAATCAACCACGATGGTTGTATAGCGAGGTTTATTTCAAAAACTTTCCGCAGTATGTAGTACATCACGGTTTTAATAAAAACTCTACTACTAATGTATAGAACAAACAATACAATTTATTGTTAATAGAAATACACGATGCGAATCACAAACTCATGTTAATTGCCATTTAAATACTATATACAATGTAGAGATGACATTACGACAATAAATGAATACACACCCAGTGTATTGTCATGTCATCTCTACATTATTTATACTAATGCGTAGAAGTATTTAGGAACTATCAAATAAATTGTTACTGTCAGCCTGCATCATCCCACTGCTGGGCAAAAGCCTCTCCCCATGACTTCCAGCTCTTTCAATCCAGGGCTAAAGTGGACCACTGGTCGTTTTTTTTCTCCACGTGGTGGTTATTTTGGCCCACAGTTATTGGGCATATGGCAGACGTGGCCAACCCAGTCACACTTCAGCTTAGCGGTTTTTTGAACAACGTCAGTAATCTGTGTTTTGGAGCGCAGTGTGTTGTTGCGAATATGGTCTGTCAATTTGACGCCTAGAATTCTGTGCTCCATTGTACGTTTTCAAACCTTGAGTTGGGAGTTTTGAATGTTTGTCATAATAATATCAGATCCAAAATCCAGAAAAAACCCAGAATAGTTCTAGAGATCGCGTTCAAACAAACAAACTCTTCAGCTTTATTATTATTACCTCAACTTGAGATAGAAACAATCGTAAACCAGAATTACGAAGCGGAGAAGGAACGAAGTATTTAAAATAACCAAAACCAATAGAAATCAATAGAACGACATCCAATCAAATTACATCACCCAATGGCAATACCGACAATGTCATTAATCCGCGTAAAGTATGAACACCGTAAGTCAGAAAAATTACGTATTTGTACAACACAATATATGGGTAAATGGATAAAACGTCTGCACAAAGCATGTGTAGTTGTACCTATTCGTGAATTCGTTTTAGCGGCATTTTGCGTTTTAGTAATTTTCTATTATCTCCGAAACTAAACGATCAATTGACATACTGTAACGGGAAAATCTTATCTCTATGATGTCCTTGTGATCATAAAATAATTTATTTTAATAAAGATTCATAATTAAAATTCATATTTCCATCCAAACGCAAGCACGTGAAAAAAAAACTTTTTTAAAACATAAAAGTGATATTAAACGATAAAATATAATAGATAGAAATATTTTTGTAGAACTATTTAAGGCGGACCAGGTTGCAATACATTGTTTTTAGTTATATACAACTGTTTGCACTTTTGTTTGTTTTACATCACTGCTGTTTGTTTTACATCATGCATTTTAGCTCGGCTACACATAATTTATAGCCTATAGCATACATAATGTAGGTGGCTTTCTACCAGTGAAAACCTTTTTAGAATTTGATCATTATCTCCGGAGATAACCCCCTACATACAAACAAACAAATAAACAAAATTTACAATTTTTATAATATTAGTATATAAAAAAAATAAATAAATAACAGATGACGATGACAATGATGTTTATCTACAGAAAATGTGAAGTGCACTCGTCCACTAACGTGTCATTTACTTGCGAGTACATGATTATTACAGTAGCAACATACATTTACATACCTACTAAAGTGTAATTAACTTCGTGACTGTCATTTGAATTTGTGTTGTTATTAAATGGTAGTAATGTTCTTTTAAAACCCTCCGTGATTTAAAGTCATGGAATTTAATTATTAAGCGAATTGATGAACAACTTAAATTGTCCATAATTATAATGAAATCACAACTGTCATTCTTTGACAGTTATATAAAATGGCTATAATAAAGTATACTGAAGTACAGTACGTGTTAATTTACATATTCGCTTAGCAATTAGTTTCCCTGACTGTACATTGGAAATTTTGTAAAGACGGAAAGAAAGATAGGTATATTGTCAAAGAAACACAAAGCAGTAACATACAAAAAGATAAGATAACTCGAATAATAAAGTAGTTTATCATAATAATAATAATATTTTTTTATATTTTTAAACGTTTTTTTTTATACTATTTATATATTTAAAAATGTAACAAAATAAGAAAACTAAATAAATAAACGAAAAAATAATAATAACTTTATTTCGGGTGGCATAGTATTTAATTGTTGTTATTAGTTTATGTTTTATGTTGGTATTTATTATAATTTTAGATATACTTTAATTTGTGTAATTGGTTCTTAAGCCGTGTAAAAATAAATAAATAGGTACAAGGCATAGGAAAATATCATGAAAAAAGTTTTGAGTATGAATGTCGGTGGGGGAAGACCAAAGAAACGATGGATGGACTGTGTGAGTGACACGAGATGACGCCTAATAGAGAGTATGGAAGAAAAAGAAATGTTGCGTCAACCCCAAGGATTTGTAGGGTTTTAAATAGTTGTAGTGATATGATTGATTTTCACTTTGATTCTCTCAATAGGCAAAAATGTACATTTTTTCTGAACCGTTTATCAGATTTGTTGTAAAAGTTTTTGAACCGTGTGTACGTAACTTTTTAAATATATGAGGCTTATAATATTTAGCACATGTTACTAATACATAGTTACATATTTTACTAAGTTTACTTGTACAATATGTAGCTTACAACTAGCATAGTTACTTATTATTGTCTTTTTTTTTGTTCATGTGGTGTTTAACTTTAAGTAATTATTGCACTGTGTAGAGTTTAAATGCATGTTTTATTTTTGTTTGTAGATTAGTGTGAACAATTTTTGGTAGAACTAATAAATAAAATAAAATAAACCCCAAATAAATTGGGATAAGGGCAGGAGAATGATCATGATTTTACATAACATAACATCACGCTCGAATTCCCCGAAGGGTTAGGCAGAGGCTGTACAGCCACATTTTGCCAGTTCTGGCGGACCCACAGCACAACGCTGATTCTCACTGGTCGCTCGAAAAACAAGGACGGAACCTAAGTTAGGTTTAATGATTTGTACATAAATATGTAACAAAATAAAATAAAATACCTACTTAAACAATACTTAGATACATGTTATCGATGGATAAAAAATAAATGTACAGACGCCAGCACATCAAGCTACTACAATCTGTCAAACTTTAGTAGATTTTCAACTTTATCGCTAGAGTATTGAGGTTCAAGGTTGATTGGGAAAATTTGACAGTTTCGGGTAGCTTGACTGCTGGCGTTTGTACATAAGTGGGTGGAGTATTTTTGGTTCCCATAATTAAAAATATTATGATGTTTCTAAGTAACTTTTATATTTAATTAAAAACTTTTTAAGATATGGGATATTTTTTGATAAAACCGCAGCCGCAGTAATAGCTTTGTTTTTCATAGTTTTTTTCGAAAAATACTCATCATCATCTGCCTAGCCTTTTTCCCAACTATGTTGAGGTCAGCTTCCAGTCTAACCGGATGCAGCTGAATACCAGTATTTTACATGGAGCGACTACCTATCTGACCTCCACAACCCAGTTACTGGGTAATACGATACCCCTTGGTAAGTAAGACTGGTTGTCAGACTTTCGGGCTTCTGACCACCCGTAATGACTGTCAAAGATCCACGAATGACAGCCAGGACCAACGGCTTAACGTGCTTTCCGAGGCACGGAGGGGTCTCGGTATGTAAGGATGGTCACCCATCCACAGACCAACCGCGGTAAGCGTAGCTTAACCTGATCGATCGACCTGTGCGGCTGTTATTATTTAGCCACGGGCCCCTCTTTTTTCGAAAAATACTATGCAACATAAACTTATTTTTGCAGTCGATAATAAAATCGATACTGTGCATGTGATTATTCATCCCAACTATGAAACCCTTACCCTTGTTTTTGTTTCTGTGATCTTTATCATTCACAGTGATCTTTAGTCCCATCCTAATAAGGTTGCTTCTGGGTTACCTCCACTGACAAATATGTCAAAATCATTGTCACCTTTATTCTCGTCACAATAAAGTTGTTGTTGGGTTGCTGCTGTCAGAGGTAAACGGTGCGCAGTTACTGATAAAGAATAGGTAATCATTCTTTTCCTAATATGATGATATCTAATCTTGTCCCAACAAGGATAACTATCTACATAAGAAATGTAAAATACGAATGATATGGAAAGATAATCTTTTTATTACATAACAGAATTTGCACTGACTCAATTTCAAAATCCATCACAATTATCATCTATTTTCTAAAATATAAAATGTATACAGCGTGTTAAAGAAATTGGGTGCCATAGCTTAGGGGTAGGTTCAGTATCGATAAGGGAACCCAGAAAAATAAAAAATAAATAAAACTATTATATAAACTACTTTATTTTTACTTAGCATTATTTGCTACTGAAAACGGCTCGCGACAAATCGCCCCTAACGCTACGGCGGTATGTAAATTCCAATTCCAATTTTCCCTACGTACTTTAACGGGCTTAGTACCGTCAAAATACAAAATCTACAAAAAAGATTTTGTTTAACTAGTATTCAACAGAAATACGAGTAGGTATTGTATTAAGGAAGAAGAAATAAGTAGGTACTTGGAATTGTAATTTACGTCGTACATACCTAGTTACCTAACCTTCACCCGGCATTATCGAAGTGTTCGGGCGTAGGTATTTCATTGCGTTCGATAGTAGGTAGGTAACTCTAGAATTTTATTAATTAGCATTTAAACAAAATAAAAACTTATTTTAATCAATTCTAAACGATTGCACTTTAATTAGTAGGTTACATTAGGTTCATCTATGATAATTTTCGTCTTTTTTTAAAACTTTTTTTAAAGGTATTTATTTTTTACGGGTTCCTTTATCGATACTGAAGCTGTGACACACAATTTCTTTAACAACCTGTATACTGTCATCAAGTTTAGCCTGACTTTTCCGTTTCTTTTGGTGTTAGAGTATTAGACCAAGTTCGCACGAGCACGCTGTTACCGCGATGTTTTTTTTCGCGCACTGTATCTTCAACACACTGCTGAGTGCCGAGAGTTGAAAATCCGACAGTGTTTTTGAGGGGCGGGGATGCGTTCTTTTGGATTCTCAAGCGTTGAAAATCCAGTGCAGTATGTCCATGCGAACGTGGGCTTTGATATACAGGGATGTATGGACAAAATTGAAAGGGATTTCAACTTTCAACCAACAAGGGTGGCAGACATGAAAATGCAAATTCGCCATGGATACAATTTTCCCAGTCTTCAGGAGTCTTATGGCATTGTTCTCGTTCAAAAGTGTGATGGAGCTATAGAGAGCGAACGACTTGAATACTTTCAAAAAAGAATTATCAAAATCGGACTACTCTAAAGTTATGCGAGGTCAAACATAAAAAAAAAAAATATATACGCGTCGACTTGAGAACCTCCTCCGTTTTTTTTCGTCGGTTAAAAATAGGTCCTCATGGCGTTTACTTTCTAATATTATGCGTTTGTCTTCTTTTCCGCTCGAACGAATCTCCTCCCTTCCCAATCTTCTCGTTTAATCATCTTCAACATTATACCCTGGTCCTTAGGTTGCGTCAGTAAGGTTCTAGGGTCTAAGGTCAGGGTCTCCGGCATGCCGTCAGCCAGTTCCACTCTGTACTTCTTCAGGATGCTGATGAGACCAGACATTACTTGCATCTTTGCGAAACGCATTCCTGAAAGAGCAATAAATTTAGGTAAATATGACGGTAGTTTCGTAGCAGTAGTTTACGTATTAGCGCGCTCACACACGGCACACTTTTTGTAGGTCTTAGAATCGGTCAGATTATTTTGCCCTACGTTTTGTACTACGAGTTGGCACCTACATTTAGCACCAACAAAAAATCGGCCACCGATCTGAGTACGCTCTTATCATTGGAGTAAATGAAATATGATGGAGGGTGATGCCTTGGCGCTGTGTGAAATGTCCAAGGATATTATTATTATTACTAAGCAGCCACGACCAAGGTCAGTGGTCGCACTGAAAACTATACGTGCTGGCCGTCTAGTTGCAGCCTATGTGGCCAGGACTATGACAAGTCGTGGTCTTGGCTATGCAGTGACAGTGCGCGAGGTTTCTCAAGGTTATGTAAAAAAAATATAATTACCTATACATAGCCTGGGACCCGATCCGAAAGGGAAAAATGTATACGGCTTAACATTGTCTTTATTTTCCGGCAGGAATCGTTCCGGGTTGAACTTCTGCGGCTCCGGGAAGTATTCAGGATTGTTGTGCATGTGGTAGACTGGAATATGGACTTTGACACCTATGTCTAGTTTCAGGCCAGTAGGGAGGACGTAGTCATCCATTACCTCACGAGTGAGGTTGCCCAGTACGGGATACTTGCGGAGTGTCTCGTGCATACAAGCATCTAAGTAAGGTAGCTCATGCACACAGTCGTAGTTCACTTGGTTTCCGTGACGTCGCAGGAAGGCGTTCACTTCCTCGGTCGCTCGTTGCTGCACTTCCTGGTGCTTTGCGAGCTCAAATAAAATGAAGGCCATAGTAGATGCTGATGTCTCAAAACCCGCCCCGAAGAACTGGACGCACTGCGCCACCAACAATTCATCATCCACCTTCAAATGTACCTTATTTTCAGCGCCAGTTTTGGCGTTGCTTATACTGTCCCCAGTTATGTGATCCTCATTCTTTAAAGTCAGGACCAGGTCTACGAAGTCGTTCCTCGGTGATGGCTTGTAGTCTCGGCTTTCGAACACTCCTTTCAACAATTTTGAGAAGAATTGGTCTATTGTTGGAGGAAAAACTCGAAGTCCCACTCGGTAGAAAATGGCAGGCCATACGGCCCTGCAAATAATTTTGAAGCCTCGGTAGGTTGAAGCCTCGAATATTTCGCTTGCCATGAAATTGAAGGGGTTATTTTCTGCTTGGGTCATGGTGTTGGACTCCACTCCAAAAGCTGCGGAGCATATGCAGTCCATGGTGTACCTCGCGCAGATATGTCTTATTTCGATGACATCAGACATACCGATTTCATAGTCGAGCATATTTTCGAAGACGATGTTACAGTTTTCTATCAAATAATACATATTTTTCATCTTAGCGGAAGAAAAGAGTGGAGTTAGATTTTGACGAACTATCTTCCATCTGTCACCGGCACTAAAGAATAAAGTTTGGGTGACAAGTTCACTTTCTGAGTAGTTTGAGGATTCCCTGCCGTGGACATAGTAGAAATCTTTAGTCATCACATGTTTGATGATCTCGGGGCTGTTCACCACAAGAACTGGCTCCGTGCCGTAGAAAGCTCCGAAGTAAGGTTGATCGATGAACTTTTGGCAAAGTTTCTGTATAACGTGACCAGGATACTCTCGTTGCAAAATATATCTTCCGTAGTTGCCCAGAAGGGGCACTGGTTCAAGGTAGGGCACATTCTTTTTTTTCCAGTAACCGAACTTCCTTTTAGATATTAAATATAATAAATAAAAGATTATCGTTAATAAGGAACCGAGAACGAGAAGACCGTTCATGTTGGCAACCGTGTTGCTGACAACTGCACGGAGCTAACATCTTACGTTAAACGTTGATAATAATAAAGATAAACATACATATAGACTACTTCAATGCACATACATGTTATTAGCACCCGAATCGACCAGAATACTGATTAGGTATCTAAGTATCTTTTTTATAATTTTTTACTAGCTGACCCGGCAAACGTTGTTTTGCCATATAATTAATTCTAGCTGCCCGGCGCTACTTCGTTCGCGTGGTGTCCTACCCCCTACTCCTACCCTACTCCTACCCTACTTCTACCCTATACCTACCCTACTTCTACCCTACTCTTACCCTACTCCTAACCTACTAATCCTAGATAATCTGAGTAATGTGGTTATATGTATGTTGTCGATTCAAAGCCCTTAATTTAATACGTGCTTCAATTCGAGTGGACCCGAGTCTACCGTACCGACGAAGGGACGATCGTCAAATGTTTGACAGGAAAGTAGGTAGAACAGTTTATATGGGAAAATTAAATTGTTGTTTTTACTATCTTCCTCGCAATTTTTCCATACTTTCTTCACAGTTTAAACCTTCCCTGGACTACGACAAACATTTCAAAACCAAAATCGGCTAAATCGGCCCAGCCGTTCTCGACTTTTAGCGACTCAAACGAACAGCAATTGATTTTTATATATATAGATTATTAAGTTTGGACCTTGTTGCCATTTGCAATATATTCAACACATTGAAATCGGTGTGTGTGTGTTCCACAAATCATTTTTGTCATTCGAATGTTATCAATTTCCACAGAAATTTTATCTCTCATGTGCATGAGGATTACACTGACATTGATATGATTGCAATCCACTAAGTAAATTATCAGCCAATTATCTTTTTAACATTTAAATCATCATAACTTCATTTTTTTTTATTTTATAAAAAAAAAATCCGCTGAGATAGGAGCCCTTTTGGCCTCGCATGTCTTTTTGTTTTTTTGGTTTATTTATTTACTTGATTGTTCATGTAACTTTGTTGGTTTTATATGCATCCCTAATTAAGTTCGGTGGCAGCAGAGGATGCAAAAGAAAACCGATTTTATTTAATAAAATTTAATTAATAATGAAATTACAATTATAGTTTAAATCTAGTTAATAATTAATTATGTACTACTTAGTCAACGATTGACCAAAAAGTGCCGTTCCCATGAATGTTGGAATCGGCGGCGGCTCGCGGAAACGGTGTCATCTTCGTTCGACACGAGGCAAGTGTGCTGCGTCAGCTCCTAGGTATTGCGCGTTATGTTGTTATGTGGATTCAGGGCGATGCATACTATAGCGATTTGCCTCGGCTATGCTTGCGTAACACCCTCTTCTTTATTTGCGTTTCTTTCTCTCTTTATCATTACATATTTTTTATGAAGATTTTTGAAAACCAATTCTGATCTTCACCAACGTATCAACCATCTACAGTCCCTAAATCAGTGAAGGTTACCATGTAGTCCATATTTGGCCTCGTGCAGTGCAAATACTTCACGTCAATTTGACTTACCCTGAAAATGATTATGGTACAGGGTTTGCTAATAAAAACACATGAAAAATCTATCATTATACATATCTCGCGTCGAATTCATTGACTATTAGTTAGCTCTTCGCTGTGGAAATTATTACACCCCCAGCAATTAAGCGGCACGGGCACAGTACACTTCGCTATCTAACTAATTGTGATAAAAATCAATAAATCAATCAATCTATATATAAAATAATAAGATATTTTAATCAAGATTGTAAATTTAAATAAAAAAATAAAAAAAACAGATGGCCTATCTTAGATAAACTTAAAAGCGGAAGATCCGTTAGTTGATCTTAGCGCCCGGTCCCACTGAACCAAGTCATAGACAAGTGGCCTATACATTTTTCGGTTTATGTAAACGCTAATTTATGGAACAACTCCATTTTTTTCGTGATATCATGGGTGGTCTCAGAGTAGAGTGGTTTAGATTTCTGCTCGAACGAATGACCTCCGTTCCCAGCCTTCACGTTCAATCATTTTAAGCATGATGCCCTGGTCCTTAGGTTGTATCAGTATAGTTCTTGCGTCGAACGTGATGGTCTCTGGCATGCCATCAGCCAGTTCCACTCTGTACTTCTTGAGGAAAGCGATGAGGCCAGACAGTATTTGCATCTTTGCGAAACGCATCCCTGTAAAACGAATAAATTTTTAGTACAACAGACTGCACAAAAGCATGGATACAATTTATTTGTTCGTATGACATATTTAATTACCTATGCATAGCCTAGGACCCCCTCCAAACGCTAGGTATGTGTAAGGTTTAACATCGTCTTTATTTTCAGGCAGGAATCGTTCTGGCTTGTACTTCAGCGGCTCCGGGAAGTATTCAGGATTGTGGTGCATGTGATAGACTGGAATATGGATGCGGACACCTACATCTAGTTTCAGGCCCGTAGGGAGGACGTATTCGTCCATGACCTCGCGGGTAAGGTTCCCCAGAACAGGGTACTTGCGTAGAGTCTCATGCATACAAGCGTTCAAGTAAGGTAGCTCATGCACACACTCGTAGTTTAATTTGTTCCCGTGACGTCGCAGGAACTCGTCCACCTCCTCAGCCGCTTGTTGCTGCACCTCCTGGTGCTTTGCAAGCTCATACAACGTAAAGCTCATGGTGGTCGCTGACGTTTCGAAACCCGCCGCGAAAAACTCGACACACAGTCCCACTAACAATTCATCATCCACCTTCAACTGTATCTTCTTATCAGCGCCTGTCTTGACGTTGCTTATACTGTCCGCAGTTATGTAATCCTCTTTATTTAAGTTGAGGACTAGATCAACAAAGTCATTCCTTGATGATGGTTTGTAGTCTCGGCTCTCGAACACACCTTTCAGCAATTTTGAGAAAAAGTTATCTATCGTTGGGGGAAAAAGTTGAAGCCCCACACGGTAGAAAATGGCAGGCCATAGGGCTCTAAAAATGATTTTAAAACCCCGATAGTTTGAAGCCTCGAATATTTCGCTCGCT
Organism: Apamea anceps; assembly: GCA_951799955.1. Classification (NCBI taxonomy): domain Eukaryota; kingdom Metazoa; phylum Arthropoda; class Insecta; order Lepidoptera; family Noctuidae; genus Apamea; species Apamea anceps. The sequence continues at coordinate 3,302,965 of OX637520.1, read as the reverse complement.
ATGAATCTGAAGGGGTTGTTCTTTTCTGGTGTCATGGTCTTAGTCTCCACTCCGAACACGCATGAGCATATGCAGTCCATGGTGTATCTTTCACAAGTCCGTCTCACGTCGATGACGTCAGTTATGCCAATTTCATAGTCAAGCATTTCTTTCAAGCTGAAACCACACTTTTCGATCAAATGGTACATGCTCTTCATCTTTGCGGAAGAAAAGAGTGGAGTTACATTTTGTCGAACTATTTTCCATCTCTCACCGCCACTGAAGAACAGATTCTGGGTGGCGGCTTCACTTGCAGCATAGTAAGATGATTCTCTGCCGTTGACGTAGTAGAAATCTTTAGTCAACACATGTTTGATGATCTCGGGGCTATGCACCACGAGAACAGGCTCCGTGCCGTAGAAAGCTCCGAAGTAAGGTTGATCGATAAATTTTTGACTAAGTTTTTGTATCACCTGACCAGGATATTCTCGCTGCAAAATATATCTTCCGTAGTTGCCTAAGAGAGGAATTGGTTTAACGTGGGGCACATTCTTTTTTCTCCAGTAACCGAACTTTCTGGTAGATATTAAATATAATAAAGAAAATATTACAGATAATAACGACGCGACAACGAAAAGACCGTTCATTTTAGTATCCGCGTTGCTGTGAACTGCGAGCGGCAGCAGACCAAAACCAGCAAACCTTAACAAGTAACAGACTTGAGTGCAGATTTTAAAATTAAATGCGATTAGATTTTATGATAATTGTTTAATTTTATCTATTTTAATAATTTGGAGATAGCAAATGAAACGTTTATGCAACTCAGCACCCAAAATATGAAGCGAGTCAGGACTGCTGACGCGGGAGTAAGTGACATACAGGTTTCCGTTTCCTTAATGAGAAGCTTGTCCTGGGGATGACACCAGCAGCCTACAGTAGTAATTTCCCATTGTTTCCGAAATTTTTAGTTTTTAGTGAATTAAATGAACGGCTGTGTTACATTATGCTGAGATAGGAGCCTTTTGGCCTAGTACAGGACTTTCTGTTTCATTTTTCTTTTTGTTACTCTTTTTTTATATAATTTGGTTTTGTTACTTTTTTTATGTAATTTGGCTTTTATTATTTTTTATTGTGTTTAGTTTAGTTTTATGATCTTCCTGTGCGAGTCGCAATGAATACTTTTTCTTTCTTTCTTTCTGTGTTCCTGTAAACAGGGTGAGTTGTAATTTGACGTAGTTCAGGACATGATAGTGACGAATTGTAACCCATTTGCAATAAGTAAGCACCCCGTAATCCATTTTTTTTTGGTTGGGATTTCATCAAATATTTTCTCCCGCTCTGGGCAGAGCGGGAGGGCGTGTCAGACTTTTACGGACTAAAACTTATCCGTGTTCCTTTAGTTGCCTGTGCCAAGGGCCACCGTAACACTTTTGAACAACCCGCGGCTCTGGAAGGCATCGGCCCTAGTGGACCCGATCAGTTAGTGCTGACATCTCTTTGAGACGCGCGTGGAACACAACGCGCCGACCCGGGCCCACCTCACCGGACGGCGAGCTACCAAATAACTCGCCATCCCCAAGCCCGCGCCTACGGTGGCCGGACTCGGCTCTCGATTCCCGACGCCCATAGCGTCTCCTGCGGTGACTAGAGGCTTGAGGGCGCAAAGATTGCCTCTTCCTCACGCGTTCCACCTCCTCCTTCGCGAGCTTTACTGCTTCGCCGCACCTCGTAACCTTTAGGCGAAAATTCAAAGAATTTGAGAAAATATTTTTTTATGTATTTTCGAAAATTTTCCAGAATACATAGATTGATACATAAAATATAGATAGCTATAAAGTCACACGTGTTAGAAGTCACAGCTAGTACAGAACGCTATAAAAAGTACCACATAACTCATATTTTTTGTTTGTATCTGTATCGTTCAAATAATTTAAAACGTTAAATTATAATTTAATAAGTTGTTATAAAAACCAAAGATAAAAAATAAAAAAACTCCTATGAACCGGAGATAAAGGTCAATTTGACTATGATTATGTACGCTTGTTAATCATATATGATGCGGCACTTAAATGTCTATTTTTTGGGTATGTTATCAGTTATTATGTTAACTTTATAAAATTACTAGTTTTTGCCAGCTAATTCACCCGCGTGGAGGTCGGAAATTATCCCACGTACACCCGGGATAAAAGTATCATATGTGTTAATCCAGGTTATAAATTATCTGTGTGCCAAATTTCTTCCAAATCCGTTCAGTAGTTTTTGCGTGAAATAGTAACAAATATCCATCCTATCAAACTATCGCGTTTATAATATTAGTAGGAAGTCGGATAGTTTTGATATCATACGTGCTCCAAGGTAGCCCGCGAAATTCAAATTTTCTTACGTTTTTTGCAATTTGCTCGTCAGTACTAAGTTGTACGTTGATTAAAATATGATTCGCGGCCGATTCAAGTAATCCTACTGAATGACTATTTCATGAAATCTTGACATTTTAGGATTATGCTAACACAACAAGTTGTATTAATGATTCTAATGACATGGACAATGGCATGAATATTTGCTTTATAAAATATTATATTATGGTGATTGCTGAGAATGTGAGGACATTGTTTTTTCTCTCACTAAGTTTTATTGTTTGTCTGGCAGTTTGAATAATTTATGCGGCCATACTTTTTCCTTTTTTTTTTTGTATTTCTTGTGGAATCATTGAGCTCCTTAAATTTGGAGTTGTGCACTTCCTAGTGCTTTCGCTGGGGAAAAGAAGTGGCGCAACAAACTCCCCAGCAGCACAGCTGTCTGTGCGGTTAGAAAATACTTGATAGTATACATACAACACTAGGTATGCAAAGTAAATAACATTACAAGACACAGAACATTCAAATAAATTATTTGCCATATGTCAGCTAGCCACGCCAATATACCAACAAATACAATAAACTATGCGTACTCAAGCAAATAAATAATAAATCAAAATTAAAAATGTAAACAAAAACACTTGCTGCCTAAATGTCCAAGATTAAATCAGAAATAACAGAATCAGAAAGAAAGAGAAAAAAAAAACTGAAAGGGAACACAAAAAAAATTGAAAGAGTCACATTGGTACATGCCAGGATTTGGACCCATAACCTCGTGCATGTACTTACAGACTGGCTTTTTTGTGTTACCATAAATTATATTAAGTATGTATCTTTATTCTACTTAAAGTCATGCAAAAATCAGTCAAACGATATTTTGCGTGCAAATAATACGATCCGATTCTCGACCCATGTAATTGTTATAAGCGTAAAATATTACCATATAATCGGTCAGGCTTTTTGTTTTGGATAAAAACTACATTATGAATATTTAGCATTTGCATAATCTAAATATACACCTGAGTGCTAAAAAATCGCACACCCCTTGTTCCCTCGTTTCATCGTAAAGAAATTGCCAAATTATCACTTCCCAAAAAATTTTCCGCATAATTTCATTTGCCAAATTATTACTTAGCAAAAAATCTCTTCACAAATAATCGTAACGCAAACCTAATGTTTGGCAAGTGAACGTTTAAACAATGACTTGTTTACCAACTAGTACTTTTACCAATTTTTAAGTAGTCAAATATTTCAGTTGGAAAAACTCATTTTACGCAAAATAAAATTTGCCAAATATTTAATAACGTCAGTTCTCAATTTACCATTTCTATTCGGTCAATTGTTATAGTCTAACTAGTTCAGTTTCGGGTAGCCTGTTTTTTTTCCATATTTTTTTTTTTCTATATTGTCTAGTCGTTTCTGGCATTAAAGTTTAAACCTAACCTAACCTAAGCATTTTTTTTTAAAATAATTAACCTTGTCTTAATAATTAACTAGTTCGGTTCTCGACAGCCTGCTAAAAATAATCTCTTTTTCCATATTTTTTTTTATACAATCTAGTCGTTTCTGGCACTAGCCGGCGGCTGCCGCGGCACCACTCGCTTCGCTCGCTCGGCTCGTGCGTAGGAGGTCACAGTTTTAACCTAACCTAACGTAACCTAACCATTTTTTTTTTATTTACCTCGTCTAACTAGTGCGGTTCTTGATAGCCTGCTAATAATAATCTCTTTTTTTTTCTTTATTTGTATTAAATAAATGATTATTTTGACGGCACGGTTGGCGCAGTGGTTAAGCGATTGACTGCTGCGCTGCGTGTCGCGGGTTCGATTCCCGCACGGAACAAATATTTGTATGACCTACATGTATTTGTTCCGAGTCTGGGTGTTTTTCTATCTATAATATGTAAGTATTTACAAAAAAAAAAAAAAAATGTATATAAGTATTTTATCAGCCATCTTGTTACCATAACACAAGCATTAGGTTGCTTAGCTTGGGACTAGATGGCGCTGTGTGAAATGTCCAGGGATATTATTATTATTATATTAAAATAAAATTGCATTTTTTAATTATATCATTCCCAAAAATCTTATTTTTGCCTTAATATTTTTTGCCATAACAAATAATTTGATCAAACGTTTATTGGCTAAAGATTGTTTGCTGTAATAAATCATTTGATTAAAGACCAAATGCCTAAATGACATTATCCTTAATAATATTCTGCCAAGTAAAAATTTTACCAAATGGAAATGTGCGTACTAAAATAATTCCAAAGATTGCATTGGTATAAAAAAGGTTGCTAAAATTTGTTTGGGTAGTGAAATTTTGGCAAAATCTTTTCGGCAAAACGGCAGGATCCCATTTTATTCTAACATTTTAAACAGTACCCCATGAAAGATGAGTCTACTTTAGCCAGCCTGAAACCTGGTTGGACTAATTGCTCCCTATTTCTAGTGATATAATTGTGTCTTTCACCTCTTTTACTAAAAAGATGTAGATTTTTCCTTACGTACATAATGTTTTCATAGATATATTGACAAGGTACCGTCATGATTTAATATCTTTAAACAATTCCCTTATAGAGTCACGCCTGCTGAGGCTATATATGGCTCTGATGACTCTTTTCTGCAGAATAAAAATATACTCAATGTCTGCAGCCCGTCCCTATAGTAAAATACCGTACGACATAATACTATGAAAGTAACTAAAATAGACTAGTCTCGCGGTATCAACATCAATAAATTGACGGATTTTTCTCACAGCGAATTTAGTAGTCCTGCAAGGGATGTTAAATGAGCATTGAAGCCTTGAGTCGAGCGTGATCCCCAAGAAAACAGTTTTATCAACGAATTCTAGTTTCTCTTGATTCAATTCTATCGCACTATGGCGCCGATTCCCTTGTTCACAAACTAAACTAAATTTAAGTTCAGTGCATCTTTTTCTTTCTATTTCATTAAGAAAAGGACAGAAGATAAATATTAGTTTAGTCCTGTCAAATTATGATACTCCATAGACAAGTTAGACGTGATTAAAAACATGGCTACTAAAAATACGTCAATTTACGTCAGGCGCGGACTAATTTGACAAGACTAAACTAATATTTTATCTTCTGTCCTTTTCTTAATGAAATAGAATGAAAAAGATGCACTGAACTTAAATTTAGTTTAGTTTGTGAACAAAGGAATCGACGCCAATGACTGCTTTTGACATTTGGTAAAGAAAATCTTATGCACTTCGTTTTTTTTTATTAAATTTTCCATTTAATACTAAATTACTAGCAGTGAACCAATTTCGGATCTGCAGTAGGGCGTCATTTACGTCGTCAAGATTTGATGCACGTCTATTAATTTTAAAATCAAGGAAGTATCGTCAGCAAATAACACCATCTGTGGTTGGGTTTTTAACAAATGAGGTAGATCATTAATATATACTAAAAAGAGGAAAGGACCTAATATCGAGCCTTGTGGTACACCCATTTTTACTTTTAAACCGAGTGAATTAACACCATTTATTTGAACTTGCTGTTGTCTATCATTTACCTAAATAAGATTTTACTAAACTAAGCGCAAGTTTTCCAAGTCCGTAATGCTCAAGTTTTAAAAGTAAGGTTTCGTAGTCACAACATTCCTATGGCCTCTTGGGACTCTTCCCACGCCGTAAAAATGTGTTTTAATAAAGTGACACCGGCATCAGTCGTACAACGTCCCTTTGTGATACCATACACTTCATTTTTGTCGTAGAAAAGAGTGGAGTAAGGTTTTGACGGACTATCTTCCATCGGTCACCGGAGTTTAAAAACACGTTCTGTGTGATAAGTTCACATGAAGAATATTTGGATGATTCCCTGCCGTTGACGTAGTAGAAATCTTTGGTCAACACATGTTTGATCATCTCGGGGCTGTGCACCACGAGAACAGGCTCCGTGCCGTAGAAAGCTCCGAAATAAGTTTGACCGATGAACTTTTGGCAGAGTTTCTGTATCATCTTGCCAGGATACTCTCGATGCAAAATATAACTTCCGTAGTTGCCCAGAAGGGGCACTGGTTCAACGTAGGGTACATACTTTTTTTTCCAGTAGCCGAACTTCCATGTAGATACTAATATAGTAAATAAAATATTACAAATATTACGATACTTCCTTGATTTTAAAATTAATAGACGTGCATCAAATCTTGACGACGAAAATGACGCCCTACTGCAGATCCAAAATTGGTTCACTGCTAATAATTTAGTATTATATGGAAAATTTAATAAAAAAAAACGAAGTGCATAAGATTTTCTTTACCAAATGTCAAAAGCAGTCATTGGCGTCGATTCCTTTGTTCACAAACTAAACTAAATTTAAGTTCAGTGCATCTTTTTCATTCTATTTCATTAAGAAAAGGACAGAAGATAAAATATTAGTTTAGTCTTGTCAAATTAGTCCGCACCTGACGTAAATTGACGTATTTTTAGTAGCCATGTTTTTAATCACGTCTAACTTGTCTATGGAGTATCATAATTTGACAGGACTAAACTAATATTTATCTTCTGTCCTTTTCTTAATTAAATAGAAAGAAAAACATGCACTGAACTTAAATTTAGTTTAGTTTGTGAACAAGGGAATCGGCGCCATAGTGCGATAGAATTGAATCAAGAGAAACTAGAATTCGTTGATAAAACTGTTTTCTTGGGGATCACGCTCGACTCAAGGCTTCAATGCTCATTTAACATCCCTTGCAGGACTACTAAATTCAGCAGCGTATGCTGTGAGAAAAATCCGTCAATTTACTGATGTTGATACCGCGAGACTAGTCTATTTTAGTTACTTTCATAGTATTATGTCGTACGGTATTTTACTATAGGGACGGGCTGCAGACATTGAGTATATTTTTATTCTGCAGAAAAGAGTCATCAGAGCCATATATAGCCTCAGCAGGCGTGACTCTCTAAGGGAATTGTTTAAAGATATTAAATCATGACGGTACCTTGTCAATATATCTATGAAAACATTATGTACGTAAGGAAAAATCTCCATCTTTTTAGTAAAAGAGGTGAAAGACACAATTATATCACTAGAAATAGGAAGCAATAAGTCCAACCAGGTTTCAGGCTGGCTAAAGTAGACTCATCTTTCATGGGGTACCGTTTTAAAATGTTAGAATAAAATGGGATCCTGCCGTTTTGCCGAAAAGATTTTGCCAAAATTTCACTACCCAAACAAATTTTAGCAACCTTTTTTATACCAATGCAATATTTGGAATTATTTTAGTACGCACATTTCCATTTGGTAAAATTTTTACTTGGCAGAATATTATTAAGGATAATGTCATTTAGGCATTTGGTTTTTAATCAAATGATTTATTACAGCAAACAATCTTTAGCCAATAAACGTTTGATCAAATTATTTGCTATGGCAAAAAATATAAAGGCAAAAATAAGATTTTCGGGAATGATATAATTAAAAAATGCAATTTTATTTTAATATAATCATTTATTTAATACAAATAAAGAAAAAAAGAGATTATTGTTAGCAGGCTATCAAGAACCGCATTAGTTAGACGAGGTAAATAAAAAAAAACCGGCCAAGTGCGAGTCGGACTCGCCCATGAAGGGTTCCGTTACGTTACGATTTATGACGTATTAAAAAAAAACTACTCACTAGATCTCGTTCAAACCAATTTTCGGTGGAAGTTTATATGGTAATGTACATCATATATTTTTTTTAGTTTTATCATTCTCTTATTTTAGAAGTTACAGGGGGGGGGGGGACACACATTTTACCACTTTGGAAGTGTCTCCGCGCAAAATATTCAGTTTAGAAAAAAATGATATTAGAAACCTCAATATCATTTTTGAAGACCTATCCATAGATACCCCACACGTATGGGTTTGATGAAAAAAAAAATTTTGAGTTTCAGTTCTAAGTATGGGGACCCCCAAAATTTATTGTTTTTTTTCTATTTTTGTATGAAAATCTTAATGCGGTTCACAGAATACATCTACTTACCAAGTTTCAACAGTATAGCTCTTATAGTTTCGGAAAAAAGCGGCTGTGACATACGGACGGACAGACAGACAGACAGACAGACAGACATGACGAATCCATAAGGGTTCCGTTGCCATTTGGCTACGGAACCCTAAAAAATGGTTAGGTTACGTTAGGTTAGGTTAAAACTGTGACCTCCTACGCACGAGCCGAGCGAGCAAAGCGAGTGGTGCCGCGGCAGCGGCAGGCGAGTGCCAGAAACGACAAGATTGTATAAAAAAAAAATATGGAAAAAGAGATTATTTTTAGCAGGCTGTCGAGAACCGAACTAGTTAATTATGAAGACAAGGTTAATTATTAAAAAAAAAATGCTTAGGTTAGGTTAGGTTTAAACTTTAATGCCAGAAACGACTAGACTATATAGAAAAAAAAAAATATGGGAAAAAAAGGCTACCCGAAACTGAACTAGTTAGACAACAATTGACCGAATAGAAAAGGTAAATTGAGAACTGACGTTACTAAATATTTGGCAAATTTTAATTTGCGTAAAATGAGTTTTTCCAACTGAAATATTTGACTACTTAAAAATTGGTAAAAGTAGTAGTTGGTAAACAAGTCATTGTTTAAACGTTCACTTGCCAAACATTAGGTTTGCGTTACGATTATTTGTGAAGAGATTTTTTGCTAAGTAATAATTTGGCAAATGAAAAATATATGTCGTGGGTGCGTTTACAAACATTTAAACTCACTTACACAAACAGCCAGACCCGGAACAACTACCTCTATGCAATACAAATATTTGTTCCGTGCGGGAATCGAACCACGACACACAGCGCAGCAGTCGATCATCAGCCACTGCGCCAACCGTGTCGTGGGTTTGATTAACCTAACCTAACCTAATATGGACCTACTACAGTCTGAAATAAATGATTTTTATTTATTTATTTATTTATTAATATTCGAACAATATCCTTCAAAATGATTCAGATTGTGGTTGATAGTGTGTTACCCAATTAGGGTGCAGTTCCCAAATGTTATTTTAAGACCATGCAAATCTATTGTAGTACCCATGTTTAAAAAAAAAAATCTTATCTTATTTTATCTTATGGACGTAAGAGGCCCACACTGTTCTATCTAGTATATAAATACTATCTGACCCGGCAAACTTCGTACGGTCTCAGAATCATCATCGAAATCAATCAATCCGTTCTCGAAATATCATCAAAAAAGCCGTTATTTATTTATTTATTACAGCATGGAAGACTGACAGCTTTTTAAAACGAATTCTTTATGGATTTATAGCGCGCTAAAACTGATTCCCTGTACTATGCACTAGATTTACATGTAGGTGAGCAGAACTGTAGGTGGGAATGAAATAATCTGACTGAGTTCTTACTACTGAATTATTTTGAAACAATTATTTAGGACGTACCTAAAAACCGACCGTGTAAAGACCCGACCGACCCGAGACCCTGTACCGTATAAAGGAGACTGGGAGATTTTGTATGAGATGTGGTCTGTGGATCAATAGCGATATGTATACAGGATAGTTTTTTAACCAGTGCGCAAACTGTAACCATGAATTCAGTACATTATTCTGAAGGGGTGCTTGCGTAGAAGTTTTGATGAAATGAAAAATAACTTTAATTTCGGAAGTCGGTGTCGTCGGGTTCGCATTTTCGTTGTTTGCCACCGACTTCCGAAATTAAAGTTATTTTTCACTTTGTAGTGTCGTTTTTGGAAGTCGGTTGTTTTTTTTTGGAAAAAAGTTTTTATTTTTCACTTTTATGTTGTAATTTTTACCAGTAATTTAGGTTTAAAAACCAAACTACTGAACCGTTTTTGATGAAATTTCTATGGGACCACTTCAGAAGTATCTCCTTTCGAACAAAAAAAGAATTTTGAAAATCGGTCCACAATTGGCGGAGAAATCGCGTAACAAACACAAAAAAAAAAACATACCGTCGAATTGAGAACCTCCTCCTTTTTTAGAAGTCGGTTAAAAAAGGAAACAATCGACAGAAAGCCAAAAAAAATTATGATAAAATGGATTATGTTCAATATTTTTTTCTGTGAATTTCCTATGTTTTAATAGTTATTCGGGGCGAAGACAAATCCAACCAATCAAAGATCATAAAAATCGATCAAGCCGTTCTTGAGTTTTAAATGATGTAACTAACCCACCCCGACTTTGTTTTATTTACATAGATTAGATATAGAATATAATGTGAAGTGGAGGTGCTTGAGGGAGCCCTATTTCCAGCAGTGGACGTCTTTCGGCTGATATTATGATGATGCTGATGATAACATGTGTCTACATATGCGTTTCCATACATATGTCTACCATACAACTTTATCCATCAATGCTGAGTCATAATAAAGTGTAACAAAATGTATTTTTCATTTTCAGGAATGCGTTTCACAAAGATGCAATCGATGTCCGGTCTCATCACGTTCCTGAAGAAGTACTGAGTGGAACTGGCTGATGGCATGCCGGAGACCGTCCCGCTCGAGGCAAGAACCATACTGATGCAGCCTAAGGGCCAGGGTATCATGTTGAAGATGATCAAACGCGATGGCTGGGAGAAGAGGACCTTCTTTCGAGATGGAAAGGTGGCATATTAAGCTTTTAAATCAGAAAGTAAACGCCCTGAGTTATTATTAGTGTCCGACCGAAGCTTCGGCTTCGGCTTCGGCTTCGGCCACCTTCGGCCAAAAAAGCACCTTCGGCCAAATCTTCGGCTTCGGTCAAAAATTTGCCGAAGGTTTGGCCGAAGCCGAAGGTTAGCTAGTTGTCAAAATTTGAAATTTACTGAACGATGCTAGAGCGAGACGGAGAGTGTGCAGAGCAGCAGGCAGAGTTTCGCCGCGCCGCCGCACCGGACCAAACGAATCGCAGTTAGTAAACTAAACGAGTCAAAACAAGTTTGAGAGCGCAAAAATGTTTAACTTAATTATCCTAAGAAATTACTTATAAGTATTTAATTTTCTCAAAAATTCCAAAAAATTATATGTAAAAAATAGATATTGAAAAAGCGTTAAACTTTGCTCAATTATTTTATAGAAATATTTTGTGTTCGTCTGATAATTAAAAAAACGTGACTGATTATTTGATTATTTTTGTTAAAATTGTATATTTGAAACTTTTATTTTAGACAATATTTTATTACCTACTTGTATATGTTGGTCACTCGGCTAGTTATTGGGCTAAATCTCTAAAGCTCTCACAATATGTATCTAGTATATTCTGAGATCAAAGTAACTATCGTATTTCTCAAGGTCAATGACACCTTCGGCTTCGGCTTCGGCTTCGGCCGAAGGTTTTGGTGAATACCGATTAATCGGCTTCGGCTTCGGCTTCGGCCAGAATTGCAGCTTCGGTCGGACACTAGTTATTATGAAGTCTCATGATCGTGAGTTTGCTAAAAAGAGATGATGCTATTCTCCGTCTTTCTCTCTCACACTAGATCAATGATGCCTGACTCTTCATAATACGTCGACCGTAGGTTCAATTGAGGTAAGGGACAAAATACGATTTTTCAGGAGAGGCCGACAAAGTTTTTTTTCGGACTAAATCGCCTATAACTTTTTTTCTTATTAACCTTTTTCGGGTCTGATTTCACACATAATCTTGTATTTTAGTGCTCTATCTACACGTGTAACATTTATTTAAATAAATTAGCTATTTAAGAAAATAGATGTCCCTTACAACAACGTATTTTGTTAGTAATGTCCCTTACTGACCAAGTATCTTGTAGTCTCGTCCCTTACATTAAATTGACCTCTGTGTTGGATTCAATTTAATGGTAATTCGTTGATTGGGAAGACCCTTACCTTATTTCAAGTGGATTGGCGGCAATAATTACATCATTTCAAGTTCCTATATTGCATAGTTTTTCAGATACATTGTTATTATGGGGCTGATTCGAAATTTGGATCCAAAAATCATTAGGGTAAGGGACATTTTTCTTAAGCTAGAATTTTTTCATATACACTATTCGATAGAGCGAAAAATTCTGAACAAAACTGTATACTTAACTCATTTTGGGTATTTTGTCCCTTACCTCAATTCAACCTACGGTCGACGAATAGTTAGGACGCAACCAGGGCCTAATATATGCCTTCCTATAAAATTTGGACCTTTTATTATCTCTTACGTTATATGTATATTTAATCCAGTTAACTAGGATTCAAAACTGAATGGTTACCGAGCTGTGTCGGTTCTTCGATTTTATTGAAATTTTTTAATTACCAAAAAAAAAAAAAGGAAAAAAATCTACTCCACTCCAAACATTTAACTGATACTTTTCTGAAAGTTAAAAAAGAGCGATCATTTAAAAAAAAATGCTTGCTTAGCTTACATTATCTATACATATAAAATTCAAAGTCCTGACTGACTGACTGATAGATCAACGCACAGCCTAAACCGCTGGTCCTAGAGACATGAAATTTGGAGGGTGTGTTCTTCGTGAAGAGTAGGCATCCACTAAGAAAGGATTTTTTGGAATTTCACCCCTAAGAGGGTGAAAAGGGGGGAATTCGTTTGTATGAAAAATCTTATTCCTAGAGTTGATAAACTTGAAAATTGGCACGAATACTTATCTAAATAAATTATGAAGATAGTTATGTTTCGGCGGTCGGGATTTTAGTTAAAAAAATATTTATTTATTACAATATTAATTTAATTATAAAAATACAGGATATCAAGCTGATGGCTGATGCAAGACTAAATATAATGCAAAGAAAAATAATTCTATTGAATTTCCAGTAAATGCATAGTTGCAATACAACGCTTGCTGATGGTGGCTGCATGCTCAGCGTAAACGCATGTTACGATGCGTTAACTCCTCCCTCCATAAGATAGAAGCAACTCTTGCTTCTGGCGGCGTCCGCGCTGCCCTTGGTGTCCTCCGGGATGTTCTTAGTTTTCCATTGATACAGCTTCCAGGATGCTGCAGCGACCAGTAGGATATATAGGATGATTGTGTTCCAGCTAGGTGTAGCTGCTATGATGTGCCAATTGTCTTCTTCTGGTACGGATACATCGCCTGCTTTATTGATCAGTTCATGGATGCTGTCTAGTGAGATGTCTTCTAATTGGAGTTCGTATTTTATTGATTGTTCTGAGACTTGATACTGCTCAGGTAACGGTATGACTTCGTTGATGATGACCGTGTCAGTGTGAGATCGCAGTGTCTTGTTCATGATGTTCATCTGGCAATCTTCTGTTAGTGTAACGAGATGAATTCCAGATAGCTTCTTGTAGTCTGTCTTGGTGTTGCATTGTGTTTTGGTGACTTCGTCTTCTCTGACGACTAGTAGCCAGTTGTTGTCTCCGATCTTCTGAACTTTCCCTCTTCTTAAGTTCATCTTAGCGTGAGTGCAATTAGCTGGACGATGCTGGATGAGTGATAGTATGCAGTCATCTGTATCTTCAATTCTTCTGGTGTCGAGGAGCTTGCAGAGCTGGGTGTTGTCGGTCAGTGGCTGACAGTCTTCTTCCAGGTAAGCGTACTCATCGTTACCAAGTGCTAGGTATTTGGATTTGGGAATGATTGTAAGGTTATTTTTATCCGGGATTGAATAAAGGTGGATAAGGTCAAATGTTTTTGGGGTAATTGAGGGGATTTCAAGGATAAAATTAACCGAGTGTTCTGTGCTGTAAGCTTTAACTTTAATTGACTTCTCTATCCTGTATATGTTACTAATACTAATACTAGCTACTGGTTTAAACAAAAACATATTTTCTAAGTTTCTTAGCTCTTCTATTAGATTCAGAGGGCTTATAATACTAGGGTGCATGGTGCCCATCTGAGCAAAAGTCATCGCATCTTCTAATAACATTAACCTATCTAAAATTATCTGTAAACTAAAATCTATCTGTATGTAAATATCTAAGAAATGTAAATGGTTAGATAAGTCGTTGGAATTATTAGTAATATTTTGTAATAAACTAGCCAAATGTCTCTGATTATTGTTTAATTTAGTTAACTGTTTACTGAATTCATCTATTGTATTATGTGCTAATACTAAGGATTTCCTTTGTGAATCCTGGACGTTTTTAACTCTGTTTTTAATGTTTAAGATTTCTTCTTCGAATTTAACTGCATCTTCGTGGTCGAGGTTTCCTGTGATAGACTTAACGACAGTACCTAATCCATCTATAAGACCGCGTCGCTTTCTAATTTGCGGCGTTAAAAACATAATCTTCTTACTTATAGTACTAAGGCTATATTCTATTTGATTCCTATACGTTTTATGTAAATCTCCAGATGCTGTATTCTCAGCGTTTTTCGTGCTTGCATATAGGGCCATCAATTGGGTTGATGTAAATTGCAGATTGGTAATGTTGTAAACGCAAGCAAGGCTAAAGTAGTTGTCTTGTTTAAGGACTTGACCTTGTTTTAGAAGGAGGATCCCATTGTCATTATCTACATGGGTAATGGTTACGGTTGCTGTTGCGTTGAGCACGACGGCCCCTGCGATGAAGGTCCTGCAACAAGATGAGGCCTCCGTAGTAGCTTGAAGTGAACCCTAATGGACTTAGAATTTGGATGGTTACCTATTATTTCGGCCACGTTATTTGGGTGAAGGTGTATTATTTTGTATGGTCCTTTGAAGACTGGCTTCGTTTTGTCACTGCGTGCTGATTTCGCTACCTGTTTATAGACAGTTTCACCTACCTTGAATTTCATTTCTTCTGCTTCTTGGTTACGTTTAGCAATCACCTGCTCCTTGTTTTTGGACAAGTGTGCAGCGATGCATTCTTGAACTGCCTCTGCATTGGCACGATGCTTAATAACATAGTCCTGGTAAAATTCTTTTGGGTAGTATAACTCCAATGGGTTTCTGGATGCTGTGTGTCCGAATAGTAACTCATGAGGTGTATAATTCGTTGCCGAATGGATGGCGTTATTGTATGCTATAATAGAGTACTTCATGATTAGGTGTATAGGGTCGTCTTTGTTGGTCATTCTTTGTATCCTAATCATTTCAGCTAGGGTAGAGTGCAAACGTTCAATAGGTGAGTTAGAATTAGGGTTATATGGCGTTGTAAAGTGTATGTGGATATTATGTAGTGCGCATATTTCCTTAATAACATCGTTGTCGAATTTAGTATCTGAATCGGTGGTTATCTTATTCGGTAAGCCTAACACTGCGAAAACGTTTAGTAATGCTTCAGCTATATGTACACTGCTGCATGCTGTTAGTTGGACTGCCTGGGCGTATTTAGAGAAGTTATCAATAACTGTAAGGAACGTTTCGCCTCCAGTTGAATAAAGGTCCATAAATATGTGTTCCATCGGTTTGCGAGGTGTATCGGTTATAGCTAAAGGTGGTTTAAGAGGGTTGCGTTCGTATTTAGATTTCAAACAAGTATCGCATTGATTAACGAAGCTTTGAATGGTAAGGAGCATATTTGGCCAATGATAATTTCTGTGCAGCTGCTTGTACGTCTCCTGAATACCACGGTGAACAGTTTTACCTTCATGATATTTCTTAATCAACTCTTGTTGTTCAGGTTTGTTTTCTACTAGAGTTACGCGTGTTGTACATTTAAGTAGCTTAGGGCCTCTGTCGTTAAATATTGTTGTGTAGACTCTAGAAAAGGCATGGTATAATTCTTCATTGTAAAAATAACAATGGAATACACGGTCAGCGATAGTGTGTTCTTTAAGGAATCTAATTATCTCGGGCTCTGTATTGTTTATTGGGATAAAGACATCTTTTATAACCACTTTTGAGTTAGTGGATCTGTTATCTACTCTATACGTAGATCCGGGCGTTGACCTAACGTGGAACTGTTTCAACTGCCTATCAATAGCGTCTGAAATGATGGGTATGCCTCTAGCTTCGTTGTCCGGCTGTGTATGTCTCGTGGACACTAATTCAGATTCGGCTGACACTATACTCATACTATCTGTACCTATGTGTGATTCGGGAATGCTTGGGTTTTGTGATTGTATATTTTCATTGGGTGCTACTGTGTCTATTTGATTTTCTGCTTCCCTACGTGCATTTTCGAATATTCTATTAATTATCTCGTCATCTTCGTTATCATCTAAATTAACAGCTAGAGAGTCGACACTACCATGGAAAATTTTAACACGTGATAGCGCGTCTGCGTTAGTATTTTGACGACCCTTCTTGTATACAACCTTATAGTCGTATTCTGAGAGTTTTAAACGCCATCTGGTTAGTTTAGAATTAGGATCTTTTAATGACATTAGCCAGGTGAGAGGCCTATGGTCTGTGTAGATGATAAACCTTCTGCCATAAAGATAGGGTCTGAAGTATTTTATTGCCCATACTATGGCGAGTAGCTCCTTTTCTATTGTGGAGTAGCGAGATTCAGTATCTGATAGCGTTCGGGATGCAAATGCTACTGGTTTGTCCGATCCTACTATCCCTTGGGATAATACCGCACCTAGTGCTACATCTGAGGCGTCGGTGGTGAGGATGAAGGGCTCATCAAAATTCGGGTATTGTAGTATTGGGGCGTTAGTTAGGATTTGTTTGCATTTATTGAAAGCTTCTAAGAAATCCGGGGAGTGTATGACTCTACTATTTTTCTTAAGGCAAAGGGTCATCGGTTTCGTAAGTCTGGCGAAATCTTTTATGAATTTTCTATAATATCCGACTAAACCTAGGAAGGCTTTTATTTCCTTCTGAGACTTAGGTAGGGGGAAGTTGAGTACTGCTTTTATCTTGTCTTTGTTTGGTTTTAAACCTTCATCTGTTAGTTCGTGTCCTAAGAAGTTAACCTGTTTTTGTAGGAACTGTGATTTGTCTAGCTGGATCTTTAGGTTATGTGTTTTGAATCGATCGAATACTTGCTTTAATTTTTCTAGGTGTTGCTGCAATGACGTCGATATTATTATTACGTCATCTAGATAGGTGTAAACATTATCTATGCCTCTTAATATATGATCCATTAGTCTTTGAAACGTACTTGGTGCATTTTTGAGACCAAAGGGCATTCTAAGGAACTCATAATGTCCTCGTTCAGTAGTAAATGCGGTTTTTTCAATGTCATTAGGGTGCATTTCTACTTGGTGATAACCGCTAGCAAGGTCTAAGGTTGTGAAGTATTGCGCTCGTCCTAATCTATCTAGTATGTCGTGTATGTTTGGTAAGGGGTATTTATCTTCAATGATACGATCGTTGAGTCGTCTGTAATCAATTACAAGTCTCCATTTGACTTTGCCTGAGGAATCGGGCTTTTTGGGTACTATATGCACGGGACATGACCAAGGAGATATGCTCTCTCGCACGATGCCCTGCTGAAGGAGCTTATCCACTTGTTTACGAATTTCTTCGCGTTGTTGAGGAGCTTGTCTGTAGCTACGCACGAAAACTGGTGTATTATCGCTTAATCTGAGCTCGTGTTTAACAGCGTGTGTAAAAGTGAGTGGTATATCCTCTGCATAGAACAAGTCCCTATACTGATAACATAACCGGGTTATTTCGCGCCTTTCTTCTTCGTTCATTTGATCTGTACGGATTTTCTGAAGGTTTTCATTTAATATTTTGTCAATGTTAGTTTGAACCTGTATTGTATTAATATCATGATTATCATTTGTGTTGGCCTTGGGTAATTTCTCTAATTCAATTGAGGGGTTAGACGGGATACACTTCTTTTGATCGCTATGATTAATTACTGATGTTTTAAAAGAACCGTTTGTAACGTTAACTATAGCTGCTGGGGACATTAGACCATCTGACCAGATTAAATCGTCGTGAAGGTATTGTCCATCTAAGTAATTTGTTTTTACTTTGACTATCTTTTCGCATCTGGGTTCGATACTTATTTTTTGAGGTGGAGAGCTGAAGTGTATTGGTATTTCCGCTGTAGATGTACGTAAAACATTATTATTTAAATCAATGTTACTCTTTAATTTTTGCAGAAGGTCAATTCCGATAAGACCTTTATATTTAGGGTCGAAGTCGAATATTAGAAACTTATGTGTTATGTCGCTATTAAACGCGGGAGGTAAGGGAAGGTAAACTACCTTGTCGTGAACTGATGAACTATGTGCCGTATTAATTTGAAACGGTTCTGTTTCTACGCAGTACTCAAATATAGTGCCTGCAACTACGTCAGTTGCTATAGTTGAATGACTGGCCCCTGTATCTAATAGGAATTTACCGTCGAACTCTGGTAGTATTATGTACGGTAAATATTTCTTAGTTTGGAAATTTATTGAAACTAGGTCTGGCTGTCTCGATTGGTGTCCAAGGTAAAATCCTGGTCACCACTTACCTCTTGTTCGTCCATGGTTGCATTCGGCTCGACCGATATGCCGTTACCGTCTGTGACAACGTTAAAGAGCCCCATGTCGCTGGGTCCTGGTTGATCTTGAGTGGCCATCTGAATCGGAATGTAGAACAACTGCTGAGCGAACTGTGGTTTTTCTGGCTTACCTGCCGTACGCATTGTGACGTCCGATGATACTGGTGTGGGAACCGGTGCTTTTGGAATGTTAGGTTGATTTCTAAAGTTATTTGAACCGTTTGGTCTAGAGTTACCTGATGCTGGTCTGGATTTCCAGGGCAATACGGACTGTACCCATTGTTGACGCTGTTCGGGGGTCATATTATTTTGTTGAGGTAAAAAGTTTTGCGAGGGGATAATAAAGCCAGGTGCAAATGGGTTTACTGTATTACGGATGGGATTATTATTGCCTGGTTGTTTAGATAACTCCTTTGGCTTTGCTTGTGACGTTGAAGGATTATTATTATTATAATTAGTTCTATTATATGCGAGCCTAGCTTCTTCTTGTCTAGCCGCTATGATGGCTGCTTCGAAGGTGTCCGGTTTAGCGATTCGAACGCCCAACGAGACGTGGAAATCTAACTGGTTTATATACTGTTCAATAACCATCTTTTCGTAATACGATTTATTACCATGCTCCCCTACAGAATATAGAGTATCCAACAGCTCACGGAGGCGTTTGCCGAAGCTTTCGGCGTCTTCTGCCCTAGACTTACGCACTCGCGTTAGCTCCTGCATTACTTGTATTTCGTTTCGTGGTTCGCCGAGGCGCCTATTTAACGCGTTCTTAATTAATGACCATGAGTCTAAGTGGCCTTCGTACGCTATTGCGTCTATGGCTGGACCACTGAGCCTACTTTTAATCAAGCAGATGAATGCTGGGTGCGAGCGATCTGCCTCAGAAGTTAACTGTAATAAGTTTTCTACTTCCCTGATATAATAATTGAGTAATTTAGGATTGCCATCATATCTTGGCATTAAATCTGCGATTAGTTTGTACGGTCTATAGTTAGCATCGTAATCCCTGAGCGACATTGTTTTTCTATAGCTTGCCTGCCTAGTGGCGCTTGCCGTAAAACAATAGAGGTGTCAAATTAAACACGTGGAATTTACTCGTGGGATACTTAACGCTACTTATTATAATTTTGCGGTTGCCTACTGCGATTTTAGCTTATAGACAGACACACATAGATTAACATAAAATACACAAATTAAAATAAGGCAGGAAATCGAGCAAGGACACTTGGTAAATAAGAGCACTTACCAGAGCAGCCACTGCATCTCCTGTCGAGTCGAGTCTCGGCCAGCGCAGCTTCCTCCAATTCTCCGGAGATGTATCCCGATGACCGTAGAGGTGACCGACCGCGCGATAGGTTCTTTGTAGATCACGAAAGAACGATTTGAGAACCGTCGCTCTTAAGATGAAGAGTTTGATTCGATCTTAGAACGTCGCGATCCTACCGACTGCGCCAGTTATGTTTCGGCGGTCGGGATTTTAGTTAAAAAAATATTTATTTATTACAATATTAATTTAATTATAAAAATACAGGATATCAAGCTGATGGCTGATGCAAGACTAAATATAATGCAAAGAAAAATAATTCTATTGAATTTCCAGTAAATGCATAGTTGCAATACAACGCTTGCTGATGGTGGCTGCATGCTCAGCGTAAACGCATGTTACGATGCGTTAACTAGATTGGCAGTTTTTTTTTCTTCTAAACTACCCCCTAATAAGGGATTGGGGGGTTTCAAAGTTTGTTTGGAAGAATTTTAGCGCGCAGTCCGATTTACTCGAAACTCAGTATTTATGCCTAATATTAAAAGTAAAGAATAATGTGTATCAGGGTTTTTTGAAAATCTACCCCTGACGGGCTGAAATGGGGTAGTCAATTTTTCAGGGGAGGATTTTACTGCATGGCTTGATTAACCCGAAAATTAGTATAAATAACCTTTGAATCAAGTTATGAATAATCCCAAACGATTTTTCAAAATTCCACCCCTGTGGGGGTGAAAAGCGGGGGATACAGTTTATATGAAAAATCTTATTCATTTAGTTAATAAACTTGAAACTTGGCAAGAATACTTGCCTAAGTAAGTAATAAAGTTTATCATTATACGCTTTTCAAAACTACCTCTCAAAGGGGGATATAGGAGTGTGAAGTTTGTGTGGAAGAAATTGAATGCGCGGTCCGAGTAACCCGAAACGCAGTATTGATACTTTTGACAGAAAATAATTAATAATTATTATGTAAAGTTGTCGAAAATTTACCACTGACGGAACAAAAAGGGGTAATTCAGTTTTTAAGGGGAGGATTTGAACTTGAAACTGTATTTATATTTTCACGCCTAAACCACTGAACTTCTGATTTGGCATAGAGATAGATGGCATCCTGGGGACATACATTTTATTCTGTTAGCACGTTCCCGTGGGATAATTTCCGACATCCACGCAGGCGAGCCGCGGGCAGAAGCTAGTAGTAGATAAGGCGAACCCGGTGCCACAGCAAAGCAACGCCACAGTAGGGCAAGTCTATTTATGCTAGTTGTGTTTGATCATTTAGAATGTGATTTTTTATTTAGTTTGGATAATATTAAACGAGTTCGCATTCTTTACCTCTTTAGGTAGTTTATTATACAGGGTTATTGGAAAAACACTAACAACCTTGCAGGACTGGATAACTAACATCATAAACAACAACTTTTGTTCTATGACTTTGTACAAAAAACCAAAAAGAAACCTTTAATATTTCGTTGTTCTATCTAACCCCCGCTCCCCTCTGCTAAATTTTGTACTAGACACGGCAGTTTGTTTACCTAACTAGCGTTTTCTTTAGCTTCGCGTAAAGTTCATAACAGAAAATCGGATATTTCAATTTGTTGAATTGAAATATTTTTATTTTTGTATACATCACACACACATCATCTCGAGAATTTCCTCAAGGAAGAGTTGGCCGAAGGGTGTTGTGTACCGCCGGTTTCGTGGCCGGCTACATGACACCAGTCAGCGTAGCACGACGCAGACACTTCGTGTGCGTTAGTTAGTTTTTAGTGTAATGTTGTATGTATTTATAGTATTTTGAAGTTATATTAATATTATATTGTATGTGTTTATATGGGCCTTGATGCCTGAAATAAATGGATAAATAAATAAATAAAAGTCTAATGAATCAAAATCTGATGAATTAATAAGTCATAGAACAAAAGTTGTTGTTTATGATGTTAGTAATATAGTCGTGGAATGTTGCTAATGTTTTACCAATAGCCTTGTATTATTGTACTCTGGCAATTATAATTGTTCTCTCGCCATTGACTGTCTGCACTCACGGTACCAAAATGTGATCCTTCCTACGAATGCTATGATTATGTACTTGATGTATTTTGGTGCAAGTCCATTCACACACAGATACATCTGTGTGTGAATGGACTTGTTCCGAATTTTTCTTCTGAGTATGCTGATACAGTAGGCATGAAGTTGTTTAATACTCATGAGTTTCGTTACCCTGTAAATTTTAATTGTGGGTGTAAGGAAATCATAGAGGAATAATAGTTTAATATTTTATTTTGAACAATCTGTAGTTCTTTTAGGTTAGTTTTTGACGCGTTGCCCCATATTTCACTAAGGTACTTACGTCAGGGGGTAATATTCGTTAGTAATTTTAAGAACGTTCCCAGTCTGATATCAGTCTCAATCTGTCAAAAATTCCTCTAATATCCCTACATTTTGACAAGTTTTAGACATTTCTTTGTCACCGAGATGAGACTGCGACTAGATTTTGAACGTTTTAAATTACGAGAATTGACCTTCTGATGTGGCTTCACTAACGAGTTGTAAATGGTCTGGCGCACTCGATGAGGAAGGCAATGAACAACATTGCGCATATATCTATACAAATAATAAATCTGTAGAAGTGAAAATTCTGTACATTGAAAATATCAAAAAAATTAATGGCAGGGGGTGTTACTAGACCGACACCGAACCCAAAAATGTGATTAAAAAAATTTTTGTCTGTCTGTCTGTCTGTCTGTCGGTCTGTCTGTCTGTCTGTCTGTTTGTTCAGGCATCACGCAAAAACTACCGGTTCGATTACGATGAAACTTGGTATAATTATTCTTTAATATCCTGGGCACCACACTGGGTACTTTTTATCCCGGAAAAGTATATACAATAAAAAACAAACTTAATTTTGCGGTTCGATCCCTAGATCCGATTACTGTACCAACCGCAAATAATAAGTTTGTCGTAGGTTAGGTCACACGCAGTGGAGTTCATTTTTATTCCTTTTACTTTTTAGAGTTATTTAGGTTTATTTTTATATAAGTCGTAGTTATAGATTTTAATTTTAAAGTATAGGTAGTATATTTGATAGTGTACGTAGTGACCGAAGGTTATTTTATAATACTGTTAGGTAGGATAGTCATTCGTATAGATGTTAGTTTTTAGAGATTTTGCTTATTTATTGAGTTTAGATTGAGGGGCCCGTGGCTAAATAATAACAGCCGCACAGGTCGATCGGTCAGGTTAAGCTACGCTTGCCGCGGTCGGTCTGTGGATGGGTGACCATCTTTACATACCGAGACACCTCCGTGCCTCGGAAAGCACGTTAAGCCGTTGGTCCCGGCTGTCATTCGTGGATCTTTGACAGTCGTTACGGGTAGTCAGAAGCCCGAAAGTCTGACAACCAGTCGTACCAAGGGTATCGTATTACCCAATAACTGGGTTGTGGAGGTCAGATAGGCAGTCGCTCCATGTAAAATACTGGTATTCAGCTGCATCCGGTTAGACTGGAAGCCGGCCCTGAACATAGTTGGGAAAAGGCTAGGCAGATGATGATTGAGTTTAGATTAGTTATCGTCATAAATAGGTTTATTTAGGTAGGTAGGTATTTTATTTTCTGTTATTGAGTTTATTTATTTTTTTAATTAGGTAGGTACTTAGGTAAAGATATCATATAGGTACCCTCTTAATCACCATTAATGAGACACAATTGGTTTTCTATTGTAATTAGCCACAAAGGGCCCGCGAGATAGATGGCATCTTGATGCACATACATTTTATCCTGTTAGCACGTTCCCGTGGTATAATTTCCGACATCCACGCGGGCGAAGCCGCGGGCAGAAGCTAGTTGATCACATAAAACTGCTGAAACTAGAATTTTAGTCTAGTGTCTCATGACCTGTTACTTCAGAAACTGGAGGCAATTGGAATTAGAGGCATAGTGCTTCAGTGGATATCGACATACCTAAATAACAGACGACAGCGGGTTACCATTACAAAAGTGGACAGAAATAACGACATGGCATCATACTCATCCGAACTCAAGTTCAACAGATATGGCATCCCACAAGGAAGTGTGTTAGGTCCAATTTTATTCCTTTTATACATAAATTCTATAATTAATATAACCAAACATAAATGTATACTTTTTGCTGACGACATTTCTATTATTGTAACAACTGATAGGAAAAATAATACGATTGACGATCATGAGACTGATATTAATAACACTATTGAAAGTCTAATTGAATATCTACATAGAAATAATTTATCAATAAATCTTAAAAAATCAGTTTATATACAATTTAATAAATCTAATAATGCTAAATACAATATTAAAATGAATATACATAAAATTGATGAAGTGACGCAAACTAAATTTCTAGGCATAACTTTAGATCAAGACATAAATTGGAAAGCACATATTGATACTGTCTCCAAACGTATAAACAAGTTCGTATATGCACTTAAAAAAGTCAGAAATATAACAAACGTTACAACGGCAATAACGTCTTACCATGCATACGTTGAATCGGTGCTCCGCTATGGCTTGATAATGTGGGGCAATAGCACAGATCAAAATAGAGCATTTATTGCACAAAAAAAAATGCGTTAGAGCAATAAACGGGCTTCGACCTGACGAATCCTGTAGGCCAATATTTAAAAGGCTTGGCTTGTTGCCGCTACCGTCTCTTTACATTTATGAAATCTGTATGTTTGTGAGGAAGCATGAGGAATTGTTTAGCAATGCAGATGATTTATATCCTCGTAACAGACGAGACCCCCACAGGCTCGTACTGGATATCCTTCCGAGATTAGCTAAATATAACAAAAGTTGTATATCTATGTGTGTACGTATATATAATAAGATACCAAGTAATCTCAAGACCTTAAACATGAGATTATTCAAAAATAAATTGCATGAATGGTTGTGTAGTCATAGTTTTTATAATGTCAAAGACTTCTTTGACCACAAATGTTAAAATAATATATTATACTTGTGAAAATTTGTACGCTTCTAACTGTTAAGCAAAAACATGTATGCTCTTGTTATTTTGTTTTTTTACCATCTTTTATACCATGTTTTTAAGCAAATAAATATTCTATTCTATTCTATCCTTACCTAAGTACCTACATAATAAAAATAAAAAAACTCAATAACAGAAAATAAAATACCTACCTACCTAAATAAACCTATTTCTGATGATAACTAAACTCAATAAATAAGCAAAATCCCTAAAAACTAATATCTATACGAATGACTAATCTTACCTAACAGTATTATAAAATAACCTACGGTCACTACGTACACTATCAAATGAGTTATATAATATCAAAAACGGCATTCTCCACTTTACTTAAATTTGAAATAAAAATGAAAAACGTGTTATGATTTATTATTTTGTTAAAATACTTTATATTTCGTAAAATTATACTTACTAGCTATATGTTTTAATTTAATTTGAAGCAATTTGATAGAAATATCGAGAAAATATTTAAAGAAATCGATAAAAAACAAATGGAGATTGCTGGCTTTGTTACGCATTATTGGAAACTTCCGGGTTTGATAGTAACTGTGTTGGAGACTGCCATTTTTGAAACAGTCAACGCCATCTTTGAAGTCAAACAATACGTGAGCAAGTTATCTTGATACTTTGGGGAATCCAAAGTTAATATCAAGGAATATAAAGAAAACGCATGAAATGGTTCGTATTGTTATATTGACAAAACTATACGTCATCTAGGTAAAAGTAAAACAAAATTAAAAATTTATAAGTACAGGAAAAGTTTTTAATCTGTAAAATGTTTACTTTTAATCACAATAATAATGAAAATAATCATATTCGTAAAATAGGTTCCTCATTCTGAGATTCGCATAAAACTTCATCGACATCTGTATCCTCTGTCTCAACTAATGATTTATAGTACATCAATTCCTCATCTTCCGTCCAATTGTCTCCGTAATGTTTTATTATTAAACTAGCTTCTGCCCGCGGCTTCGCCCGCGTGGATGTCGGAAATTATCCCACGGGAACGTGCTAACAGGATAAAATGTATGTGCACCAGGATGCCATCTATCTCGCGGGCCCTTTGTGGCTAATTACAATAGAAAACCAATTGTGTCTCATTAATGGTGATTAAGAGGGTACCTATATGATATCTTTACCTAAGTACTATCATGGACACTTCCGCCTAATCACCACTAAGTTCATTTTTGCTTGCACTCAAAAATAGAAGCGCTCTCTAGCCCCGCCCCGTTGACCTTGAATAGACGAATGAAAGATAAGACGGGCCGACTGCACTGTCGCTCGACGCGGTGACGCACGCGCCGTTCGAGATTTATTTTTATTTTCAAACTACTGCTATTACCTATCTATACTTCTATACTAATATTATAAAGAGGAAAACTTTGTTTGTTTGTTTGTAATGAATAGGCTCAAAAGCTACTAAACCGATTTAAAAAATTCTTTCACCATTCGAAAGCTACATTATCCACGAGTAACATAGGCAAAATTTTATTTTGGAAAAAAATAGGGTTCCGTAAGATATTTGGGTTTTTCGGACACAAGGTGTAAAAAATCAACCAGAAAAGTTACTTATTTTGCGTACGCTGCCTAAACTATAAAAGATAGAACCATAAAATGTTCGAATTAATTGTAGATCTTATAAATATCTACAAAAAAGTCCGCAACACACTATACCTATCTATGTCGAGTGAGGCACAACAACCATTTTTTAATTTAAAAATCTTGAATTTTTTTTGGACTACATTTAAACGCATTTATTTTACTCATGCTATTAATCCTTATCAAAATAATAAATAGGTAATAGCAGTAGTTTGAAAATAAAAATAAATCTCGAACGGCGCGTGCGTCACCGCGTCGAGCGACAGTGCAGTCGGCCCGTCTTATCTTTCATTCGTCTATTCAAGGTCAACGGGGCGGGGCTAGAGAGCGCTTCTATTTTTGAGTGCAAGCAAAAATGAACTTAGTGGTGATCAGGCGGAAGTGTCCATGATAGTACTTAGGTAAAGATATCATATAGGTACCCTCTTAATCACCATTAATGAGACACAATTGGTTTTCTATTGTAATTAGCCACAAAGGGCCCGCGAGATAGATGGCATCCTGGTGCACATACATTTTATCCTGTTAGCACGTTCCCGTGGGATAATTTCCGACATCCACGCGGGCGAAGCCGCGGGCAGAAGCTAGTTTATTATATTATGGACTAACTTCTGCCCGCGACTTCGTCCGTGTAGATTTCGGATTTGTGACAGGATTGCGTATCTCAAAAGGAAATCAAAATAACCCATAAAGATACAAAATATTTTTTTTTTTAAATAAATTGAAGTAAAAAGATGAATTTTTTAAACTTTGCGAAAAAGGAAATCAAAATAACCCATAAAGATACATAATATATATTTTTTTTTTAATAAATAGAAGTAAGAAGATGATTTTTTTAAACTTTGCGAAAATTATGAAAACTTTATAACACTACAGATCATGGATGTAATGTAAATAGTTATAGACTTGATTTTTGATTTTGTAAACTTATTCCTGCACGTGCACGGCCTTGGTGACGCCCACTTCGCAACGGGCCGTGCAGCAGAAATCGTAATATTTTAATTTCGCCATAACTTCAAAACCAAACGTCCAATTTTAATCATTCAAAGACCAAATATTATCTACATAAACAGTACTTACTGATGAAATAATTTATTTTGATAAGGATTAATAGCATGAGTAAAATAAATGCGTTTAAATGTAGTCCAAAAAAAATTCAAGATTTTTAAATTAAAAAATGGTTGTTGTGCCTCACTCGACATAGATAGGTATAGTGTGTCGCGGACTTTTTTGTAGATATTTATAAGATCTACAATTAATTCGAACATTTTATGGTTCTATCTTTTATAGTTTAGGCAGCGTACGCAAAATAAGTAACTTTTCTGGTTGATTTTTTACACCTTGTGTCCGAAAAACCCAAATATCTTACGGAACCCTATTTTTTTCCAAAATAAAATTTTGCCTATGTTACTCGTGGATAATGTAGCTTTCGAATGGTGAAAGAATTTTTTAAATCGGTTTAGTAGCTTTTGAGCCTATTCATTACAAACAAACAAACAAACAAACAAAGTTTTCCTCTTTATAATATTAGTATAGATTTTTCACATCTGTTAACTTATTCGCATTTACACGCCCAGAAGAAATAATTTCACCAACAGTCATGGTATGAAAGTTTTTATTTTTTTTTGTTATCCCTCTGTACATTCCGTCACTTGTTTTATAAAATAAATCTCCCTTTACTACTACATCAACTTTACTCTTTGTTCTTTTAATAAAAAATCTTTTAGACTTTTGGAATTGAAAGTGCCACTGACCGACATCTTTGACACAAGCCTTCATAGCGCTTCTCCAGTCATAAACTTTGAAGTCAACTCCTAGTTTAATTACAGTACTGTAATTTTCAATAATTTTCAAGTATTCTTCGGGATTTTTGATGATTTCTTGTTTGCGTAAGTCTTTTTCAATCATCCCGAATACTCGATCCGGCGGTATAAATGAATGTCTTACTATGGGGAACACTATTTCAACAACTTTTACTGTTTCTGGGGCATAATTTGTCAGCCACTTAGCTATCATTGTCACCATTGACGAGTTTTTATTTTGTCCACCGCAGCCATCCGCAATCAGACGTACTGTTTTTATCCCAACAAAATCTGTTGAACAAAGTCGGTGGAATACAATAGAGGCTATTTCATTTGAGCCTTTCGCAAAAGTGTCTTCAGTCCAGCAGTAAGCAAAAGTATTTTCCTTTGAAAGTTTTGTCTTTGAATTTCCCTGGATAACGGTACGGTTATAAAGATATAATTGTCTAGAATAATACGTGGTTTGATCAGGAAGTTTCGGCATGGGGCAATTTTTTTGACAATCAAAACAAAACGTCTTCATATCAGCTTTCTCTTCGCGAACTAAATCAAAAAATGCTTTGGCTCGCAATTTGTGAACCCTTTTTTCTATCATAATAGCATTTCGTTTTGATGTATCTTTCTCTACTTTTAATAACTCATCATGCTGCAAACAAGTTCAGCAGACATCTGTTCGAGGAGAGCCAAACCCTAAATTAAAATACGTATTAAATATTTTTCTGAAATATTCCTTCTTCACTTTTAAATTATTTTGTGCTTGAGTGTTATACATACGCCACATCTTGTTAATGTTAAGTTCAGCGGCTAGATAAAATCTTTGTGTTGTCCCCCGACAATAATGAGGCTCATCGCAATTGAAACTACAAATAAATCCCTTTACAGCAGCAACTTTTTCTCTGAATGGTAATTCTTTGCGGTTACCACCACGCCGTTCAGTTACCAAAGAACCAGTTTTAAAAAAATGTTTCATTATTGTTTGAACTCTATGCTTTGTAATTTGCAATATATTAAGAAAGGCTTTCTGACAAACAGGAACAATGCACTTCTGACTGAAACAAAATACCTTAAATTTAGTCTGTAGTAATTTTCTTCTATTTGAATTCTGCTGCCCTCTGCGCCTTTTTATTTGTTTTGGTTTGCAGTATTTTAAAAGAACTGCATCTTGAGTTGTTTTTTCGGGTTTTTTATAAAATATGTTGTGAAAATACTTGATATCCGCCATAGATAATGTACCGCATTTAAAAGCTTTTGTGTTGTGTTGACAAACTGGACGCTCTGGTAGACCCTTAGAAGAATACCTGTAATATAACAGAATCTGATAAAATACGCATTATTAATAATAACATAACAAAATTGTTTTCAGAATATTTATATTTTATTAAAAAGTAGGTGCTTTAAGTTGTTACTCAATAATGTCTCGAACATTACTGTATAGTGCAAACTAAAGAAGAACGTTGTCGCCCAGAATGAATGTTTTACTTCTAACAACATTCATTTGTTTTGTAGAAATAGACAAATAAAAATTACCTTGATTTATTTAATCAATTTTCTAAATAAATCAAAAGTCACTACCAATAATAGTTTAAAACAATATTCAAGTACCTATAATAATAATAATAACAACTTAATAGCAACACCAACGTCAACGTCAACGTCTTTTTTGTCATCTCCTCACAATTTTGCATATATATAATTTTTAGAAACAGTTTTATAGTTATATATCACTTGAAACCATAATAGGCAAAATAAAATTATCTGAAACATAATTTTCTATAAATATAAAATGAACCATAACAATTTTCATCAAAAACTGCCGAACCGGAGGTGACATCTGTCATGTCACCTCCGTTAGAAACATGAAAACGATGAACGAAATTAAACGATGAAGATGTTGACGAGATCAGCAGCTCGCCGCGCACAATTACCACCTCCGGATTCGTCGCTCAGCCCCGCCCCGCCGCCGCCGGAACCTAGCCCCATCGAGAGTGCTGTGACTCCGGCCGTAGCAGTTGCGTCGAGCTCGAGCGACGAATATTTTTCCCCGCCGACGTCGCCTACACCTGTACGTCGGCAGGGGAGAGGCCGGCCACCGAGGAGCTTGGGACTTAGGGGCCATCCGGCCCCGAGCCGGGTCCCCGCTGCCGGTGGTTGTGTGCAGCGCATGAGATGGACTCAGTCTATGAACGAGAACGTCATGCGCGCATACTACAGGTCTACAGAGGGGGGAACTAACCTCACTGCGTACCGTGATAGGATGCTGTCTCTGTTCCAGGTACTGGAACCAACCGTCAACGTCTCGGCCCAACGAAGTCAGTCAGCGTCAACTATTGATGCCATCCCGCCGCGGTCCAATCATGTTGAAGAAGAAGATGATAGGGTTGACACAGTAAGTAGCCAGTGCAACGTCGGACTGAGGAGCGCACTGGAGGACGCGTTTCGCGAATATAGATCCACTCCAACCGAATTTAGACCCCGATTACCACGGTTACCTATGCACAAAAAAAATAGGGCGCTGGTGTGTGCCTTGGACTCGCAGCTCAAGAATTTCTTCGAGAGCAGCGAGGATCTCGTTGATACACACTCGATCCTGTATTGCGCGGCTGTGGCGGCATGTCGTTTAGCGAACGTCAAATTTCCTAGTTTAGACAGAGCTACTCGATCAAAACCAGCCGTACCAGCCTGGCAGCGCAGGATCGAGCGTCGTATCGATGGGGCCAGGGTACTCATCGGCAAACTATACTGCTTCAGGGAGGGCAATACACAACCACGAGTGATGCGCTTTGTAAGGCAGGCATTCTCCGGGACTGGAATCAGTTCTCGAGAATACATGTCTCATGTTACAGAGCGCATCGACTTCCTGAAGCAGAAAGTTTGTGCATGGGCGAGCCGTATTCGGCGGTATAAGCGGCGGGTTGATCGATATTCGCAGAATCGCATGTTCCAGAGCGATGAAAGGTGGGTGTATAGAGCGTGGGAGCGACCTGAACAAAATGCGACAGATGTGTGCCGCCCGGATGATGCCGCTACCAGTGCATTCTGGCGCAGCATCTGGTCGGTGCCCGTCTGTCACACGGAGGCTGGCTGGATGCAGGATGTCGAGCGAGTGTGTGGGACTATACCAGAAATGGAAGCAGTCCTAATTACGCCATCAGACGTTGCTAGAGCGGCCCGTCCGTTACCGAATTGGAAATCACCGGGAACGGACGGACTGCACAATTTTTGGTTGAAATGGCTAACTAGTTCACACACTTGCCTGGCATCTCAGTTCCAGGCATCCTTAGAGTCTGGGTCGCTACCGCAGTTTCTAACAACAGGCGTTACCCACCTGCTCCATAAGTCAGGTAGTCCCGCGGAACCCAAGAATTATAGACCGATTACGTGTTTGTCGACGGTTTATAAACTTCTTACATCCATTTTGAGAGCGAAAATTAACACGCACATTGACAGTAACTCGATTATGTCTGCCTCTCAAAATGGATGTAAGAATGGGTCCCGCGGTACTAAGGAGCTACTCCTCATAGACATGGCCATTAGCCAACAGGTTCGCCGATCCCACAAGGATATGTCGACATGTTAAATAGATTATAAGAAGGCCTACGACTCGGTGCCACATACATGGCTCATGAGGGTGCTGGAGTTGTACAAGATAGATGCAACTCTACGCACCTTCCTTGAGTCGTGTATGGGGCAATGGAAGACGGTCCTTCGCTATCCAGGGTGTCGACAGATCCAGGGGAATGATGAGCCTGTATGGATTAAGCGGGGAATATTTCAGGGCGACAGTTTGAGTCCTCTTTGGTTCTGCTTAGCCCTGAATCCTCTAAGCACACTGCTGGAGAATTCAGGTCTAGGCTACCGGTTGAAGAGAGGTGGTCAGGTCATATCTCACCTCCTCTACATGGATGATTTGAAACTTTTTGCCCCCAACAAATTGCATCTGGTGGAGCTACTGAAGGTAACTGAAACTTTCAGTAGTGCCATCAGGATGGAATTTGGTGTGGACAAATGTGCAGTCATGCATGTAAAGGGGGGGAAGATTATGGAATCCGAGGGAATTCCACTTTCAGATTCCATACACCTTAGATCCCTCTCCTCATCCGAAAGCTATAAGTATTTGGGTATGTCGGAAGCGTTAGGCATCAACGATGCTGACATGAAGCAATCATTGAAGGAGCGCTTCTTTTGTCGCCTGAAGAGGGTATTAATTAGTCTTCTTTCGGGCGGAAATAAGGTGCGCGCCTTCAATGGTTGGGTCATGCCGGTTTTGATGTACTCTTTCGGCATACTCAAATGGACTCAGACTGAACTCGACGCCCTGGATAGAAGGGTCCGTACACTACTGACCGCAAACCGGATGCATCACCCACGATCATCGGTTATGAGACTGTATATCCCGCGGAAGTGTGGGGGTCGAGGTTTTTTAAATGCGAAGACCCTCCACAACCGCGAGGTGTGCAGTCTCAGGGAATATTTTTTAAAAGCCGAAGTGGGTATGCACCGTGATGTGGTCGCAGTGGACAAGGGGCTCACCCCGCTCTCCATGGCGAAAGAGAACTGGCGCAAACCTGTAGTACTGACTACCGATGACCGCAAGAAGGTATGGCAAAGCAAGGAGCTTCACGGGCGCTTCTATCGGGCTCTTCATGAGCCCGGTGTAGATTTCTTAGCGTCCGTTTCCTGGCTACGTTTTGGTGACCTCTTCGGAGAAACTGAAGGTTTCGTCTGTGCAATTATGGACGAAGTTATCTTGACGAATAACTACCGGAGACATATTATGAAGGATGGGACGGTTGACGTATGTCGGGCATGCCACCGTCCGGGTGAGTCCATCAGACATATTATCTCTGGTTGTTCTCGTTTGGCTAACAGCGAGTACTTGCACAGGCATAACCAAGTAGCCAGGATTATTCACCAGCAACTTGCTTTGAAATATAAACTTGTCAACTCTGAGGTACCATATTACAAGTATGTGCCCGACCCAGTTCTCGAAAATGACCATGTCACGTTGTACTGGGATCGGTCTATCATCACTGACAGGACTGTTGTCGCCAACAAACCTGATATAGTAGTGATAGATCGATTAGTGCGCCGCGCAATGATTGTCGATGTTACCATCCCACATGACGGGAACCTCGTGAAAGCTGAGAAAGATAAACAAATCAAATATCTTGACTTAGCACACGAGGTTGTTGACATGTGGAATGTGAGCTCGACTGTCATAGTGCCGATTGTCGTATCGGCCAATGGCCTGATGGCCGAAAGCCTCGATCAACATCTATCGAGGCTCTCGTTAGGCGGTTGGATCAAGGGCCTGATTCAGAAGGCAGTACTCCTCGATACGGCTCGCATTGTGAGGAGGTTTCTGTCTCTGGAGCCCTAACCACCGGTAGCTTGGACCCTGCTCCCGACACCGGTGGATTACTACTATTTTTTTATATTTTTAAATGTTTTTTTTTTTTATAATAATATTTAAAAATGTAATAAAATAAGAAAATTAAATAAATAAACGACATAATAATAATATATTTATTCAAAAAATTATAAGGCATTAAAATTAGTACAGTTTTGCTTAAATTTAAATTATATTTCTAAGACTTACGTGCCTGAACTAGGTAATCCTGTGTTTCAGGCGAAAAGAGCTAAAATAGTCTTTAAAAATTAATAAATAAACAAAGTTGACAATAGAAAAATAATTATATGTTGAGTAGCATAACTCCTAGTTTCTAAATTTGATAAATATTTGTATACCTATATTTACTTTAACACAGTTAGTAAATTTTCTGTTTCTTCGTAAGACATGCTATGGAGAGCCTCCTTGAGGATTCTCTTACAATTTGTATAGTTCAGAGAATAAATGCTTGCTTTCGAGTTTAGTCTATTATATAGGAGAGGTCCGAGGTACAGGTAAAATTTGGCTATAAAAGCATGTTTTGTAGAATGTTGTGGACAAACTATATCTTTACGTCTTTTGTTAGTATATCTAGTGCTGTAGGGTAGAGCTTTGTGTTGTTTTAATACAATGCCCATAATAAATAGCTGTCGAACTGTTAATACTTCACAAGACTTGTACAGGAGGCTAGTAGGAAAAAGGAAAGGGCGGAAAGTAGACACTTTGAGAATCGCCCTCTGAGCTCTCTCGATGGTTAGTAACAATGTTTTACCCGCTCCACCCCATGTGGTAATACAGTAAGTTAAAATCGATTGACATAGAACAAAGTAAACTTGTTTAACTATTTTTGGATCAGCAATACAGCGTAACTTTTTAAAAACAAATATCAGCTTGCGAATTCTATTATTTAAAGCTTCTATATGTTGCTTGAACGAAAGTGTTTCATCTATTATAACACCAAGGTATTTTGTTGTATTTGCCATTTTAATGTTAGGACAAACACATTGGTTATTTGTGGGAATTGTGCAATAATGAGCATATAATGTCGAGGTAGTGCCAGTTGATGTTTGCTTGCGCATCGAAAACTTAATATAATTTGTCTTGTCTGCATTTAGTGTTAGTGAATTATGTTGAAGCCATTTATTAACAATATTGAATCCGTGTTGCGCCACCTTGTAAACATTTTTTTCCGAGTCAGCCGAAAATAGAAGGGCAGTGTCGTCAGCATAAGAAATAATTTGGCCATGATCTAGACTTAGATTACAAAGATCGTTTATGTATATCAAAAATAGTGTAGGCCCTAAAATACTTCCTTGGGGAACCCCAAAGGATGTGTTTTTTTTATCCTCGCTGAGAACATCTCCAATCCTTACACATTGGGTACGATCTTCTAGATAACTCTTAAATAGTTTCAGCTGAGTGCCTCTGATACCTATGGTTTCAAGCTTGTGCAACAGAATAGGAATAGAAACCGTGTCAAAAGCTTTGGCGAGGTCCAGGAAGATTCCTACTGTGTGGTTACCATTATCAAGTTCTTGTGCTAGATAGTCAGTCAGGTGGTGTACGGCATCGTCTGTTGACATTTTAGGCCTAAATCCGAACTGCCGCTGAGACAAAATCAATTTATCATCCAAATATTTGTAAAGCCTTTTATTTATAATTTTTTCTAATAATTTAGACATAGAAGGCAGTAACGAAATAGGCCTATAATTTGTGACTTGATCTTTACTGCCTGATTTATAAACGGGGACAACAACAGCTTTTTTTAGGCACTCGGGAAAAATACCGGCAGATAAACATTTTTGGAAAATATAAGTTAATGGCGGTACCAAAATGTGCCTGAACTGTTTAATAACTTTATTTGAAATGTTATCCCAGCCAACTGCACAGTCGTCTTTCAAACTCATAATTATCCTTTCAACCTCAGCCTCATCAGTGTCTAGCAATGCAAAGGATGATGAAATAGTGCTACACGTAAATGGTGTGCTTGTTAAATATTGTGATTGGCCCCGAACTTTTTCAGCCAAACACTTTCCCACATTAACAAAGAAATTATTTGCAATGTTTGCAGTTGTTAACTGTGATGAACTAAATTGTGTAAGCACTATATACGCACCTTGCCCATTTCTTGATGTTTACAGTCCATTTTTCTGGATCCCTCTGCCGTTTCCTTGACTGTCCGGGTAGACAAGGTGTTACAGGATGGTCCATAGTTTAAAATAAACACACGTTTTACTTAATTCACTAAGAATATCCTAATAAAATCTTAAAAATACCACGAGCAGTTTCACTGTGTAACGACGCCGATCCTATACTAAATACTCTGCTCTGATTGGTCGAAGTGGAGACTGCCATGTTTGAAATCAACGCTCTAGCTAGGAGATTGCCGCTTTTGAAACTTACTCAAAACTTTAAAATCATTTTTGGTAGGAAGAATGCCGTTTCTGTAAAAAACTTATTAATCAAGATGGAAGATTAGTTACTAGAGATTATTTTGGCATTAATAAGTTATTTTCTCTTAAATGTGGAGATTGCCGGTTTTGATACTATATGACTCAAATATACTACCTATACTTTGAAATTAAAATCTATACCTACGACTTATAAAAATAAACCTAAATAACTCTAAAAACTAATAGAAATAAAAAAGGTCGCACTGAAAAACACGGTTTAGGTTTGCAAGTAGCAGTTAAAATAAGAACGAACGCTCGCCACTCAAAACGTCCGTTCAAATCAAAGTTCAAAAAATATCCTTTTATACGGTAGCGATCCGTGGCGGCCGCGCGCCACGCGTGTGCTGCGAACGGTGCAAGCCAAATTCAACCTTCAGCACTACATTTAGAGCATAACTTTAGTGAACTCCACTGCGGGTAACGTAACCTACGACAAACTTATTATTTGCGGTTGGTAGAGTAATCGGGTCTAGGGATCGAACCGCAAAATTAAGTTTGTTTTTTATTGTATATACTTTTCCGGGATAAAAAGTACCCAGTGTAGTGCCCAGGATATTAAAGAATAATTATACCAAGTTTCATCGTAATCGAACCGGTAGTTTTTGCGTGATGCCTGAACAAACAGACAGACAGACAGACAGACAGACAAAAATTTTTTTAATCACATTTTTGGGTTCGGTGTCGGTCTAGTAACACCCCCTGCCATTTATTTTTTTAACCCCCGACGCAAAAACGACGGGGTGTTATAAGTTTGACGTGTCTGTGTGTGTGTGTGTGTGTGTGTGTGTGTGTGTGTGTGTGTGTGTGTGTGTGTGTGTGTGTATGTCTGTCTGTGGCATCGTAGCTCCCGAACGGATGAACCGATTTTAATTTTGTTTTTTTTGTTTGAAAGGTGAATTTGTCGGGAGTGTTCTTAACTATGTTTGATGAAAATCGGTCCAAGATGGCCGCCGCTACAAAATGGCGGATTACATATTTTTTCACAACTCCCTCAATATGGGTATCAAATGAAAGGGCTTGACTAGTAGAATACTATACACTATGATAAATTTCAAATCCAAGATGGCCGCCACCACAAAATGCCGAATTCAATTTTTTTTCATAACTCCCTCAATATGTGTATCAAATGAAAGGGCTTGACTAATAGAATACTATACACTATGACAAATTTCAAATCCAAGATGGCCGCCACCACAAAATGGCAAATTACATTTTTTTTTCACAACTCCCTCAATATGGGTATCAAACGAAAGGGCTTGACTAGTAGAATACTATACACTATGACAAATTTCAAATCCAAGGTGGCCACCACCACAAAATGGCGAATTACAAAAAACCTGATTAATACCAGATTACTTACCTGAATCTTAAAACGCAAGAAAATAAAAGAAAACAAGTAATAAGGAGTCCCTACAAAAAGCATGAAATAAAAAATTAAATTAAAAATTTAAAAAACCCCCGACTACGAGAAACCCTATAAAAAGAAAAAAATAACCTTGAAATTATGACCCTACGTAAGTACGTATGAAATTTTTTGATTAAATATTGTCCTGTCGGGGGACCGCTACTATTTTAAACTTTAACAGTACGTTAGGCTAGCTAGCTAGCTAATTAGAGCGGTCCCCCGGCAGGACAACATTTAATCAAAAAATTTCATACGTACTTACGTAGGGTCATAATTTCAAGGTTATTTTTTTCTTTTTATAGGGTTTCTCGTAGTCGGGGGTTTTTTAAATTTTTAATTTAATTTTTTTGATATTTTCAATGTACAGAATTTTCACTTCTACAGATTTATTATAAGTATAGATAAGCACATGCATGGCCAAATAATTCCCCCTACTTAATCTAGTCGAAAATAATTTTGGTTTATTTGACCTCTGCTCACATCTGTGGTGATAACAAGCGAAATGATGACATAATCATTTCGCTAGCGCTTAATAATCGGGTTATAGTGCGATAGAAATCAAAAGTGGCTGCATTATTTCAAAGACTTCTCGGTAGCACCAACAGCATTTTGCAAATGATTGCATCTCATACAAGTACACTGGGTGGGAATAGTTACGGGGAAACTGTAATATTTAATAAAAAAAAATAAAAAAAATTGTGTACAGACTCCAGCACATCAAGCTACTACAATCTGTCAAATTTATTTGATAGATTTTCAACTTTATCACTAAAGCATTAAGGTTCAAAGTTGATTGGGAAAATTTGACAGTTCCGGGTATCTGCACCTACTGGCATCTGCACCTACTAACATAAATCTCAGGAAACTACTGTTGTTACTAACACTTACCTATATGAATTCTGTCCGAAACAATTGAATAATAATACTTATAAAAAGATAAACAAATCAAGTATCTTGACTTGGCTCATGAGGTTGTCGACGTGTGGGATATGAACTCAGTGATCATTGTGCCGATAGTCGTGACAGCCAATGGCTTAATAGCCACGAGCCTCGACCAACACCTGAGGAGGCTCTCGTTGGGCAGCTCGATCAAGGGCTTGATTCAGGAAGCGGTACTTCTGCACACGGCTCGCATTTTCAGGAGGTTCCTCTCTCTGGAGCCCTGACCACCGGTAGCTTGGACCTTGTACCCGATACCGGTGGGCTACTATTTTTTATACTTTTAAATATTTTTATACTTTTTATATTCTAATATTTAAAAATATAATTTATATGTCATATGTGCTTACATTGAAATAAAGGAGATAATACATTCTAATTGCCTTTTAACGATTCGAAATTCTCAGCATAACTGATTTAGACGATAAGAAGTTATTTTTGCGAATAATGCGATCCGATTCTCGACCCATGTAATTGTTCTAAACGTAAAATATTGTTCCGTTACGCTTCTTGTTTATGACATTTTAAAGGATTTTAAGCATTCGGTGTTTGCTTAATCTAAATATAGAAAAATTCAAAAACGCTTAACTAATAAATTAGCATTTTATCCGCATAACTGGTAATCTCGTAAGTTCGGTAGCTAAGGCTAAGGCTAAGGCTAACTTTCATGTAACTAAGTTCATTGCTAACTTGTATTGTTGTCGCTGGATTGTGCAAGCGTCAGTTTTATCAACGTGGTTCGCAAAGCCGGCCGCAGTTGTCTGCAACGCGGATACCGAAATGAACGCCCTCTTCGTTCTCGCGGCGTTATTATCTGTAATATTTTATTTACTCTATTTATTAACAACAAGGAAGTTCGGTTACTGGAAAAAAAAGAATGTGCCCTACATTGAACCAGTGCCTCTTCTGGGCAACTACGGAAGTTATATTTTACAACGAGAGTATCCTGGCAAGATGATACAGAAACTCTGCCAAAAGTTCATCGATCAACCTTACTTCGGAGCTTTCTACGGCACGGAGCCTGTTCTCGTGGTGCACAGCCCCGAGATCATCAAATATGTGTTGACCAAAGATTTCTACTACGTCAACGGCAGGGAATCATCCAACTACGCCTCTAGTGAAGTTGTCACGCAGAACCTGTTCTTCAACTCCGGTGACCGATGGAAGATAGTCCGTCAAAACCTTACTCCACTCTTTTCTTCCGCAAAAATGAAGAACATGTACCATTTGATTGAAAAGTGTACTGTCGTCTTCGAAGATATGCTCGACTATGAAATTGGAATGTCTGACGTCATCGAAATGAGACAGACTACTGCGAGGTATACCATGGACTGCATATGCTCCGCAGCTTTCGGAGTGGAGTCCAACACCATGGGCAAAGAAGATAACAACCCCTTTAAATTTATGGCAAACGAAATATTCGAGGCGTCAAGCTATCGTGGTTTCAAAATCATTTGCAGGGCCGTCTGGCCTGCTATTTTCTACCGAGTGGGACTTCGAGTTTTTCCTCCAACTATAGACCAGTTCTTCTCAACATTGTTGAAAGGAGTGTTTGAGAGCCGAGACTACAAGCCATCGCCGAGGAACGACTTCGTGGACCTGATCCTGACATTAAAGAAAGAGGATTACATAACCGGAGACAGTATGAGTAACGCAAAGACTGGCGCTGACAAGAAGATACAACTGAAAGTGGACGATGATTTGTTGGTGGCGCAGTGTGTCGTGTTCTTCGCGGCGGGTTTTGAGACATCCGCGACCACCATGAGCTTCACCCTGTTTGAGTTCGCGAAGAACCAGGAGGTGCAGCAACGAGCGGCCGAGGAGGTGGACGAGTTCCTGCGACGTCACGGGAACAAACTGGACTACGAGTGTGTGCATGAGCTTCCCTACTTGGAGGCTTGTATGTATGAGACCCTCCGCAAGTATCCCGTACTGGGCAACCTCGCTCGTGAGGTAATGGATGACTACGTCCTCCCTACTGGCCTGAAACTAGACATAGGTGTCAAAGTCCATATCCCAATCTACCACATGCACCACAATCCTGAATACTTCCCGGAGCCGCAGAAGTTCAACCCGGAACGATTCCTGCCGGAACATAAAGACGATGTTAAGCCTTACACGTTCTTTCCGTTCGGATCGGGCCCCAGGCTATGCATAGGTAATTATAAATTCTACATCAATATTAGTCAATAATATTTACTTTATTTGGTACCTAATTATAACGATTTCGATTTATGTTTTGAATAAGCTTATAAAAAGTTATCAGTCAACTTCTTTCCTTATCATTAAAATTAAAGCGCATGTGGTCTTAGTATGGACAATTAGGTACAGACGCCAGCAGGTCAAGCTACCCGAAACTGTCAAATTTACCCAATCAACCTTCAACCTTAATGCTTTAGCGATAAAGTTGAAAATCTATTAAAGAAATTTGACAGATTGTAGTAACTTGATGTGCTGTCGTCTGTACATGCTTCAGAAAAGATCACGGCCAGTTTCACCACAAACGTCTAAATAATCGTTTACTTACTTGGCAGATAGAAAAATAGAAAATAGATTTTTTTTTATTGTCCAGGTAATAAAGTAAGCAGGTACACATGTTAATAGCAAGTTGAGA
Organism: Apamea anceps; assembly: GCA_951799955.1. NCBI lineage: Eukaryota > Metazoa > Arthropoda > Insecta > Lepidoptera > Noctuidae > Apamea > Apamea anceps. The sequence goes on along the minus strand of OX637520.1, from coordinate 3,261,884 downwards.
CGACATGAGTAGCTTAAAATACTCCCTACAGCTAGGTTACGGTATATTATTTGGCAGTGAGCCCCAAACTAGCTGAAGTGCTGTTAGTCTGTATCTCGGGGCTCGAAAGATGATTTTTTACATATTCTGTGCCATTTTTTATTTTATTCGCGTAAGTGAGTAGTTTATATGGCTTTGTTTTGTTCGTTATTATCTCCGACGGTATTGAACCGATTTCGCTAATTATTTTTAAAGATAATTTATTTACGGTTTAAGACATTTTTTTTTTTTTTTTTTTTTTTCAAAAAGATTACAACTCTGAACTCACTTATCATGAGAAATACAAGTTAATCATAACACTTGATACACAAACTTATGAAGAACGGTAGGTACTCGTAAATAAACTAGTAAGTAGTAAATGCGCAAATATTTTTAACCGACTTCTAAAAAAGGAGGAGGTTCTCAATTCGGATGTTTGTATTTTTTTTTATTTTTTTTATGTTTGTTCGCGCATAACTCCGTCGCTTGCCAACCGATTTGAAAAATTCTTTTTTCGTTAGAAAGGGTATACTTTCCAAATGGTCCCATAGAAATTTCATCAAAAACGGTTCAGTAGTTAATTACTGGTAAAAATTACAACTTAAAAGTGAAAAATAAAAACTTTTTTGCAAAAAAATACAACCGACTTCCAAAAACGACACTACAAAGTGAAAAATAACTTTAATTTCGGAAGTCGGTGGCAAACAACGAAAATGCGAACCCAACGACACCGACTTCCGAAATTAAAGTTATTTTTCACTTTGTAGTGTCGTTTTTGGAAGTCGGTTGTATTTTTTTGCAAAAAGTTTTTTTCATACAATGCTATGGTTAACAAGAAAAAGTTGGTGTACTACATACCAGTATATATCGTTTCTTGATAGCAAGTCAATAGCATTGTTAATAGTAGCAAGCTAAGAATATTTTTAATTTGTTAATGTTTCAAAATGATAATATAGTGTAGTGCCCAAATATGTATTTAGATAAGTAATTTATCCAAAACATGAGATGATACGTGGCTTGCAAGATGTTACATTAAATTAAATCACAGACATATTTTGCCTCAACGGCGTACAAATATAAATAGGTAATCATCAAATAACTATAATTTTTTGCATTATTCAAAGCAATGAACATTAGAAATACGGGTCAGTGGGTCATCTTAGGGAAGAACTTAAAAATTTAAATATACTGCTGCATAGTGTCATCAACGCGTTATAGAAATATGTATAAGTAACAAAATAGCCAATTAAATGTCAAAGTAAATGGGAACACAATCTAGATATGTCACACAAGTCAGAATAATTGAAGGACCATTTTAACAAAACTATTTTATTTTTGTACGTGTGTGGTTCGACTGTTCTATATACTCGTATATCAATACTAGATAACTTGACGAACTTCGTACCGCCTAAGAATCAATAGAGAAATCAGTCAGTTCGTTCTCGAGATATCATCAAAAAAGCCGTTACCATACCAAAATGGATTATCTTCATAATTTTTTCTGTGTAATTTTCCCATGTTTTAATAGTTATTCTGTTATTCGGGGCGGAGAAATATCCAACAAATCAAATATCACAAAAATCAGTCAAGCCGTTCTTGATTTACAAATGATGTAACTAACTCTAGATATACAACAGAACGTATGACTTTTTTTTTCTGGGTGGGAAATCGTCAGATACCTTCTCCCGCTCTGGGCGGAGAGGGAGGACGTGTCAGACTTTTACTGTCTAAAACCCACCCGTGTTCCTTAAGTGGCCTGAGCCAGAGGCCACGATAACTCTTTCGAATAACTCGCCAGGGTCGCGGGTTGTTCAAAAGAGTTACCGTGGCTCATCCGTGGCAGGAGGAACAAATGAGTTTATATTTCAATTACAAAGGGCATTTCAATACATGTTATTTTGTGTCAGGAGAAACATACATGTGTGACATAATTATGTATGTGTACCTACCATAGAACTTTGTCTATCAAAGCCGAGGATAAGTCATAGAAGACTAACAAAATATATTTTTATTTTAAGGAATGCGTTTCGCGAAGATGCAAGTGATGTCTGGCCTCATCGCGATCTTGAAGAAGTACAGAGTGGAACTGGCTGATGGCATGCCGAAGACCCTAAACTTCGATTCTAGAACCTTCCTCACGCAACCTAAAGACCAGGGTATCATGTTGAAGATGATCAAACGCGATGGCTGGGAGAGGAGGGTCTTCGTTCGAGATACAAAGCTGGCATAAATATATTAAGGTTTTAAATCAGAAAGTAAACGCCCTGGCCCAGGGCCCTTGGGGTATTATGAAGTTATATAGCCATGACTTTGCTAAAAAGAGAGGGTGCTATTCATCCTGTAGAGGTTGGTCTCTCTCTCTCAAACTGGAACAATGATGTCTGACTCTTCATAATAGTTAGGACCCAACCAAGGCCTAATACTCGTATATATAACTCCCTATAAAGTATGAATCTAATAAGATCTCTTTCGTGTACAATTTGCAAACCTTCTCTTTGAGTTGGTTAAGGAAAGAGTTTTGAACCTAATTTTTTTATGCTCCCGCTAATTTACATAATAACATATTTTTTTATACTGACTGGTTAAGGCTCAAAATAATTAATTAGTGTAAAAATAATGGCTAATTTGTGGCCATGCCGAATATACGGAATTAATTGACAAAATTGTTATTTAAATACTTAAAACTAAATTAGTTAAGGATACTAAATTAAAATATAATGTTGTATCATTTTCAATAAGGCATAAGGGATAAATATTTAGTAAATTCGAAGTTTTCTTTTCATAAAACCATAAATAAGCATGTGTATCTCTTAGGGCCGGTTTTTTGATCCGTAGTTAAACTCAACTACTTAATTGTTAAAAATATTAACTAATGGTTAAATTTTTCAAAATGTGTTTTTTGATAAATTTTTATTTTATCTTATGATATAATATCATTATTAATGGTCATATAATTAACTATTACTTAAAAAAATAACCTTGATCAAAAACCACATTTTCCAAAAATTTTACCACCAGTTACTATTTTTAACAATTGGTTGAGTTTAACTACGTATTAAAAAATCGGCTCTTAGTCGAAGATAATGTTTGGTTGACATAATCTCATTCTATACCTCTCCTCACCTCTGTGTTGACAACAAGCGAAAATCGAAATGAAACAATACTTGATAATGGTCTTTTAACAAAGTCAAAGTCAAATAATTTATTTCAAAAGGTACAGACGCCAGCACATCAAGCTACTACAATCTGTCAAATTTCTTTAATAGATTTTCAACTTTATCGCTAAAGCATTAAGGTTCAAGGTTGATTGGGAAAACTTGAAAGTTTCGGGTAGCTTGACCTGCTGGCGTCTGTACATAAAAGGCACTTTTGGAACGTCAAAAATTAAATGAAAATAAAATTGATTCTAGTCGCCCCTTCCGAATGGTAACGTTTCTACATTCTCAGAATACCTGATTTAGACGACAAGTTATTTTTAAAGCAATTGTGAATTAATTTGAGTACACTACAACGTGCTAGCAAGTCGTTGGTATTATACTTTAAAAAAAATAATTAATAAACGATTTATTATTATCTCCTTTATTTCATTTAAATACTTACAAAATACATTTTTAAATATTTTTATAAACAAAAGGATAAAAAAACATTTAAAAATATAAAAAGTAGTAGCCCACCGGTATCGGGAACAGGGTCCAAGCTACCGGCGGTCAGAGCTCCAGAGAGAGGAACTTCCTGACAATGCGAGCCGTGTCCAGAAGTACCGCTTTCTGAATCAAGCCCTTGATCCAGCTGCCTAACGAGAGCCTCCTTAGGTGTTGGTCGAGGCTTTTGGCTATTAAATCATTGGCTGTCACGACTATCGGCACAATGATCGCTGAGTCCACATCCCACATGTCGACAACCTCGCGAGCCAAGTCAAGATACTTGATTTGTTTATCTTTCTCGGCTTTCACGAGGTTCTCATCATGCGGGACGGTTATGTCAACAATCATTGCGTGCCGCTCTGATCGATCCACCACCACTATATCAGGCTTATTGGCAACAATAGTCCTGTCAGTGATGATGGATCGATCCCAGTACAATATGATATTTCCATTTTCGAGAGCTGGGTCGGGCACATACCTGTAGTACGGCACCTCAGATTCGACAAGGCTGTATTTCAGAGCAAGTTGCTGATGGATTATCCTGGCTACAAGGTTGTGTCTATGCAAGTACTCTCCGTAAGCTAGACGAGAACACCCGGAGATAATATGCCTGAATGATTCTCCCGGCCGGTGGCATGCCCGACAGATGTCAACCGTGCGGTCTTTCACAATAAATCTCCGGTAATTGTTCGTCATCATAACTTCGTCCATAATTGCACAGACAAAACCTTCGGTTTCTCCAAAGAGGTCACCGAAACGCAGCCAGGCTACGGACGCTGGTAGATCTACGTCGGGTCCATGTAGGGCCCGGTAAAAGCGTCCGTGAAGCTCCTTACTCTGCCATACTTCCATGCGATTATTGGTGTCAAGCACTACTGGCTTGCACCAGTTCTCTTTAGCCAAGGAGAGTGGGGTGAGGCCCTTGTCCACCGCGACTACATTTCGATGCATCCCCACGTCGGTTTCTAGGAAATATTCCCTGAGACTGCATATCTCGCGATTGTGGAGGGTTTTAGCGTTTATTATTATTATTATTATACTTTATTTCCTCAGTAAGACATACGGTAAACTGGTAGTCACGTGTCATTTATGCTGCTTTTAGCGTCGGATGTGTCCTGAACTAATGATCAATTATCTTATCTTCAATTATCCAACCAACTCTGTACCTACTATATCCGACGAACAAATAAATGTCTTTGTCTTTGTCATAATTGAATATGCAAAGTACTTTGTTTTTGTATTTATTTTATTTTGTTAGTTGTTTGTAATTCGAAGACATGTGACATTTACCAACCCGCACTGAAACCGAGTGGAAGATTACGGCCCACTCCCCTTTACAGAGAGGAGGCCTGTGTCCCAGCAGTGGGAATATTATAGGCTGGTTATGCTTGTTTATGTTAATAAAGTATTATTTTATATTTTATTTTGCCACAATATTCAGAGAGGAAATTAAGGACGGTCAATGGAATATAACATTCTTTATATACAGCATTAGCTATTCGCGACTTCGTCCGCGTGAAATTTTTTGGTCCCCCAACCCATCCCATCACATCGTATCGCCTGCCCGCACAGTCACTTCATTTTCGCATAGCGTTCTTTCTGACTTTTTTTTTCTTCTGCTCGACTAATAAGGGTCGTAGCGTGATGTTAAATAGCCTATAACCAACCTCAAGAATTGGTCTATCAAATGCAAAAAGCTTTTTCAAATCCGACCGGTAGCCCCGGAGATTACTCCCTACATATAAACAAACAAATTTTACGTCTTTATAATATCATTATTAATTATTAGTATCGTAGTGAACCATCAAACTGAATAGCTTTCTCTCTAAGATCAACGTTGTAATCGTGAAAAAATTACAAAATGCTTTCTTTAATTAAAAAGGTATAAAACCAATATGTTGGTCCCATGGATAAAGTGGTTCGGTTTGATTTTAGACATTCTTAAAATATGACTACACTATTCTGATACTTGCTGCATAAATCATCTGCCTAGCCTTTACCCTAACTATCGCAACCCAGCGCAGGGCACGCCACGATAGCGGCGGTAAGACCCCTCTTTGAGGAGTGGCTAGAGAGACGTCACGGCGTTCTCACCTACCGCCTGACGCAGGTCCTCTCCGGACACGGATGTTTCGGGAGGTTCCTGCACATAATCAGGCGGGAGGAGACGCCCGGGTGTCACCACTGTCAGGATCGCCCAGAGGACACGGTGGAGCATACGGTGGAGGTCTGCCCTGCTTGGGCAGAGCACCGCCGTGTCCTCGTAGAGGCGATCGGCAGCGGCGGCGACCTCTCGCGTCCGGCCCTGGTTCAAGCCATGGTCCGGGGCGAGAGGGAGTGGGAGGCAGTCACCTCCTTCTGCGAAGCAGTCATGCTAGCGAAGGAGGTGGCGGGGTGGGCGAGAGAACGCGCCTTGCGCACCTCACGCCTCAGCCGCCGCGGGAGACGCTCCGGGCGTCGGGAGCCGCGTGACGACTCCCGGCCACCGTAGGCGCGGGCCTGCGGGCGGTGAGTAATGGGTAACTCACCGTCCGATCAGGACCAGGCCCGTGCCGGACGGCGTGTATGTGTTCCACGCGCGCCTCAAAGAGATGTCAGCATGAGTGACGGGGCCCCATAGGGCCGAAGCCTGCCAGGGTAGCGGGATTGTCCGAAAGGGTTACCGCTGCCCTGGAACATAAAGGGCTAAGGAAGGAACACGGGTGGGTTTTAGTCAGTAAGAGTCTGACACTCCCTTCTGCTCCACCCAGAGCGGGAGGGGTCATTTGATGATTTCCCATCCTCAAAAAAAAAAAAAAAAAGCCTTTACCCTACATATGTTGGGTTCGGCTTCCAGACACAAACATGCATACATCCATACAAACTTTCACATTGATAATATTAGTAGGACTAGCTTCTGCCTGCGACTTGTTCCCGCGACCCACTGCGTCGCATCGCATCACCAGCCCGCGCTATAATTTCGCTTTCACTTAGCGTACTTATTTTTTTTTTTTCATTTTGCTTGCCTCCTAAGTGCCACAGCGTGATGCTAAATAGCCTATAGCCTTCATCAAAAATGAGGCAGGTTGACTCTTCACGTGACCATAGAGCTGGCCTCTGTTTCTTGGCCAAAGAATTAGCATAATAAATTAATAATATTAGCGTAGACGTGATCTATGTATTCTGACGGACGATAAAATGCGTCGCAAATCTGTCTGGCTCATGACCTTCAAGAACAACAGGTTTTGTAATACATAGCTCTACGTGTTAAATATTATTATAACACCGACTACTTAATTGGTACTACTGCTAACTGAGATAATGGTAAACTATTCGATTATACGTATCGTTAGAAAAAAAACCGGTCAAGTGCGTGTCGGGCCACGCGCAGTGTAGGGTTCCGTAGTTTTTATAACAGCCAAGTGCGGTTCGTATTCGCTGACTGATAGTTTCGTACCATGCTCTAACTAAAAGCTAAACATGACTACCTACCTAATTTGACTTCCTATACAAATCCTCACCTGATCCGACAATTTTGCACGGAGTTTTGTTTTTTTTGAGATTTAGATAAGACTTGTCATAGCCGCTGTAGCAACTGTTTTTTTTTTATAAAACTTATTTAGTAATGAAACAATAGCGTGATACAACTGACGCTTAGCGCCATCTATCGAGATTTCTATGGAGTTGTTCGAAATTTTCGAGTCTAATACAATTGGTCGACTATTACTCGTAAACTTGTAAAGCCCACTTAAGTGCGATAGTTTTCCTTTAAACTTCGTTATATATAGGTACTACTGCCGTGACATTTGAATTTTTAACTACGACCGTTTAGTTGGTAGAGGGGACACTTGACTTTAAAGAAAATTGGTACTTTAAAGCTTGATAAGTCACGAACGGTTTACTTAATCAAAAAACAGTCTTTCCAAACCCCTACTATTTTTGAAAGACCTATCCAACGATATCCAACAATATGGGAAGGACGAAAAAAAAATTATCATCCCCACTTTATGATGACCCTAAATAATTATTTTTCAAATTCAAAATTTTATTTTACCACTTTTTCGGCGTCATTGACGTGTATACTCATGCCAAATTACAACTTTCTAGTACCAATAGTTTTTGAGCTAAACCGCGGACAGACAGACAGACAGACAGACGACATGGCGAAACTATAAGGGTTCCTTGTTGACTACGGAACCCTAAAAATATGTGTACAATATTTTATTACGCTTCTATTATGATGTTATGTGATGATGATGATTTGAATATGTGTGAGATTATGAATGTGGTTGCTGTCGGTTACTAAGAGCATCTTAACTCGTCTGGTATTGCCAATGCACGTTTTAGTAAAGTGTTATTTCTTTTACAGAAGTCTCAAAATTCTATGTTTATTAAAGAATTAAGAGTTTTTACGTGCACACCAGCTTAATGACATGCGAACCAAGCGACAAGTGATCAGTGATTAGCTCATCGACTACGAGTAATAATAACTACTTGAAAGTTATGACTCAACTTATGACCTGCCCCAGCAGTCTCGACATTCATAGCGATCGCTTTACGACCGAATTCGATTGCAAAGTCCCGGATTGACAGGTGTAATGTATGGAGTGACAGGACTTTGCGACCGAATACGGTCGTAAAGCGATCGCTATGAATGTCGAGACTGCTGGGGCTGGGGCTGCAGTGTCGACATTCATAGCGATCGCTTTACGTCCGAATTCGATCGCAAAGTCCCGGATTGACAGGTGTAATGTATGGAGTGACAGGACTTTGCGACCGAATTCGGTCGTAAAGCGATCGCTATGAATGTCGAGACTGCAGCCCCAGGTCGCGAGAATCTGGCCACATGACGTAGGAATGATTGCTGGGTGGTATGGAGGTAATAACTTAGACCAGTTAATTAATTCGATTATCGCATCATTTTTAAATATTTCAACAATTTGCACATTCCACCTTTGCCTGCATTATCGCCTGTTTCGTCGGCACCTCTAAATATTTATTAAACTTTTTTATATTTACGTAACACTTTTGTATGTTGTTAGTTAGATAGCTGATTGAATGAAGATGTCTTCACCGCAATTTGTACGCTCATAGTAACATTTTGAGATAACTTGTGTCAAAGTTCATGTATGTGGATGATTATTTTAATTAATTTATTACTTTTAGGAAAACTAACAGCTAATAAATACATTTTAATATCTAGTACAATGTGTAAACGATGGCCAATTACAATGAATGATGATTAGGAAAATAGTTAATAAACTTCTTCCTTTAACTTTTAACTGTTTGTTGTTTTAGAGAATTTCGTTACATCTTAAGGTTTGTTAAAGTATTAGGTACCCAATGGAATAGCAATGAAGGCCATTAAATTGAGAGTTAAGAGAAAAGTGATATTTAGTGACGAATTCTGGGCAATTTTCAAAAATACATAAAAATTGGGCGTTCTCGTATCCCATGAATTTTCGCTTAGGCATTATGGGGTGCTTAATTTATTGCAAATGGGTCCCACTGTAACGTCCTGGAAGGAACACGTCAAATTACCAGTCACCCTGTATTTAGTATACAATGTATTAATTTTATTTATGTATCTATTATACAGCATAGATCTATGTATCTATTACAGTATATTATTTTGCACTACTGACAACCCCATTTTTTATATCCACGCAGTCACTATCTATTCCAAGGTTGCCTGGAAGATATCGCAGAAATTGCCCATTGTATGTTTTGTATTAAAAATTGTATATATAAAGCCCTGCGGTTTCACCCGCATGTGTTTCCCGTGGGAATGTCGGGATTAAAAGTATCATATGTGTTAATTCTGGTTACAAACTTTCCGTGTACCCAATTTCATCCAAATCCGTTCAGTAGTTTTTGAGTGAAAGAAATCTTCATGAACGAGAATGGCGTCGCACTTTCGCGTCGCGCCTTTTTGCGGGAGCCGGTTATGGTTATCCTTATTTGCACTATGTTATTATCAGACGCTTCACTCGACTCAAAGTCCATTTTTGTTTTATTCCACGGTCAGACGACATCGGCAAAATTAGCTACATATAAACGTTCATCTGCCCCAGCAGTCTCGACCTTCATAGCGATCGCTTTATGACCGAATTCGGTCGCAAAGTCCCGAATTGACAGGTGAAATGTATGGAGTGACAGGACTTTGCGACCGAATTCGGTCATAAAGCGATCGCTATGAATGTCGAGACTGCAGCCCCTGCTTAAAAGTATTTCATTTTGCGATAAATCGGAGCGCGAGTGAAAAATGTCGAATGCCGAAATCTAACGAAGTTGCCGTTGGATTGATTTGGGGTTCACACGTTTTACTTTGCATGAAAGACATAAATGAGCACCCTAATTTCGTAACACACTTTGAATGAATATGATGACATTAAAAATTCATTTAAAAAAATAATATTTAGGGACATTTATAATCGTAACGCGTATGTCAGTCCCATCGTACCCTAAATACACATTTCTCATATCTAGGCCATGAACATAAACAGACAGACTGTTGTTGAAGACTGACACCACTTACGAGTTAGTATTGATGGTCTGTGTTCGGTACGAGTCTGGTAGAAATGATTTGTTTAGGGTCTTGAGGTTGAACACACTTGAAGTAAAAAAATTGAATTCCATAAAATCCTGGCTCAACCAAATGGCGATGATGCGAAAAATATTTACTTTGTAAAGTATTATTTTACTTTAACTATTGAGAAAGTGAGGACTATGTGGGTTATTTTTATGTTGTTGTTTTGCTGGCAGACGCCAGATTTGAATACTTTATGCGGCCTACCCAAATGTCCTTTTTTTAGTATTGTTCGTTGAGTCATTGAGCTCCTCAAGTTTCGAGTTGAGCTATGCAATTATTGACAGATGCTTGTACTGACTGGACTGGTCCACTCAAATCTGTGGCCATAAGTTGTAGGAATCAGCCATTAATAATACTCGTACTAATTTAAACAAGTGAAGACTGCACAATGGCGCCGATTACCTTGTTCACAAACTAAACTAAATTTAAGTTCAGTGCATCTTTTTCTTTCTATTTCATTAAGAAAAGGACAAAAGATAAATTTTAGTGTAGTCCTGTCAAATTAAGACGCTCCATAGACAGTTTAGACGTGATTAAAAACATGGATACTAAAAATACGTCAATTTACGTCTGTCGCTGACTAATTTGACAGGACTAAACTAATATTTTATCTTCTGTCCTTTTCTTAATGAAATAGAAAGAAAAAGATGCACTGAACTTAAATATAGTTTAGTTTGTGAACAAGGGAATCGGCGCCATTAAGTCCACCTCTGTGCATGTAAAATATGTGCTTGAAGTATTAAATAAATATATAAACGCCGACCTCATCTAGCGCCTCCTCGCTTTTTTTTGTTATATTAATGTGATGTGTAAAAGTGATTGAATAAACAATTTTATCTCATTTCAATCACAACCTGAGACAATCTGAGAAACTCTCATGCTGCTAATTCATTGCTTCATAGGTTTGAAAAATTAGTTTGCTCATCAACGTAAATAGCGCAATGAACGTGGGTGAACTGTCAAAATGAAACCCATTGCGATCAATTGTTATTTTATTCGTGTTCCGCAATTACCCCACTGATTTTATAATAATAATAATAATCTTTATTCATTCCAACATTAGTACAACACATATACACATATTACATATAATTCAGCTTAACAAGATAAAAAAACAATTTATCTCTGGCCCCCACACTAGGATTCCCTGTGTCGTGGGGTCCAGTCCCTTCCGTAAGTTCAAAAACGAAATTTAACTCATGGAAAGCATTAGTGTATAATTTTATATTATCATTATTTTATGTGTAACAAACTTAAAAGAGAAGTATACAAAAAAAAAACAAGATAAAATACTAAACGAAAAACAAAACAGATGCATGACGCGCGAAGAGCGTGCGTTGAGAATGATATGGTGTGTTTGGGTGCGTGATATTAATTATGTAACATGTTTATCATAGCGCATTTGTTTAATTTTTTCTTTAGGTTCGAGACACATATTACGGAGCTTATTTACAAGCAAAACCCGTTGGATTGTCCTATTTAGAAACTAATTGAATCCTAAGCAATATATATATTTATTATACCTAATTCCAATGCTAACCCACGCTGACAGGTCTAATTTATTACATAGCCCGTGGCGCCGGTCAAGGCCAATTAAAATCGTTTATATGCATAACATAAATGGTCGATGATGTTATTAACAATTGATGTTATTTCCACTTAAACAAATATTAACTTTATAATAACATCCATTTAGCTGATTTCAGACTTGAAAAGTTTTTTTTTTTTAATTTTAGCGCGAGCTATGTGTGGGTTTTAAGTTGTTTTTTGCATGTAGGTATGAAAATAAAATCACGAACGCAGTGTAGAATAATAATCGTGACTATAGGCCAACCGCTTAACTGAGACGTTGCCTGAGGTAGCAGCGCGGTGCGGGAGGGGTGTGATGACGTGATGCGAGAGCTCAGTGATTCGTCAACTTGTGACAACTATCACCCCTCCCGCAGTGGATACGCTCTAGAAGATTGAATCAAGGCAACAATATTCAAAAGCAATAATAGAAAAGAAAATAAAGAAAAAAAGTTTATTTGGACACAGTTCGTGAAACACAAAATACAAAATTAATAAAAACAGGATACAATAATAATAATACAGGATGTAATTGAAAACTTGCGACAAATCGAAATAGGAGGTGCAGTAACATAATCATAATAAATTGTCATTTCCCAAATCCAAATTCTTGAAAAAAATCGTGCAGTTACCGTCTTAAATTATTGCCTTCATGTAGACACGAATTATCGTCGAATCAGTATTTCGTTTTTTCAAAATGATCATAGCAAATGATAAAATTAAAGAATCAATTTTAGCGCGCGCCCGTAAGCTATCTATTCATCACAGTTTTTTTTTTTCTTAACTCAAAGTATTTATTTAAATTAAACCAATTACAGGCACTTTTGATCTGTCAAGGGGTCGGTCAGTCAGAAAATGAAGCTAGTTGCCCATTCCAAAGCGTCGGTACCTATGGAGAAGAACGGGCAAGAAACTCCATAGACACTCTTTTAAATCAATATAATATAATAATAAATAATAATAAACGAAAATAATAATAATAAATAATAATAAAGGTTACAAAGTATTGGTTGCATCATTCATGTTAGAAATTATGCATATGAGAACAATGCAGAACGTTAAAAGCGTCTGTAATGAAAAGTTAAAAAAATAAAAATAAGAACAATTCAAATATTAAATTAAATTAAGCCAGTTCACAACATGAACCAAGTTGGCGACACGTTGGACTAGCGGTATTTACCTCATTTTGATTGTTCCTACGAATAAAAGAGCGCGCGACGACGTACCTTAATAACATGCTCTAAATTTACTTAATAATATGTTGAATTAGATAATTGAATTTTGTCACACTTATTCAATTTCATCCTGTATACAATAATATACCTGCAAGTCTGTACCAAGACTAGTAGTTTAAAGAGGTATCTACTTAAGTAGAAAACACATACATAAATATATACTACATAAATTGTGACCATCACAGTCTTGACAGAGAATCCTTTTGTTTACATTGTTATTCTTCTAATTTATAAAAATGCAATGTCTCACGACCAGACCAAAATTGCAAAAACAGCTCAATAAAGGGTTTAGAAACAGTAAATAGTATCAACCTGGTGCATCAAAATATTCAAGGATTTATGAACAAAGATTTAGAAGTAGAATTATTTATGAATTTTAATAGTATTGATATTCTTTGTATAACAGAACATTGGCTGAAAAGTCACCAGTTCTTGTTCAATTTTAATAATCACCAGGTTGGTAGTTCGTTCAGCAGAATAAATGCTATCCATGGTGGCTCTTTAATTTTAGTAAGTAACCAGCTCAAATTTAAAGATCGTAACGATATTGTGAGCCTATCTGTTGAGCGTACAGTTGAAATTGCCTGTATAGAATTGGAGCACTTGGTTGTATTAAGTGTGTACAGACCCCCTTCAGGATTGTATGACTGCTTTGAAAAGGTAATGGATGAAGTGTTACACAGGATTTGTAACTCAAACAAGTCCGTTATCATTTGTGGTGATTTTAATGTCAATTTATTAGAAAACTCAGGTTCTTGTAGTACAATTATAAGTCTGTTTCAGTCCTACAATCTTGTGAACCTATTTTTGGAGCCCACTAGAATAACACCTACTAGTGCCACATGCCTAGATAATATTTATACAGATATTATACCAAGCCACAAAGAAATTATAAATATACTAGACTCTGATCATTGCGGGCAAAAGATTACTATTCAAAACCAAAACAAAAAAGTGGCTAAAAAGGATATCACTGTTAACCCCAAAACTGCAAGTCGCTTAGAGGCTTTTAAAGTTAAACTCATCAATAAATTACCAGTTTTGACAACTCATGCCAATCCTAATCATCTATATGATACTTTTTTTAATATATACTGTAAACAATTTGATTCCACCTTTATTCCCAAGACTATCTTGGTTAACAGTAACGCATCTTTCAGTGATTGGGCTACCATTGGTATTCATAAAAGTAGAACACGGCTTTATGAACTGTACAATGAAAGGCCTTATGTTAACACTGATGAATTTAATTTGTATGTTAGAAATTATTCAAAATTATTTAAAAAAGTCTGTTATATGGCCAAGTCTCGTTATTTAGGTTCAAAGATTAAAAACAGCAGTAATATAATTAAAACGACCTGGACTATTATTAATAGTGAAGCGGGAAGATCTAGTAAACGAGATACTGACTACAGCCTGTCTATTAATGACAACATAGTAAAATCAGACTCACAAGTCGCCGAGGCATTTGAAAATTTCTTTTCAGATATTCCCGTTTCAAGTACTAAATCCCTAAACTCATCACCTTTTGTTGCTGAGTCTTTGCTGAAGGAAAATGTTAATGGTTGTGATTCGGAATTTCATTTTGAACATATTACCTGTAGAGATATAATTAAAACCTTTCACACATTAAATGTTAAAAAGACTGCAGATCTGTGGGGTAATTCTGTAGAAGTTGCTAAGTCTATTATTGACATTGTAGCACCTACTCTAGCTCTTATCTTTAATAGTTGTATTGACAGTGGGGAGTTTCCTGACCTCATGAAAAATAGTAAAATAATACCTTTGTTTAAATCAGGTAGTACATCAGACCCTACAAATTATAGACCTATTTCTGTACTACCTACCTTTAGTAAAATTTTTGAGAAATTAATTTTAGATCAAATGCAAAGATTTTTTAATAAACATAAATTATTACATAGCAAACAGTTCGGTTTTACAAGGGGTCGTTCAACTACTGATGTCGGTGTTGAACTTTTAGGACATATTTATAATGCTTGGGAAGATAAATGCGATGCCTTGGGCATCTTTTGTGATTTGTCCAAGGCATTCGATTGCGTTCTTCACGAAACGTTAATCAGGAAACTCCGCCACTACGGAATCAGGAACACTGCTCTGGATCTTCTTACCTCATATTTGAGTAAGAGGATTCAGAGCGTTGATGTTAATGGAAAAAGATCTCCTGGATCTATAGTAACAATGGGAGTCCCACAGGGCTCAATTCTTGGCCCTTTCTTGTTTCTTATTTATATAAATGACTTGCCGTACCTCATAAAGGATAATCATGGTATAGTGTTGTTTGCAGATGACACTTCACTTTTGTTTAAACTTAAACGTCAGCAGCAGGTTACTGACGATGTAAATACCGCGATCTCTAAAGTAGTCCACTGGTTCAATGTTAATAATTTACTTTTAAACGAGAAAAAAACCAAATGCATTAAGTTTACGCTACCTCACGTTAGGCAGGTGAAAACCAATGTGTTGATAAAGGGCGAAGAATTGAATCCTGAAGACAGTACAGTATTCTTGGGCATAACTTTGGATGCTAAGCTTCAGTGGGGTCCACATATAGATAAATTATCAAAAAAGCTAAGCTCCGCAGCATACGCGGTTAGAAAAATTCGTAATTTAACTGATATAGAGACAGCCCGTTCAGTGTACTTTAGCTATTTTCATAGTGTAATGTCGTACGGTATTCTATTGTGGGGAAATGCCGCTGATATTCAGACTATCTTTGTTTTACAGAAGCGAGCTGTTCGATCAATTTATAAATTGAGTCCGAGACACTCGCTCAGAGACAAATTTAAAGAAATTAATGTTATGACTGTGCCTTCTCAGTATATTTATGAAAATCTTTTATATGCCCATAAAAATATAAAATTGTTTAAAAAGTACAGTGATATACATGATATAAATACTAGAAACAAACACAAATTTGTTGTACCTACAACAAGGCTCAAGAAAATAGGTGGCTCGTTCAGATGCCAATGTATACGCTTCTACAACAAAGTTCCAAGCCCCGTTCAAGATCTAAGCCTTAATAAATTTAAATCATTCATTAAACGTAAGTTGTGCCAGAAAGCCTTTTATACCGTTAAGGCTTATATCGAGGACAAAAAGGCTTGGGATTAAGCTGCTTCCAATCTTTACAATATATTGAATGTTTTTGTTTGTTTTGTTGTTGTTTTTTTTTTATATACATTTTGACATTAATGAATTTGATATATACTATATACTATGACATTTGCTTACTTTGTAAAGTATTCTATTATTTTAATTATTGTGAATGTGAAGACTATGTGGGTCATTTTATTTTTTATTTTTCGCTCTGTTCTGTTAGTTTTGTCATGGTCTGGCAGTTTGAGTAATTAATGTGGCCTACCCAAATGTCCTTTCTTTGGTATTGTTCGTCGAACCGTTGAGCTCCTTAAGTTTTGAGTTGAGCTGCACGATTTCTGACATATGCGTGCACTGACTGGACAGGTCCTCTCAATCTGTGTGGTTCTTTCCTCAAAAGACCATCTCAGACATCGACCTACATGGTCTTCATATGATCTGACCAAGATTATGTCTGGACTTTAAAAGAGACTGTGACGTCTGAGTTTGTTTCGGCCTTTCTTCTCAGACTAGTCAGATAGGAAACGCCGACTTCATCTAGTTTTAAAATATGATTGACGTGTAAAAGTGTTTGTACAAACCTACTTACAAAAATAAAATCATTTATCATTTATCATTTATCAGAATGTTAATGAATGTGAATACGTGAGAATGTCTTATGAAAATACACGGAGTGACTTTCATCCAATCATAAAACCAGATTACTGAAGGCTGTACAGCGGCCGACCCTACTCCGGCGCTGTACAGACAAGCCTTCAGTACGTAGTAATCCCGAGTTTCAGAAAGCAACGTAGAACTGAAAAAGATATTAACCGATTTTTTTTATATTGTTATAAAATTTGTTTTTTTTTTTGTCATTTGTTATTTTACGTATGCACTAGTTTAAATTTTAACTTTATTTCTGTAGTAAATTTAATAAAAAACCAAAGCGTAGTAGGTTCCTATGGAGAATAAGGGGCAAGAATCTCCATGGACACTATTTAAATCAAATATTTAAATCGTAAGATGTACGTAATGACTTTTATGATGGAGGAACACTGACTCCCAAGTCACAGGTTAAACCTAGTTTGGGAGCCAAGCCTGCCAGGGTAGCGGGATCGTCCGAAAGGGTCACCGCTGCCCTGGAACATAAAGTGCTAAGGAAGGAACACGGGTGGGTTTTAGTCAGTAAGAGTCTGACACTCCCTTCCGCTCCACCCAGAGCGGGAGGGGTCATTTGATGATTTCCCATCCTCAAAAAAAAAAAAGTGGTCTTATGCTACTTAAGTAGGTTGCAAATGCGTTGTGTCTGTGACGATGTTGTCACGTTAAAAAAAAAAAATATTGTTACAAAATGATGATTACACCATCGGTGGCGGAATTAAGCATAGGTATATCGTCAGTGCCACACTTATACCTAAATTAAAGTACCTTTCATAGCTCCACGTTCCTACCCAATTTACGCCGGGGAACAGTTCCTTCCTACGGCTGGGGAGTTTGTTGCTCCACTTCTTCTTCCCAGCGAAAGTGGTGAAGGACGGGCGTTTTGGGGGACAGATAACTCGGTGTCTATTCTTAACCCGCAACGCTTGACCAAGCTCCAACCATAAGATTAAGTAACCCGGGGAGATATCTACCCCTATCACTTATAATTACGGATGGAAATGAAGATCAGTGACTCAAACTCTTACTGTGGCTTATGACAAATTATCCTTCAAAGAAGGGACGGAGGCGTAGGTACGTTTTCAATTAAAATAAACATGAAGAGAGAAGTAACTTACGTAGAGGTCAATTTCTTTCCCCGAATCATCGCGTTGGTGAAGTGCAGGGTTCTATTTAAATAGCTTCCACTCCACGAGTGACGAATCTTAAATGTCCGTCAAACGCTAAGTGCGGGGTAATTTTGTACCACACTAACAATTACAATGCCTTCCATTTTGACAATTCAACGTCAATCGTTGCGTTGTTTACGTTTACCAACAAATTTTTCAAGCATAGGATTAGGAATTTCTTTCAAAATTCTTCGGGTTGGGATAGAAAGTGTGTTCTGCAATTGGAATGCTGGGCAGTCGACACTGATACTATGCTGACCGACTAATAACTCGTGGTATTTTTTTAACCTTTAATATAATAAGTTTTTGCTATATTGACAGAGACAAATAAGGTTGTTCTAATAAATCAGTTGTGCGCAATAATATAACGATAATCATAAGAATATAATATATTTCTAAGTATGCGGAAAACTATAAATATCATCGCAGAATACATTTAGCAGACAGTTACGCCTACAAAATAATAATTCGAATCCACAATCCTGAATATATTTAATTTTTAGTTCCGCAATAACAAGCGATACGCACTCGCTTCGCAAAGTTTTTAAGACTTTTCAAAACATCGAGATTTCCTTATAGATATCCTTCCTTTCCTTTCCGCGCAAACTGTACAGACGCCAGCACATCAAACTACCCGAAACTGTCAAACTTTCCCAATCAACCTTGAACCTTAATGCTAAAGCGATAAGCTGAAAATCTATTAAAGAAATTTGACAGATTGTAGTAGCTTGATGTGCTGGCGTCTGTACATGCCATGAATTTAGCAAAAGCCGATAAAAAAAAATCTGCTCTTTCGTAGAAAAGTCTAACACCTACACGATCAAAATGAACTGAGCATGAATTTTTTTTAAATAATCGGCGTTTATTTCAGCGCACGGGTCTTCAGAATCATGTACTGAATCCATGGGAACAGGGGCCCAATTCTGTAAAATAACCAACTTGTCAATAGTGTGTAAGTAGTGTCTCAATAGAATAGTTTTTGACATTCGGTATTCTACAAATTATTTATGGTCATTGACTTGCCACTGTAGTGCTATTGAAATGCCATAGTAAGACTATCGTAATAATTGGTAGTCTGGTCCACTATAATGTGTCAATGTCATCGTGATGGCCAAAGTTACGGTAGTCTGTAAGGTATTTGACAAGAAAACTATTCTACTGCCACACTATCGACATTCTATCGACACACTACTGAGACACCACTGAAACGCCTTGAAAGTTTTTGCAGAATGCCAAATTTGCAACAGTAGCAATATAATGTCTATAGTGTGTCGATAGAGCGTCAATGGCGCGTTACTTAACTCAAAGTTATAGAATTGGGCCCCAGGTTGTGCATCGATGTCCCTGCCATCCTGTATTACAGTATAATATTAAGCAAACATCACATGTCAGTCGCATCATGTAGAATACAGCGGGGTAATTGCGTACCACACTATCAGTAGCCTTCATTTTGACAGTTCAACAACATTAGAAAATTTGGAAAAGAAGATACTTGACTTACAGTACAAGTCACGCTCGTCCAGGATTGAGATCCGTAACATCCCGCAGGGACACACTGAAACTAGTTCAAGCCTTATTAAAACAGTCTCTAGAATTTGCGATACCGTGGGAGTCTCGGTTCAAGAATCGAGCATACGGGATGTATACCGGCTACCAGTAAGGCATCCAGTTCGACTACCTCACGGCCGATAATTGCAGAAAATTAGTCAAATTTAGATCGATAGTGTGTTACGCAAATTGGGTGCTGGTCATCTGCATCCAGTTAGACTGGAAATTAATCCCAATATATTAATTTATTTATATATTTTACCATTTATGTACACAAATATACATATAAACAGACAATGAAAAACAGAACAGAAAAAATAGGTACAGAGGTGATGCTTATTTCATAAGAAATCTCTTCCAGCATACCTGAGATAGGACAATAGATACAGAGATGTAGACAGCGTGTGATAGAGCAAAGGAGACAAAACATAATACATATAATCAAAAACAATTCACTTAAAAGCTAAACAAATATTACGAGAATATACTAACATACATACAAATAAACATACATAAATACTTCTAAAATAAATATTACTAGAATGATAATAATTATATCATACTCAAAATAATAAATACATACACAACTATGATGAAGTGGACAGATAGTGTTCTTTCACTCTTCTTTTAAAAACTGCAACAGTTTGGCAGTCCCTAATGTCAGGCGGTAGTGAATTCCACAATCGCACCGCGTGCACTGTGAAGGAGTAGGAGTAGAAGTCGCTGGAGTGGGGAGGGTATATATGTAGTTGGGAAAAGGCTAGGCAAATTGTTTAATGTAAGTTTAATATTAAAGTATTATACAAATAAACCCTCCGGAATAAATTCTCTAAATTATACTGAAACCCGCATTAATATCCGTTGCGTAGTTTAGAATAAAAATGCGGTCACACAGACAGGCACGAAAAGCGCTTTTAATTTATGAATAAATATAAAAGATATAGAGAAATAAAAATAAAGAATACTGACAGTAAAGAAATATATTAAAGAATTAATCTTCTATAAGCTTCTTTTATGAATACTACGCCAACCGCTTAACTGAGACGGTGCCTGAGGTAGCAGCGCGGTGCGGGCAGAGTATGGTGACGTGATGCGAAAGCTCAGTGATTCGTCAGCTTGTGACGACTATTACCCCTCCCGCACCGCGCAGCTACCTCAGGCAACGTCTCAGTTAAGCGGTCGGCCTATAACTGGAAATGATTTCATTTGGACAACGGTGACAGATCCAAGAGAAAAAGGAATATCAGAGAAGTTTTTCTTCTCAACTTATTCCAGAAGAAAAGCTAACTACAGTCCTTTCACTGTTTATTTCACCTCTGATTTTGCATCACAGTGGTCTTTATTGTCATTCTAATCAGGTTGCTGTTGGGTGCGGCCACTGACAAGTCTGTCAAAATCATTGTGGTCTTTATTCTCTTTACAATAAGAGAATAAGAGGGGCCCGTGGCTAAATAATAACAGCCGCACAGGTCGATCGGTCAGGTTAAGCTACGCTTGCCGCGGTTGGTCTGTGGATGGGTGACCATCTTTACATACCGAGACTTTACTTAACGTGCTTTCCGAGGCACGGACCCCTCCGTGCCTCGGAAAGCACGTTAAGCCATTGGTCCCGGCTGTCATTCGTGGATCTTTGACAGTCGTTACGGGTAGTCAGAAGCCCGAAAGTCTGACAATCAGTCTTACCAAGGGGTATCGTATTACCCAGTAACTGGGTTGTGGAGGTCAGATAGGCAGTCGCTCCATTTAAAATACTGGTATTCAGCTGCATCCGGTTAGACTGGAAGCTGGACTGGACTGGACAGGGAAAAGGCTAGGCAGATCATGATTCTCTTTAAAATAAGATTGATGTTAGGTTGCTGCTGTGAGAGGTAAAATTACTATGAACGGACTGTATACTCGTATGTTACCAAATGTGTAAATTGTGGTCGCTGGTTGTAATACTAATCTCTTTGGAAAAAATCGCTTAACCATTAAATATGATTACGGATTATATTTATTTAGGGATTACCAACGAGATACATTACAATTATCTTATACCATTATAGAACTTGTAAAATATACATTATCCTGTAATGTACACTTAATTACAGGTAACCACAGCTTACACATTATCGAGTACCTACACTTGCTCTAAATACACAATTAAAATATAAATACATTTAAAAAAAACAATATACATAAGAGATTTACATGCTTTTATAAAATATTAAAATTACATTTATAAAATACATTAAACAAAGCAATTATCATACATAATCCAACCGAAAATAAACGTGGTTCATCACAGTCCTAGGTACTGTAGAGGCTTGTCTGCCGAAGACGACCTCAAATGATGTAGGCCGGCTATGTTTTAGCGCGGGTTCCGTTCGAACATTCAAACTGATGTCAATTATTTTATAGAAGGAATTGGTTCTAGAAGAAAAGTGATAGATTAGAGAATAATATGTAAAGACGTTCTGAAAATATAATATAAAAGGAATCATAGAGTGTTTGATTCCTCCCGTTACCTCAGAGGACTCGTCTAGTCCTCTATAAATGGTGGACGCGCCGGGTAGGAGCTGAATTGTCGCCGTATTTGCGACTGATTTGCGCAAAAGTTGCGCGGAGCGTGAAGCCCCATACGTTTGTACGAGTAAATTTTGAAGAAGCGAGAAGGCTCGCATACAGAGGATAGAACAGGCGCAGAAAAGTCGCCTGGAGATTATGCAGATAAGTGGTTTAATATTTTTTTTCTAAAGAGAGTAAGATGGCTCAATTTTATACGGGCAACAACGCATGCCTGGAGGAGTTTATTGAGGCGTTCAAAGTAGTTGCCAGCTACAATACATGGCGTGAGAGCGATTGGGCGCTGATATTGGGCGTATATCTTGAGGGTGCTGCCCTGTGTGTTTTTAGATTGATGTACCGTGATGGTATGAGTTTTGATGAATTATGTAATGTGTTACGAGCAGAGCTCCCGTGCCGATGTCACAGAGCATTTTATAAGTTGCAACAAGAGGAGATTGCACAAGGTCTGTCTGAAGGAAGTGGACAGGAAAACGTGATAAATGTAGATGATGATGCTTCTTTATCATTTAGTGGAACACAAGATGACCCACTACACGATGAGCAAAGCTGCCTAGAAAGCAGCGTGGAAGGAGATGCTGATGGAGAAAATGATGACGAGCGCAGCAGCCAGGGGTGCAGCCCTGCAGAGGATGAGAAGGAGCAGATGGAAGTGTTCGAGAGTGAACACGAGGAAGAGATTGACGAATCGGGTCAGTCCAGTCCTTTTATTAATGTAATTAGATATGTTTCAGAGCATCAGGATGAGCAGTATGATCACGATGTGGAATCCATTAAAAATAGCATCGTTGGTGATCAAGTTATTGAGGATAAATATATAATTGTTGATTCCGAGACAAAGGAGAATGGTCATGTGGAGTTGTCCACGGAAATAAAGGAGAATGCTCAGAGCGTCGTAGTGTCATATGACGACAGTAAGGTGGATTATCAAATTGACTTAGTCAAGGGTGATGTAGAGTTGTGTGTCGTCAGAGACGAATACACAGAGGTGATGAACAATGTTGTGCAGTTGAAAGACTTATTTAATTTTCCTACAGATGAGGTTGCGAACTTTGATTATAGTGTCTCTGTCATACATCATGTAGATAACCCCGCGAGTGATACTTCATTTTCAAGTCAATTCAATTCACTTATGGCGGATAAATTACAATCCTTAGTAATGTTAATAATGTTAATAATTAATATGGTTCATCCACAACGTGCATTAAACAATATAAAAAAAGCACGGATAAAGAAAAAGTACTCATTTGTTAGAAAAGCTAGAACTAAATGCTTCGTTTCAAAATGTTTTTCGTTGATTTATAGCATTTTAAAATCATTTTCTGAAAATAATCAACATTTTATAAAGAAGTTTTTAATTTTAAAATACGAGTTTAGAAAATGTAAGTTCAGAGATAAAAACTTTTTGTTAAAATCTTTTCATATTATGATGTAAACTTTTGTTGTCTTTATTTGTCATTCATTGTCATGTCAACGACTGTTAGATGTAAACATCAATTTTTAGTAAATTGTTTTAGATCGATTGTTATGATATGTTATATTAATATGTTATCGTTTGTATATTTGCATATGCTGGGACAAGATACCGGACGCAGCTGGAAGCGAGTGAGGTGCCACACCTCACAGCTTCAAAGAGTCTGAGGGAGTGAACGTATCGTCATCGTCAATAGTAGGGTGTTAATGGGCTGAGATAGCATGAACGTACTCCAGAATTTTAATAGCGCAAGTTAGGAGAGATTCTTAGATTTGCAAACTGTGGTCACTCCTACAGGGGGGGTGACACTCACCTAAGCTGAAACCAACTTTGCTTACGGGGCATAGCCTTTGCAAAGTGTGTTTGGTTGACACAATTGGTTCAACTTATAGTGGAGGACCCACAGTTATATCAGTATGGACTGATGATGTATGGAGTTTGTGTTTAGGGAGAGCGGAATGGATTTTTGGAAATGTTTCTTCTGGAGTACGGGCGTAAGTTAGGCATCTTCAATGGAAAATGACCTCTTAGCCTTTTCCCTCCCTCTGGCTCAATACCGTCCGATGGGGTAAAAGAGTTTGAAGTTAAGACCATTTATTTTTTTAAGCCTCATCCAGGCTGATGTGAATTGTCACGTCAATTTGTTTATATTTAGGAGGCCGCGTCGTTTCTTTTCCGCCAGTTTTGGCGCGACGAAGTTTAAGCAGGACTGCGTTAGTTTTTGTGGGTGCACAGTGGCACTCGTAAATATAAATTTACCTGACACGTGTCATAGTGTCGGACTCGCGATTCGTTCGTCCTGACTTAAGCCTACTCTTGCAAGAGTTGGACCTCACACTGTATATATTATCTGGCGTTAGGTAATTATTCTCATAGGGATAGGCAGGAAGGGTCTGAATGTTCGAATGTTGTGAATAAAGGACTTGTTTAGAAGCGGGAGTATTTCGGTCCATTTATTCAAGGATGGGCGTAGCTGATGTAGAGGCTTGTCTGCCGAAGACGACCTCAAATGATGTAGGCCGGCTATGTTTTAGCGCGGGTTCCGTTCGAACATTCAAACTGATGTCAATTATTTTATAGAAGGAATTGGTTCTAGAAGAAAAGTGATAGATTAGAGAATAATATGTAAAGACGTTCTGAAAATATAATATAAAAGGAATCATAGAGTGTTTGATTCCTCCCGTTACCTCAGAGGACTCGTCTAGTCCTCTATAGTACCAATCAGTATTTTTAGCGCAAACTTATTTAAAAACAAATTAAAGACATATTTATTGAGGAAGGGCTATTACAGTGTCGATGAGTACCTTGATGATAAGCGACAATCGTAATAATTATTATCGTTCTGGTTATAATTTATAATAATATATTTTTATATAATTTATTATAGTTGTTATAATTTATTGAATGGAATTAATTTGAAATGGCATGGTGACATTATTTTTCTGAAATTTTTTACACTTCATATTGTTTATTTTTATTATTTTTTTTAGTATGTCTTTTTGTTTTGTTTTTATTATTGTATTTATTCCTCATATAGATTATTAAATGACATCTTATGTTTAGTAAAATTTCTACACAATGTATATTGTTTTGAAATAAATGACTTTATGACTTTAATTAAAAAAATGAAATTTAAAAAGAATTCTTTGTTTTTAATTAAATTTAATTAAAAATGATGATTGATTATTATAGACCGTTGTTTCAACCGATAATAATAAAGTTTCATTGACATAAATAAAGGTGTTACATTTTAATTTGAAGCCCTGACTCCTGTGGTAGGTAGTACCTGTGTTACACCTGTTTATGGAAATTAACAATTTATGCTACAATATTAAAATAACGTAAAAATTAAATGAATTTAGTGTATGCATGCTCTTGAGTGGTTTGTGTTCATGTATGTGTGTGTGTTGGCTGTGTTTTGTGTGGCGGAACACACAAAACACAGCTCAGCACAGCAAACACCGATCATCACTAATAAAATAACAGTTTTTGTTCAATGGATTGGTGATCGCAGTATGATGTTCATACAGGTTAACTTTTTAACCAGTTCGCATACTGTAACCATGAATTCAGTATATGATTCTGAGCCATTTTTTTTTAATAACCGACAATATAATACGAATTTTTTTCACACTAGTTAAAAATTTATCATGTAATCTACGACAGCAAAAAGGACTTGGAAGTAACAACAGTAACTAAAATAAAATGTCGCTGTTTCACGTTAACAATTCTATATTTTATGGACCAATAAAACATTCCTAACTACGCTCTAGGGATTCTAGTTTAGCAGTAAAAGTGTGAGCGGTCGTTTTAATATTAAACTTGCGTGTAGAATTAAAAACATAATAAATTGAGTTGAGCTGCACGATTTCTGACATATGCGTGCACTGACTGGACAGGTCCTCTCAATCTGTGTGGTTGTTTCCTCAAAAGACCATCTCAGACATCGACCTACATGGTCTTCATATAATCTGACCAAGATTATGTCTGGACTTTAAAAGAGACTGTGACGTCTGAGTTTGTTTCGGCCTTTCTTCTCAGGCTAGTCAGATAGGAAACGCCGACCTCATCTAGTTTTAAAATTTGATTGACGTGTAAAAGTGTTTGTACAAACCTACTTACAAAATTAAATCATTTATCATTTAAAAACTTTGAATAAAAACTTCGAGGAGTTTAATTAATTTTAACCTTGAGAGCAGTTAATAAGATCTGTAGTAGGTAGTGTTTTTTCTGGTTATTTTAGTGTGTGTTTATGTTTTTATTCCTTGGCCTGCTAAAAATGGTAGGTACCTAAGTAAACAATCTAATATGTGAATTTGGTTACAAAACTTTTGAAATAATACAATTTTGCAATCAGGATTACCTAACATGAGACAAGCACACGGAGACAAGACATTATACGGTACAGGGTACAGCCTAATTTGAATATTGTGAAGCACAGTCCCAGATATCAATCGGTTATATTATATAATAAGTTGCCTCTACATATAAAAAAAGAATTTTTCAAATCGGTTAGCAAGAGACAGAGTTATGCGCGAACAAACAAAAAATATATATATATACAATACAAATCCGAATTGAAAACCTCCTCCTTTTTTAGAAGTCGGTTAAAAAGCGCTATCTACTCAAGCTCCTTTAAAAACCAACTAAAAGGTTTCCTACTGAATAAGTGTCTTTATGCTGTTGAAGATCTTAATGAAATTCTTACATAATTATGTTGTATTATGTTATTGTATTTAAATTTATGCTTTGTTGTAAAATTGTAATTTTAATTTTCCATGTAATTTCAGATACAATTTATTGTTCATGAATAAATGACTAATGAGAGGGGCCCGTGGCTAAATAATAACAGCCGCACAGGTCGATCGGTCAGGTTAAGCTACGCTTGCCGCGGTTGGTCTGTGGATGGGTGACCATCTTTACATACCGAGACCCCTCCGTGTCTCGGAAAGCACGTTAAGCCGGTGGTCCCGGCTGTCATTCGTGGATCTTTGACAGTCGTTACGGGTAGTCAGAAGCCCGAAAGTCTGACAACCAGTCTTACCAAGGGGTATCGTATTACCCAGTAACTGGGTTGTGGAGGTCAGATAGGCAGTCGCTCCATGTAAAATAAAGGTATTTATAGCTGCATCCGGTTAGATTGGAAGCCGACCCCAACATAGTTGGGAAAAGGCTAGGCAGATGATGAATAAATGACTAATAGAAAGAAAAGAAAGAAAGAAAGAAAAAACATTTATTTAGCACAGACCAAAAGACACACAATACACCAGATACATACATCAGATAACAACTAATGAAAAATGACTAAAAAACTAATAATGACTAACAAATAAAGCACAACACAATAACATGACGCCAGTATTCCCGAAGGGTAAGGCCGAGATGTACCTATAGCACCTACTCCATATTGGCCAGTTATGGTCCTATTCCCATCAACCAGGCACAGGCTTGACCTGTGCCTGGTTGATGGGAATAGGACCATAACTGGCCAATATGGAGTAGGTGCTATAGGTACATCTCGGCCTTACCCTTCGGGAATACTGGCGTCATGTTATTGTGTTGTGCTTTATTTGTTAGTCATTATTAGTTTTTTAGTCATTTTTCATTAGTTGTTATCTGATGTATGTATCTGGTGTATTGTGTGTCTTTTGGTCTGTGCTAAATAAATGTTTTTTCTTTCTTTCTTTCTTTTCTTTCTATTAGTCATTTATTCATCATCTGCCTAGCCTTTTCCCAACTATGTTGGGGTCGGCTTCCAATCTAACCGGATGCAGCTATAAATACCTTTATTTTACATGGAGCGACTGCCTATCTGACCTCCACAACCCAGTTACTGGGTAATACGATACCCCTTGGTAAGACTGGTTGTCAGACTTTCGGGCTTCTGACTACCCGTAACGACTGTCAAAGATCCACGAATGACAGCCGGGACCACCGGCTTAACGTGCTTTCCGAGACACGGAGGGGTCTCGGTATGTAAAGATGGTCACCCATCCACAGACCAACCGCGGCAAGCGTAGCTTAACCTGACCGATCGACCTGTGCGGCTGTTATTATTTAGCCACGGGCCCCTCTCATTAGTCATTTATTCATGAACAATAAATTGTATCTGAAATTACATGGAAAATTAAAATTACAATTTTACAACAAAGCATAAATTTAAATACAATAACATAATACAACATAATTATGTAAGAATTTCATTAAGATCTTCAACAGCATAAAGACACTTATTCAGTAGGAAACCTTTTAGTTGGTTTTTAAAGGAGCTTGAGTAGATAGCGCTTTTTAACCGACTTCTAAAAAAGGAGGAGGTTTTCAATTCGGATTTGTATTGTATATATATATATTTTTTGTTTGTTCGCGCATAACTCTGTCTCTTGCTAACCGATTTGAAAAATTCTTTTTTTATATGTAGAGGCAACTTATTATATAATATAACCGATTGATATCTGGGACTGTGCTTCACAATATTCAAATTAGGCTGTACCCTGTACCGTATAATGTCTTGTCTCCGTGTGCTTGTCTCATGTTAGGTAATCCTGATTGCAAAATTGTATTATTTCAAAAGTTTTGTAACCAAATTCACATATTAGATTGTTTACTTAGGTACCTACCATTTTTAGCAGGCCAAGGAATAAAAACATAAACACACACTAAAATAACCAGAAAAAACACTACCTACTACAGATCTTATTAACTGCTCTCAAGGTTAAAATTAATTAAACTCCTCGAAGTTTTTATTCAAAGTTTTTAAATGATAAATGATTTAATTTTGTAAGTAGGTTTGTACAAACACTTTTACACGTCAATCAAATTTTAAAACTAGATGAGGTCGGCGTTTCCTATCTGACTAGCCTGAGAAGAAAGGCCGAAACAAACTCAGACGTCACAGTCTCTTTTAAAGTCCAGACATAATCTTGGTCAGATTATATGAAGACCATGTAGGTCGATGTCTGAGATGGTCTTTTGAGGAAACAACCACACAGATTGAGAGGACCTGTCCAGTCAGTGCACGCATATGTCAGAAATCGTGCAGCTCAACTCAATTTATTATGTTTTTAATTCTACACGCAAGTTTAATATTAAAACGACCGCTCACACTTTTACTGCTAAACTAGAATCCCTAGAGCGTAGTTAGGAATGTTTTATTGGTCCATAAAATATAGAATTGTTAACGTGAAACAGCGACATTTTATTTTAGTTACTGTTGTTACTTCCAAGTCCTTTTTGCTGTCGTAGATTACATGATAAATTTTTAACTAGTGTGAAAAAAATTCGTATTATATTGTCGGTTATTAAAAAAAAATGGCTCAGAATCATATACTGAATTCATGGTTACAGTATGCGAACTGGTTAAAAAGTTAACCTGTATGAACATCATACTGCGATCACCAATCCATTGAACAAAAACTGTTATTTTATTAGTGATGATCGGTGTTTGCTGTGCTGAGCTGTGTTTTGTGTGTTCCGCCACACAAAACACAGCCAACACACACACATACATGAACACAAACCACTCAAGAGCATGCATACACTAAATTCATTTAATTTTTACGTTATTTTAATATTGTAGCATAAATTGTTAATTTCCATAAACAGGTGTAACACAGGTACTACCTACCACAGGAGTCAGGGCTTCAAATTAAAATGTAACACCTTTATTTATGTCAATGAAACTTTATTATTATCGGTTGAAACAACGGTCTATAATAATCAATCATCATTTTTAATTAAATTTAATTAAAAACAAAGAATTCTTTTTAAATTTCATTTTTTTAATTAAAGTCATAAAGTCATTTATTTCAAAACAATATACATTGTGTAGAAATTTTACTAAACATAAGATGTCATTTAATAATCTATATGAGGAATAAATACAATAATAAAAACAAAACAAAAAGACATACTAAAAAAAATAATAAAAATAAACAATATGAAGTGTAAAAAATTTCAGAAAAATAATGTCACCATGCCATTTCAAATTAATTCCATTCAATAAATTATAACAACTATAATAAATTATATAAAAATATATTATTATAAATTATAACCAGAACGATAATAATTATTACGATTGTCGCTTATCATCAAGGTACTCATCGACACTGTAATAGCCCTTCCTCAATAAATATGTCTTTAATTTGTTTTTAAATAAGTTTGCGCTAAAAATACTGATTGGTACTATAGAGGACTAGACGAGTCCTCTGAGGTAACGGGAGGAATCAAACACTCTATGATTCCTTTTATATTATATTTTCAGAACGTCTTTACATATTATTCTCTAATCTATCACTTTTCTTCTAGAACCAATTCCTTCTATAAAATAATTGACATCAGTTTGAATGTTCGAACGGAACCCGCGCTAAAACATAGCCGGCCTACATCATTTGAGGTCGTCTTCGGCAGACAAGCCTCTACATCAGCTACGCCCATCCTTGAATAAATGGACCGAAATACTCCCGCTTCTAAACAAGTCCTTTATTCACAACATTCGAACATTCAGACCCTTCCTGCCTATCCCTATGAGAATAATTACCTAACGCCAGATAATATATACAGTGTGAGGTCCAACTCTTGCAAGAGTAGGCTTAAGTCAGGACGAACGAATCGCGAGTCCGACACTATGACACGTGTCAGGTAAATTTATATTTACGAGTGCCACTGTGCACCCACAAAAACTAACGCAGTCCTGCTTAAACTTCGTCGCGCCAAAACTGGCGGAAAAGAAACGACGCGGCCTCCTAAATATAAACAAATTGACGTGACAATTCACATCAGCCTGGATGAGGCTTAAAAAAATAAATGGTCTTAACTTCAAACTCTTTTACCCCATCGGACGGTATTGAGCCAGAGGGAGGGAAAAGGCTAAGAGGTCATTTTCCATTGAAGATGCCTAACTTACGCCCGTACTCCAGAAGAAACATTTCCAAAAATCCATTCCGCTCTCCCTAAACACAAACTCCATACATCATCAGTCCATACTGATATAACTGTGGGTCCTCCACTATAAGTTGAACCAATTGTGTCAACCAAACACACTTTGCAAAGGCTATGCCCCGTAAGCAAAGTTGGTTTCAGCTTAGGTGAGTGTCACCCCCCCTGTAGGAGTGACCACAGTTTGCAAATCTAAGAATCTCTCCTAACTTGCGCTATTAAAATTCTGGAGTACGTTCATGCTATCTCAGCCCATTAACACCCTACTATTGACGATGACGATACGTTCACTCCCTCAGACTCTTTGAAGCTGTGAGGTGTGGCACCTCACTCGCTTCCAGCTGCGTCCGGTATCTTGTCCCAGCATATGCAAATATACAAACGATAACATATTAATATAACATATCATAACAATCGATCTAAAACAATTTACTAAAAATTGATGTTTACATCTAACAGTCGTTGACATGACAATGAATGACAAATAAAGACAACAAAAGTTTACATCATAATAACCTGTTAGCACGTTCCCGTGGGGTAATTTCCGACATCCACGCGGGCGAAGCTGCGGGCAGAAGCTAGTATTTCATACTTATACTACTTTTTAGGATTTTTAAGAGGTTTTTTTCGTTGTCCAACAAAAATCGGTTACCGATAAAAAGCGGTCTTCTGTGTTTCCTTATTCTGAACCCTCCATAGATTCAGTACAATCTACGCAAACTTCACGAGTAAATATACAGAGACACGTATCTGTGTGTTTTTCTAGTTTGGTGGGTTTATATAAAGCAGACTTTTCGTTTAATGCGCACTCAAAACTTGAACCTTTTGTCCCAAATTGCTTTAAGTATTTGTAACTGCCTCGTTGCTCTAGTTGGTCGCAAGCGCTCCTGCTGAGTATGAGGGCCTGGATTCGTTGTTCGGTTCCGGGAAAGTGTTTATTGGGGTTTTCCATCAGGAATTTCTCAGTAGCAGTCCTCTCTGGACTCCGGACTGCTACTGAGAAATTCCTGATGGAAAACCCCAATAAACACTTTCCCGGAACCGAACAACGAATCCAGGCCCTCATACTCAGCAGGAGCGCTTGCGACCAACTAGAGCAACGAGGCAGTTACAAATACTTAAAGCAATTTGGGACAAAAGGTTCAAGTTTTGAGTGCGCATTAAACGAAAAGTCTGCTTTATATAAACCCACCAAACTAGAAAAACACACAGATACGTGTCTCTGTATATTTACTCGTGAAGTTTGCGTAGATTGTACTGAATCTATGGAGGGTTCAGAATAAGGAAACACAGAAGACCGCTTTTTATCGGTAACCGATTTTTGTTGGACAACGAAAAAAACCTCTTAAAAATCCTAAAAAGTAGTATAAGTATGAAATACTAGCTTCTGCCCGCAGCTTCGCCCGCGTGGATGTCGGAAATTACCCCACGGGAACGTGCTAACAGGATAAAATGTATGTGCTTTCCCAGGATGCCATCTATCTCTATGCCAAATCAGAAGTTCAGTGGTTTAGGCGTGAAAATGTAACATACAGTTTCAAGTTCAAATCCTCCCCTTAAAAACCCTTTTTGTCTCGTCAGTGGTAAATTTTCGACAACTTTACATACTTATTATTAATTATTTTCTGTCAAAAGTATCAATACTGAGTTTCGAGTTACTCGGACCGCGCATTAAATTTCTTCCACACAAACTTAACACCCCTATATCCCCCTTTGCGGGGTAGTTTTGAAAAACTTATAAAGACAAACTTTATTACTTACTTAGGCAAGTATTCTTGCCAAATTTCAAGTTTGTTAACTAAATGAATAAGATTTTTCATATAAACTGTTTCCCCCGCTTTTCGGGTGAAAAGCGGGGGATACAGTTTATATGAAAAATCTGTGGGGGTCCACAGGGGTGGAATTTTGAAAAATCGTTTGGGATTATTCATAACTTGATTCAAAGATTATTTATACCAATTTTCGAGTTAATCAAGCCACGCATTATGATCCTCCCTTTAAAATTAACTACCCCTTTTCAACCCGTTAGGGGTAGGTTTTCGAAAAACCCTGATACATGTTACTCTTTATTTTTGGTCTTAAGTATAAACACTGAGTTTCGAGTTAATCGGACCGCGCATTCAAATTATTCCACACAAATTTCAACACCCCTATATCCCCCTTTGAGGGGTAGTTTTGAAAAACTTATAATGATAGACTTTATTACTCACTTAGGTGAGTATTCTTGAATAGTTTCAAGTTTATTAATCTAATGAAGAAGATTTTTCATATAGACGGTATCCCCGCTTTTCACCCCCACAGGGGTGGAATTAAAAAAAAATCGTTTGGGATGTATTTATAACTTGACTCAAAGATTATTTATACTCATTTTCGAGTTAATCAAGCCATGCAGTAAAATCCTCCCCTGAAAAATTGTCTACCCCATTTCAGCCCGTCGGGGTAGATTTTCAAAAAACCCTGATACACATTATTCTTTACTTTCAATATTAGGAATAAATACTGAGTTTCGAGTAAATCGGACTGCGCGCTAAAATTCTTCCATACAAACTTTGAAACCCTCCAATCCCTTATTAGGGGGTAGTTTAGAAGAAAAAAAAACTGACAATCTTCATAATTTATTTAGATAAGTATTCGTGCCAAGTTTCAAGTTTATTAACTCAAGGAATAAGATTATTCATACAAACGAATTCCCCCCTTTTCACCCTCTTAGGGGTGGAATTTCGAAAAATCCTTTCTTAGTGGATGCCTACTCTTCACGAAGAACACTCTCCAAATTTCATGTCTCTAGGACCAGCGGTTTAGGCTGTGCGTTGATCTATCAGTCAGTCAGTCAGGACTTTGAATTTTATTTAGATAGATGATTATATTTATATTTAGATACTACTTTTTTAGGATTAGATAGACAAAAACAATTTTCTTAGGATAATATAAAATTCGGATAATATAAATTATTTAGGATAATATTTATTAGCTTCATAAATATTGTACACCTTATAGGTATGTTACATTGTTACTACAACTATAACTATAACATCTCTATTGACATGTAACAAACAATAAATGATTTGAATTTGAATTTGAATTTGAATTTACAATACAATACAAAATTACAATAAAATTAAAATTACATAAAATTTACATTTAAAATATATGTTGTAACTTAGTATCAATAAAAATATATCTGATTAGGTTTTTACTCAGCCACTGCATATTTTTAGAATGTATAATAATATTATATATATTTTTTAATTCCCTTCGATATTCCTAAATCAGGTAGTAGGTGTGGTCTAGATCACTTCGTGTGAGGACCTCACTGCATTCCATTAAAAAAAAAAAATTTTAATCCATTATTAAACCGCTAAATGTGTTTTTAAACCGTTTTATACCAGAAAAACGGTTTAAAACGTTTAAATTTTTACTGTATTATTCCCCGTGCTTACCACATACAAACTAAGCCAATATCGTGTCTTGTTAACGGCGAGGAATCGAAATGGCAACCGTTCGGACAACAAGTATCATGATTCATGACAGACTAAACCACTCCATTGTGTCATAGAGAATACGTTAATAGCAGATGTCGTGATTAACTAATGAATTGACATGGTTTTGAATTAAGAAATCGTTAATTGATCATAGTGAATTAGGGCCCAGGTCAGGTTGCAGGGCTTTAAATACCGGTAAAATTTTCATAACGTTACCTTCATTTGACAGCGTTACCGTTAATATTAAAATAACGGTAATGGATTTAACGTTATTTTTGCTCCATTTTATCGGTAATCATTATTAACGTTAGTTGTTTAATAACGTTAATTTTATCGTTACTTTTAGAACGGTTAATCTAGAGAGTTTGAACTTTGAAGTAGAGGGGGACGAGGTGCGCGGGGGCGGGCCACCCGCCGTCGCACTATGGGCCAGAACCGTGCATACCGTCTCAAAAATAGGTTTTCGTAATGTTCTATATTGAATATTTTGTTAATGCACATGTCTAACTGAATGTCCAATGCATATTATATAGCAGTTAAAATACACTATTTCTCATTTTTACTATTAGACTAAGGCTTGCAAGTTGACGCTCAGAATTATGTCAATTATGTAGAACACAATTCCACCAGTTTACATGGTCATATTTTCACAGCTAATTTGTAAGTGTGATATGGTTAGAATGGTTATGAAGTACTCTATTTAAAAATAATTTAAGTGGACAATTGTGTGAAAACTGGAGAGGTATAGAATTTTTATTTTAGCAGTGTCTGCCAATGTCGTAATTTTGAAAGCACCATATAGTAGAGCAGCCGATATAGAAGTCAAGGCAAAAAAAAAATTGCCCGACTCTGCCCCCTTTGAAATGAAACGAAAAATGCCTGATGGGGGGAAAATACAAAATATACCCAAAAAAATATTTTAGTTCTGATTGATGAGATTTTTGGATATGTAGATTACTTTTGAACCTTTTTTCATAAATAATATTATCTATTTAGGTACTTAATCTTTAGGTAAGGTAGGAGTATTGGGTAAGGTATTTTATTTTTTCATCGTTCAGTCAGATGTGGTTAATATTTTGTTATCACTTTGTGAATTACATGTTTCTCATGTAAAAGTAAGTAAAGGGGAGGAAATGGTAGTTAAAGTTGTTATTGCACATTATATCAGTACTACTAACCACCTTCATAGATAGTGGTTAGGAACGTGATAATGACACTAGATAATAATATTTTTTCACACGAAATTTAGTATAAAAGTTATGGATTTACATTGTCATTTACCAGTACTTTAGTGTGCTTTGACATAATATAGTCTTCACCAACCTCGGTAAAAAAAGTAGTAGTTAGCAGTAAAAATAAAATGAGTGAATTTGTTGTGCCTCGACGAGTATTATGCGAATTTTTCACTGATCATGGAACAAAGAAGATATTCAAAAATACTTAGAAGAACACCACCATTTGTCGTCTAAAAAAAGTGAATTAGTTGTGAAACGTATTCAAAAATGGCTTTTAACAGCGTTTAACGATCGGTGGACCAAATCTAACCGAACTAAAGAACGTTTCTTTAATAAAAGTACATCTTGGTTAGGCGGTGAATTTAAGGTACAATTCGAAGAAGCACCGATGGATATTACACCTACAACATCTGGAGAACGTGGACGTCCACCAAAGTCTTATGGTGTTCTTCTAAGTATCTATCAGAGAAATCGAAAAAAAGTAAGAATGTGGAGTTGGTACAAGAATATGGACTCGAGTATATACATAATGCATACGTTCAAGGATTGCGGTCTGAAGGAGAATTCGAAGAAGCTACTGTTGTTTCAATGATGCGGAATTGTGATAGAAAAAAGGATCATGAAGGAAAAATTATTGCATGAAAGTCGCAATGCAACAGATTTTACGGTGGATGAAGCTATAAGTATATTTGTAGATTTAGATCTTTCGACATCACAATACGGATTACTTCGAGCAAGTCTGATCAACAAAAACTTCGACATATTGCCATCATATAATATATGCCAAAAAACTGTGTTATCCTCCACCATCCAGCATTGAAATAACCTATATAAGTGCTAAAGTAAATCTACAAGATTTGCTGGATCACACTTCTGCTCGCATTTTAAAGATTGAAAATGTTTACAACTCAACAAGAAAAACTCTTAAATTTTTTACCAAGTGGGGATGTGATGCTTCATCGGGGCAAAGTGAATATAAACAAGTTTTAACAGATGAGAGTAACTTAGTCTCAGATGCAAACTTATTTATAGCGCTTTGGCACCAAAACAGACTGACACAGAAACAAATGAGGTAATTAGGCAAAATCCGGCTTGTTTTTCTATTCGTTATTGCCGAGAAAATCCGATCAGTGGTTGCCTGGTTGGTGATATTCGGGGACAAATTAATAATTTGTAAATTTCAAAGATACACAAGGCAGGTAATTGAAATAAGTCATGACCTATTTCTAACTATGTATGGTGGATGCAAAAGTTACACAAGTTCTAACTGACACAAGTTCTGGAGCTGTGTGTACAGTGTGTGGGGCTAAACCAAGCGAAATGAATAATTTGGAGAAGATTGAATCAAAGCCAGATAATATAAACACTTACGAATATGGTTTGTCTACGTAGCACACGTGGATCTGCAGTGCGATTCTGTAACCATCTCACCGTGAAAACTTGGGTGAAGTGAGCTGTCATTCCAATTAATGCTAGGGATTGACAGCTCACTCTAAGCTCACTTCACCTAACTTTTCACGGTGAGATTTTTACAGAATCGATCGGCAAGTGCATGGATTTAATTTGACATATTTCATATAACCTTTCATTTAAAAAATGGGCTGCGAGAACTCCAGAAGATAAAAAAAGTAAAGAAGACAAGCAAAAGCTTGTACAAAGTTTGTTTCGAAGCCGAATGGGGTTACACGTTGATATGCCCGACAAGGAAGTGGAAACAGCAATGACGGTAATACAGCTCGGCGTATTGCGTACGCTCAGCTCAGCGTTTTTTTTTTGAGAACTACTATTGCGCTTCAGAAATTACAGGAGTTGATGAGGAACTTATTAAAAGGTTCTATGTTATTCTTCAAACTTTGGCATCCGGTATTGCTGTAAATCCAGAAAAAAATTGGTGAATATACTCGCGCAACCGCACAACTGTACGTAACAAAATATATTTGTGGTATAATATGCCTTCTTTAGTACATCAAATCTTAATACATGGGGAAAGTATAATAAGACATTTTGCTGTTCTGCCTATTGGTAATTTATCTGGGAATGCCCAAAAATTTCGTAATAAAGATTACAAAAAAATCAGATTGCATCCCGCTAGAAAATGCTCTAGGTCCGCAACGAATCAAGACGGTATTTCATTGTCTTCTATTTACGTCAGATCCTTATATATCAAGTATCAGAAAACCATCAGTCACTATTTCCAAGGAATTGTTAGACGAAGCTAAGAACCTCTTATACATATATTTAAATAGAAGTAATTACGTATATTAATTTGTAAAATATATTTTTAGAGTGAGAGTGGATTATTATATCATATTTGTCATTTATTTAAATGTAGGATTTTTATATGTAATATAAAATAACATAAAATAGGTTTAATATCATAAAACTGTAAAATTATAATTCAATAATTTAAACAAACAATGGTTTATTTAAAAAAAAAATACATTGTTTTATTTTTGTTTTATTTTTTAAATATTATAAATTAAACATTTGACAATAAATGTATCATTATTGGATTGTATATACTCTGGAGATACTACGTACTGGTATTTACTTCAACCAACAAAAATGTTACAGATTTTTGAGACGGTTAGACGGCACGGTTCTGTCCCATAGTGCGACGGCGCAGGCGGCGCGGTTAGCGCGTGGCAGAGCGGCAACAGTGCATCTACTCCAATGCTAAGCGAGCCGCCCGCGCGAGGGCACAAAAATGTAAACAGACGGAACGGCAACGTAGCTAAATTAACGGTAAAAATAACGTTACTGATGTATTTTGCGTTAATGTTAATTAACGTTATTTTACTGGTAATGTGATCAAGTAACGTTACATTTTTGTTAACGTTATTAAGGTATCAAATTGAAATTAACGTTACTTAACGGTAATTATTTTGTTATTTGGTAACGTTAACAAGCCCTGGGTTGAGGTAAATCCTGCGAGGGATGCGGGACGAAATTCACTTGCGGAAGTGTACAAACTGGCGCGAAAACACTATCAATCTCAATCTGAATCATTTTGAATGATATTGCTAATCCATCGCTTCATATATTCGAAAAATTTGTCAGCTCAACAACGTAAATTACGCAATGAATGTCGTTGAACTGTCAAAATGAAAGCCATTGCTACTGATCGTGTGTTATGCAATTAGGGTGCGCGTGTGTTCCAGGTATTCTCGCCGACTTTTGTCGGACTGGTTACTGTCGGTCGTTGGCGATACCTCCTTTGTTAGAGTGCCTTAATATGTGACGTGGGAACCCCCATTTTTTTCTTTTTTTTTTCACCTATGTTTCTTCAATTGCCTGTGCCAGGGGCCACGGTATCTCTTTCGAACAACCCGCGGCCCTGGCAGGCATCGGCCGTAGCGGACCCCGTCAATTCGTGCTGACATCTCTTTGAGGCACGCGTGGAACACAACGCGCCGTCGACCCGGGCCTGGTCCTTACCGGGCGGCGAGCTGCCCATTGCTCGCCGCCCGCAAGCCTGCGCCTACGGTGGCCGGGAGTCGGCTGTTGACTTCTGTCCAGAGCGTCTCCTGCGGCGACTAGGGGCGTGAGGGCGCAGTGATCGCCTCTCCCTCACGCGTTCCGCCTCCTCCTTCGCAAGTATTACTGCTTCGCAGAAGGAGGTAACGGCCTCCCATGAGCTCTCACTCCGTACCATGGCCTGAACCAGGGCCGGACGCGAGAGATCGCCGCCACGAGGACACGGCGGTGCTCCGCCCAAGCCGGGCAGACCTCCACCATATGCTCCACCGTGTCCTCCGGGCGATCTAAACAGTGGCGAAACCCTAGCGTTTCCTCCCGCCTTATCCTGAACACGTGGGAACCCCTTGAATGCAAACAATGACTTTGCTAAATGTCAACATCATATCCACTTATATTGCACCTATTAATAGTTTTTGCAATGTAACCGGATAAGCGTTTTATTTACAAACAAACAAAACACTACACGTTACACGTAATGATAAAATTGCTTCTTTATTATAAGTGGTAGGTATTTATTCATACAAAGCGATAAGTACACGTCACGTGCGTAGTTAGTCCAGCGCCTTCACATTTGAATGAGCAATATTGCACGACTAGTGGAAAAATAAACGGATTTTACTAGTCATGCAGTACCTATGCGCAATATTGCTTGTGTAGGTCTTCCTATCTCATGTTGCTCTGGTTTACATTGTAGTAGTAACTACATATAATCTGTACACTTAGGTACTAATTATTATAATAATATGTATTTTATAGTATTAGAGGGTCTTGTAGCTAAGTAATAACAACCGCACGGGTCGATCGATCACGGTAAGCTACGCTTGTTGGGGTTGGTCCGTGGATAGGTGACCATCTTTACATACCTTTGTATGTAAGGGGTCTTGGTCCCTTCGTGCCTAGAATAGCACGTTGGTCGCCGTTGGTCCCGGCTGTCATTCGTGGATCTTTGACAGTCGTTACGGTACGTCAAAAGCCTGAATGTCTGACAACCAGTCTTACGAAGGGGTTTCGTATTACCCAGTAACTGGATTGTGGAGGTCAGATAGGCAGTCGCCCCATGCAAAATACTGGTATTTAGTTGGGAAACGGCTTAGCAGATGGTGATGATGAGGTGCTAGTGCAATGATATACCACCGTGGACACCATTTATAATTAAATGTTTTAACCTTATACATATTGCCACTTTTGTTTGGCAATGGTGACTGCTGAGCTCTGGTCCAGGTTTCGATCCCCAGGTCGGGTAGAGTGTTATTAAGGTTTTTCATTAGGAATTCCTCAAAAAGCTAACATTGTGGTTGGATGGGTTTTGGATTGTGGTATGACGTCGACAAAAGTTTCTTGCTGAACTACATTTAGTAGCTGCCTATGGAAATAAGCATATCCGTGTAAGAGTTCATCCTGTGGTACCTACGTCACGGGATTGTTGCGTTTAAAAATGTATTTTTTTTTTCAACATTTTGTTACAAACTATAGAAAAAATAACATTTCGCAGTATGTAATTAATAAATTTTGCATGTAATTTTGTAAATTTCGCATTTATGGCATCTATCTATATGGTAAACAAAATCCAATTGCCAATTATATTATACACCGTGTTCAACCTAAAAATATATATAAATAAACTAAAAATATAAATAAATAATAAATATATAAATAAACCAGATGTTCAGACCATGGAATATTTCCATGGTCTGAACATCTGGTTGCAGTAGCATTTTTCATTACACATTAATGAATTCTTATTTTTTGTTAATTTTCATACAAACTAAATACCTTTGACGTAAATCACCCGATATGCATGCCTTTTTATCCGAATTGGCAACGTCGTATTTTCATTCATAAAATTTAGCGGGCTAAAACGTGTCAAAAATAAGTTATAATATCAAAGATAATAATTTCATAATGTCAGAAATATTCATCTATTTTTTGGCCAGACTAGGTATTCCTGATAGAAATCCTAACAACACTTTGGCCGACCTAAGGATTGAACCCAGGACCCTCATGCTTAGTAGTAGCGTTTGTGATCACTAGACGAACGACCACGGCACTCCAAGCGGATATGTGGTGTATTTTTATAATGTAAAAAAAGATTTCGGCGAATTGAGAACCTACTTTTTTAAATAGGTTGATAAAAACATTGGACTCAGACCGAACTCGAGCCCTGGATAAGAGGGTCCGTACGCTGCTGACTGCATATCAATTGCATCACACACGATCATCGGTAATGAGGCTGTATATCCCGCAAAAGTGTGGAGATCGAGGCTTTTTAAACGCTCAGACCCTCCACGATCGCGAGAAACCCGAGTAAATACTGGTATTCAGCTGCATCCGGTAAGACTGGAAGCTGACCTTCTCAACTATGTTGGATAGTTGAGAAAAGGCTAGGTAGATGATGATGACCTCCCGAGATATGCAGTCTCAGGAATATTTCCTAGAGACTGACGTGGGGCTGCATCGAGATGTGGTCGCGGTGGAGAAAGCCGTCACGCCGCTGTTCTTGGCTAAAGAGAACTGGCGCAAGTCAGTAGTGCTTGACACTACAGATCGCAGGGAGATATGACAGAGTTTATTAAATGGGACTTCATTAAATCTGGCAATGTGTGTTTGTGAAACAATGTGGATGTACCACACATTGGTACACCTCTGTAAAACTCTTCGGAGAATACGGGCGTGATGTTATATTACATATAAATGTATAATATACATAAACCTGAATATTTAATTGACAAATCCATAGAACAGACATAATAATATAAATCCTATTTATTTTTTATTTATTTATTTGTAACAATTCGCATTGTGTTTGAAATAAGTAGTACATTAATTAATACATTACAGTTAAAAATAATAAATTATTACCTACAAACAGTTTTCACTAAAATAATCAATAAAATAATAATCAATAACATAAATGATAAATATTGTGTCAATTAATAAATTGCAAACAGTTCTTATATAAATGGTTGTAAGTATTATTATGTCAAATGATTATAAATTTATCCTATAAAAAGCAAAGAAAAAAATAAAATAAAAATAATAATAATAATCTAATACTTAATGTATACTTAGTGGCATACGTAAATGGCAGGTACAAGAGAGTAAATTACTAAATATAATAACTATTTACCATCATTTGTCACCAATTCAGATATAGAATATAAACATTTATTCAACAGGAATGCTTTAAGTCTAGCTTTGAAAAGAGTACCTTTGTAAATCAACGATCTTAAGTCAGTAGGCAACCTATTAAATAATTCTACTGCTTGGTATTTAGAGCAATGTTTAGCAATATTAAGTTTAGGTGCTATCTTATTTTTTATAATTTTTCAATACTCAATATCTTTATTGCTTCCACATGTGAACTTAGGTGGTAGATTTTACAGAATATGATCATTGTGGACACTGTTGGGCACAGCAAAAGTAGGAGAGAGGAAGAGGGCTTTTATTTGATATTTCTTCTAGTGTTTTCGCTAAGTTCACGTTCTTCTTGTGATTCGTGCTCGCGTATGTATTTTGCAAAGTGGCTGAGTAGTACTAAAACATATAAACTTGGTACTGTTAATATACCTATTTTTTTAAAATATTCTTTACATGACTCTCGTTGTGGGATTCTGACAATCGTACTTAACGCACGTTTCTGTAGTATGAATGCTCTTCGACAATTATAAACTTGAAACTTAAAATGTTTCTCTATATAACTCGCTAATACACTAAAACTCACTATTTATGCAAAAAAAAAAAACATGAACATTCCCCGAAGGGGTTACCTCGTCGTAAAGGCCCGTTTTCATGAAGTGATCTTCATTTGTTAATTTTGAGCTATGCGAGCCATAAGAAAAAATTACAGACGGAAATGTTGAAAAGGAAACGGTATGAATCCGAATTCCAAGTGTTGACAGAAATAACAAAGTGAAACTTTTATTTTCAAATTTCGTTTTATTTTTCAAACGTACTAGAATATGCTAGACATTTTTATCATCGTAAAAGTAGATAACAAATGATAAGAGATACAATTATGTAGCTTTCTACCTTAAATGATGTTAGATTAGACGCGTGTCGCGTTAGAGCGGTTTCGCACTAGGTTCAATTCGAATCCGAATTCAATTGGGAATGTTCTAAATTCGGACGGACTGAGTGCGAATGTAGTGCGCAACCCCTCATACAGATAGTACTATGGCTACTTCGGACCATCATTTCTCGTATTCGGATCGGATGAGATGCAGAACCGCCTTAGGCCCTTTGTACACGGCACAGATTCTCTACGGTACGGCATATAAATTGCGCCGTAGAAAAAACGTGTCCATGAACAAGATTCTATAGTGATCCATACAATGCGGCGAATAAACCGTAGCTTTTCACGACCAGAAAAACGTGTGTGTGCAAATACAAAGGCCCTTTTGGGTAATTACCTCCATTTAACTTACAATTCTTTCATCTTTTTACAAAACTTATTTACATAACAATTTATTTATTTCTAGTTATAACTAGAACTACTTATAACTAGATAAAAATATAGATAATGTGAGTTGATAATACCAGTGAACTCTTTAATTATTTATTTGCAGTTCTTGCAACAAAATGATAGATTGGTGAACTCTTGCAAATATCGATAATTTAGGAAATATATCCTTCATTACAGAGGTCTGCTTAGAATTCAAAAAGAAACATACCTACAAACGGGGTGAGTACGGATGCAGGGGTTAATCTGGACGAAAATTTAAAACGGAGGTTAACGTTGAAATAATACAGTTACCAACAAAGGCACTTACAAGTGTACACATAAGAGTCCTTTTGGGTAAAAATCTATATTATTTCAAGGTTAACATCCATTTTAAAATTTCGTCCCGATTAACCCCTGCATCCCTATTCACCAGATGGGATGATACAATGATGACTTACAGCTAAAATCTTCAACAAATTCAAGATGACTTTAGCAGCCTTTGCTCCCAACCCTCTCTTTCAACAAGCTTCAGTCTGATTCCTCCAATTGGTTGCGATAATATGGCTTTGGGCTCGAACGTCAGTTGTTTCATCATGCCCGGAGCCAGCTCTACGCGGTATTTCTTCAGTAATGTTATCAAACCGGCTGTCATTTGCATTCTTGCGAATCTCATGCCTGAAAAAGAGTATGATTGTAAATTATTTGAATCGATAACGATATCCTGCTTAACTTTGGACGTGCGATATTAAATAGTGGAGTAATCACCCCACAACGTTTGTATGGAGAAAATGTCGATAAACGCAGCCTTAAA
Source organism: Apamea anceps (assembly GCA_951799955.1). Taxonomy (NCBI): domain Eukaryota; kingdom Metazoa; phylum Arthropoda; class Insecta; order Lepidoptera; family Noctuidae; genus Apamea; species Apamea anceps. The sequence goes on along the minus strand of OX637520.1, from coordinate 3,217,446 downwards.
GGGGAAGCGTCATAGTAGCTTGCGAGGGCGGCGAAATTGGGACCGTGTTGTCGCTCGAGCAGTCAGGCTCAATGAGGTGGCACGCACTATGCGCGCCTTAACAGGCGGTTGTCTGATCGGCCGCACTTGATAATGGGGTCCGCTAGGCATGGCAGCCTGGTACCAGTCCGGGGTGCGGCGAATGTACAAGTATCTCCCGGCCCCCCAAGCTCATGGTAGGTACTAGAAAGAACCGTGGGGTTTTAGTCGATAGGAGTCCGAAATAACACTCCGTTTTTCCAAGGTGGAGGGTATCCATGAGGATCTCCCCACGGAAAATAAGGCTAGCCCGTGAAAAACAAGTTTTTGCAAGTTGCAGGTCAGTGTGAATGTGAGTATTGAGTTGCGAATCGAAAAATTCATTCCTATTTGCGAACGCTAGTCGTCGCTAAAAATATATGTTAATCTCTACCGTAACTGAATATCAGTATTTCGTAAGGAAACCCTAAACTAGCGAGTAGATAAAAGTTTTCTAATTCTGCATAATTTACATAATCAACCTATAAAGTTCCCACTACTGGGACACAGGTCTCCTCTCGGTAAGAGGGAGTGGGCCGTAATCCACCACACGGTTCGCGTTGGTAGAAGTCATAATTATGTCTTTTAAGATAATTAATTTTTGGTTTTAGGACATGCCGGTTTCCTTACGATGTTTTCCTTCACCGTTTTGAGAGCAGAGGCGTTGAAATAATTTACCCAAAGTGAAGCGCCTGTCTGGGTTCGAACCTACGACCTACACAACTCGTAAGTCGCGGCCTTTACCACTGGGCCACCACTGCTCTACTCTCTGTGCATAACTTACAGTATATTATTTATTTGCTTTTAGTTACTACAGCCTGGCATTAACAATGAAAACCATGACGCTATGATTGCTGTGGCTGTCAGTGTCTCGAGGGAATTTGTCTTGCACGGATCAAAGGCTTTCATCAAAGACTTTCCCTGTTTGAGAATGATGGAGGTAGCTTCCTTCATAATGATGTCATTATTATCAGAAAGTAAACTTTTGATAATAATGACGCAGATTATTCGACCCGTTCAGGGTTGAAACCCTCGGGCCGTGGGGTCCGAGTGCTCATAGTCTTTTTAAGAAAGCTTCGAAACACTTCCCGTGACCCAAGGGCTGACTTTTACCTTGGCCAGAGGCTAAGCATTGTCCTACAACGTGGTAATGCCGCTAGTCTCTTGGGTACATTTAACAGTCGACAGCGATGCGGATGAATTTTTAAAAGTTATGTAAGACATTTATATAGCTGGCTACAGTAAAAATTATGATTTATATACGATCAGGTCCAATGTTAGAGAACCATAACAGCTTCTATCCTTATCTTGTATTTTTTATATATTTGAGTGAGTTTGGATGTACTCAATTACACTGGTACCAATTGATTACGTTTGGTTGAGACTAACATCCTGTGAAAGGTACGTAAGCTTGCACCATGCTTAGCTAAGTACTCTAAAAATTTTATTCGTCCTAAATGGCAAAACACATTAAACAAAACTTTACTTATAGTGAAGAACCTCTCTCTTTAGTTTGACTCTGAGTGTACGGAATAAGCTGCATCCGGTTTGACTGGAAGCTAAACCCTAACATAATTGTGAAAAGGGGAGGTAGATTGATTGACGGTATGGTGTGAGCTATCTTCACTTCTACATAATCAGAATACAAGCATTTCCCAAAGTTGACCGAAAAATAATAAATGTAGCACTTACCGATACAGATTCTAGGACCATCACCAAATGGCATGTATGTGTACGGCCTGACGTTCTGCTTCTCCTCCGCCAGGAACCGTTCCGGGCGGTACTGCTCCGGTTCCGGGAAGAACTCCGGGTTATGCTGCAAGTGGTACACCGGCAGGTGCACCCGGAGACCCTTCTCTAGCTTCAGTCCTGATGGGAACTCGTAGTCTTCTATCACCTCGCGAGTTAACACCCCTAGCACTGGGTACAGACGAAGAGCTTCATCAATACACGCTTCCAAGAAAGGTGTCTCTGCGACGCACTCATACTTCAGCACGTTGTTATGACGACGCAGGTAATCGTCCACCTCTTCCAGCAGTCGTTCTTGAGCTTCAGGATGTTTCGCCAACTCAAACAAAGTGTAACTCAAAGTAGTTGCCGAAGTCTCGTATCCTGCTGTGAAGAACAAGAAGCACTGCGCCACCAACAGATCATCGTCCACATCTAAGTTAACTTTCTTTACTGAATCAGCTTTCATATTCTTCAAACTGTCGCCTGTCATCGAATGGTTGGTCTTCAATTTCAGCACGAGATCAACAAAGTCGTTCCTCGACGTCGGTGTATAATTGCGCCCTTTGAAAATTCCTGTCAACAAGTTAGTGAAGAAATGATCAACTTCTGTCGGCATCGACCGGAATCCCAGGGCATAGAAGATGGCCGGCCAGATAGCGCGTGCGACAGTCTTGAATGCTCTAAACCTATTAGTATCAAAGATAACATCACCAATATTTGTGAATGGATTGTTTTCTTTCTTCTCCATCGTGTTTGTGTCAACACCAAATGCGCAGGATCCAATGCAGTCCATCGTGTACCTCGCCACGAGCATCCTCGCTTCGATTTCGTTGCAATTCTGCACTTCTTCGTCGAGTATCTTCTCGAACACGTGAGAACACTTCTCGATCAAATGGAACATGTTCTTCATCTTGGCGGAGGAGAACAGTGGAGTCAGGTTCTGACGTAGTACCTTCCACGTATCGCCGTGGGCGGCGAACAGGTTTTGTGTGAACAGCTCCCTGTGGGAGTAGTTGGAAACTTCCCGGCCACTGAAGAAATAGAAATCCTTCGTCATTACAAGCTTGATGAGTTCTGGATCTTGTACGATCAGGGTGGGTTCCGTGCCGTAGTAGACGCCAATGTACGGCACGTTCGGGAATTTCAGGCATATTTTCTGTGTGAGTAGTCCTAAGGAAGTCCTCTGTAAAATATATTCGGTGAAATTTCCGAAAAACGCGACCGGTGGTAAATGTGGCACTTTCTTATTTTCCCAGTATTGGAACTTTCTCTTGGAGATGAGGTACACCGCGTAGAAGATCAGAGGGAGCGCGGCGAGCAATAGTAATGCGATCATGTTGAAGTTTGAAAGAATGTGATTATGCTAGAAGTGTGTGTCGGCATTTATAGTTTTATAGATAACAAGCTCGGCGTACTTGAGGTCGACAATGTGTTCAGAAGTTTTAAGGAATTTCCCGTTAGTGATTGTTATACAAATGTTGATGGGTGTCGATTGCACTTGATAACAATTAAGTGATTACTTCAACCCTAAAGTGGAAGAAAATGGAAATGTTGTCCTGGAGTGCATCTAGTTGCCTTTTATTGCAGCGCGGTAACTGCCTAGCACACTATCAGTAGCAATGGGTTTCATTTTGACAGTTCAACGACATTCATTGCTTTGTTTTTGTTGCTGAGCAGACACATTTTTTGAACATATGAAGCAATGGGTCAGCAATATCCTTCAAAATGATCCAGATCGAGAATGATACTGCGTTACGTAATTTAGGTGCTGGTATTATTAATAACATAATAAACTAAAGTAGAACAATACGTTAACAATATTCATGGATAATAACTTCTTTGCATAAAATACAGGTTTTAGCACGTCTCAAAACCAGTCGTTTGGGAAACATGAATGAATCAATATTCTTAAATTAATGTTAAGTTAATAGTAAATATTGTTAAGAAAACATACCTACACATTAAATATTATATTTTAATTTTATAAGATACATTGGAACAACTTTTTAGGAGTATCGATTCTATTTTCTAACAAACTATAAAAAAGCATGTTAGTATTTTTTTTTTTTTGTACTGAACTACATAAATATGAAAACAATTAGGTACCATGGAATTTATTGCCTATTCTTCTCCATTGGTCCTACTACGCTTTGGAATGGGCAAGCTTCATATTTTCTGACTGACCGACTTCTTGACAGTTCAAAAGTGCCTGTACATGGTTTAATTGAAACAAATGCTTTGAGTTTGAGTACCTATTTATCAACTATAATATACGCTGTCTAATTCTAAAATATTGATATGGAAGCACTCTTAGTTTTGGGAATGTCCCGAAACATACAGTAAGTGTGGTGACAGTATTCACGTGTGTCCTATGATAATAATAATAATAATAATCAATTATTTTAATTCTTACCACGAATTACACAGATAGTAATCAATAGTTAACAGACACAATTTCATAATTAATTTGCGGAAGACTGGTGTCTAAACTAAGTTTTATACAAAACCTGTATGTGAGGTCACCAGGCCCCCTAATCAAAGTTTTACAATATTTTTGTTGCACTGGAGACGATCTGGTTCGTGTATCATATTGAAATAAAAATAACATTGCACTTTTCTTCGTGTGATTAGCAACAAATAGAAAACAAAACAATGTAATGATATAAACAAGGATATAAATATGTATGTAGGTACTTTGTTCTGTCATTTCTTCTCAGGGTAGTGTCATTTTTCTTCTAAGGGGTTGATCGCGACGATAGGTCGTGGTGGAGCAAAATGAAAGTGTAGCGGACTGTATAAAAGGTATAATGACATATGATAAGTATAAAATTACAACGGTCGGTGGAACTTAGACAAGAGCGATATTAAGACGCGCAAGCGCAGCCGTGCACGAAGGAGAGCAACAGCTGACTGGTCGTGGCGGTGTGGCGCGGGGGCTCGCGATCGGCCGTCGGCCGGCTGACTCCCCGCTGTCCCCGCACCCCTCGTTCACTGCCGCCAGCGCGCGGCGATGTTGAGTGGAGCGCTAGCTGTCTCAACATACTCCCCCCGTTGAAGAGTCTTCAACAGAAGAAACCGGCAGCGGGCAGATGGTGTTGAAGGCGCGCCGGATGACACCCTTTCTTGTGAGGATGTCGGCGACCCTCGCGATGCCATCTCTGCCTGGGAGAACGTGTGTGATGCGTCCTAAAAGCCACATAAGAGGAGGTAAGGTTTTGTCCTTTATGATGACCAGTGTTCCTTCCTTGAGCTCGCCAGACGACCGGCACCATTTTGTTCTCTCCTGTAGCCACAAAACATATTCATGTGAGAAGCGAGCCCAGAAATGTTGCTTCAAATATTCTATTCGGCGAAATCTTTGGAGACTGTTGACGTTGACGTTCTGGATCTGTGGATGAGGCAGCATAATTAGAGAACGACCAATAAGGAAGTGTGCCGGGGTTAAAGGAGCGAGGTCGGAAGGGTCGTTGGACAGTGGAGTTAAGGGCCTTGAGTTTAAAATAGCCTCAACTTGAATTAAACAGGTAGCCATTTCCTCAAAGGTAAGGTTTGTTAAACCCAAAATGCGTCGTAGATGATGCTTGGTGGATTTAACTGCAGACTCCCATAGGCCTCCGAAGTGTGGAGTATACGCAGGTATAAATGAAAAGTTTATGCCGGGGTCGATGTTGTTGAAGTTTAAGTCTTGCGAAAGTAGCCTGGCCAATTCATTGAAAGCACCGACAAACGTGGTACCGTTGTCGGAAAAGATGTTACGGGGTTTTCCCCGTCGAGCAATAAAGCGGTTTAGTGCAGCTAAGAAAGCTTCCTTTGTAAGATCCGACACAAGCTCGAGGTGGATGGCTCTCGTAGCTAGACACACAAACACACAAATGAAGCATTTGATGAGCCTACATCCCCTACCTTTCCGGTCAGCTATCATGATGGGACCGGCGTAGTCTACCCCTGTGTCTAAAAAAGGAAACTCCAAATGTAGACGCTGCTCTGGGAGATTACCCATGATAGGTTGAATTGTGTTGGCCTTGACTCTGCAACATTTTACGCATTGATGTGTGATCTTTTTAGCCAAGTTCCTACCCCCAATAGGATAGTAGTGATGACGAATAGTGGCCAATAAGAGCTGTGGCCCAGCATGCAAAAGGCGTACATGAAACATGTTGAACAAGAGAATGCAAATTATATGAGAACTAGACAATAAAATTGGATGCTTAATGTTATAATCATAAAATGAATTGTTTAATCTTCCTCCAACACGAATTAAATTAGAAAGAGTATCAAAGAAAGGTGACAAAGACAATAGCTTATTCTTTGCTGGTAACTGTTTACCCGATTTAAGTAAGTGATACTCTTCCGGGAAAGATTCCATTTGACTAAACCTTAATAATAAGTTTAAGGAATTATTAAGTTCAGTAGAAGTTAGTGAACCAGACTCACATGACTTCTTATTGCATTTAAATATGAATCGCATGACATATGCCGACACACGCTGTAATGTGCTAAACTTTGAAAATTTTGAAAATAACGCAGTAATAGGACTTTCAACAATGTGATTAGAAACATGACAAGAGGAGACTGTTTCCGGTAACTCAGAACTATTTTCATTTGATTCAGGGAATTGAGGCCATGCAGACATATCTTTGCTAAGAAATTGTGGTCCTGACCACCACAATGAGGACGACAACAGCCTGTCAGTTCTAAGTCCACGCGAAGCGAGGTCTGCGGGGTTTTCAGCTGACGGAACATAGTGCCAAGCCTTTCCTCCTACAGTTTCCTGAATTTCAGACACACGATGACGAACGAATGTCTTTAGTTGGGTTGGTGAAGTAGATAACCATCCCAAGACGATGGTGGAATCACACCAACAATGGACTTCATCAAAATGTAATGTAATTGACTGACGAACCTTTGAGTACAACCGTGAACCCAACAACGCACCACACAGCTCGAGCCGCGGTATTGTTGTGGATTTGATTGGAGCTACCTTGCTTTTAGCGGTAAGGAGATGTACGGTAACCTCGCCGTCACTCGAAACACTGCGAACATAAACACACGCCCCATAAGCTTTTTCGGAAGCGTCACTGAATATATGCAGTTGTAGACGGGACGCAGATTCACATAACACCCACCGAGGTATCTTGAACTCGTTTAAAAGGTGCAGACTATTTTGAAAGTCGTTCCAAGCATACTGAATATGTGTGGGAACAAGTTCATCCCAAGAACATTTGGCCAGCCACAGATGCTGCATGATAACTTTGGCTTCCACTATGCATGGAACGACAAGGCCAATGGGATCAAAGATTTGTGCTATGGTTGACAAGATATGACGTTTAGTAGCCTTGTCAGTGGAGTTTAAGTTGATAGAAAATGAAAACGTGTCACTTAAGCTCTTCCATAGGAGCCCCAGAGTCTTCGACTGCTCGTTGTCGCTCAGATCCACGACATCCGAGACGTCGTGTTCACCGCTAAGCGCCTGCAGCACCTGACTGGAGTTGGATCGCCATTTCCGAAGATTGTACTGTGCTGACCGAAGAACATCGTCAACACAGCGGCCTTTTTCCAAAGTTTCTGAAACAGATGACCCACCGGACAAGTAATCATCCACGTAGAAGTCACGTGCTATCGAAAACTTTGTTGAAGAATCTGAACACTCTTCAGCTAGTTGAAGTAAACACCTGGTAGCTAAAAAGGGTGCCGATGCCGTGCCATAAGTTACGGTATTAAGTGTGTACTCCTTTAACGGATGAGTTGGTTCTGCCCTCCAAAGGATCTTTTGTAAAGGACGGTTATTGTCGTGAATAAGAGTTTGTCGATACATTTTTTCAATGTCCGCACTTATGACAATTTTATGTTGACGGAATCGAAGCAATATAGACAACAAATCATCCTGGATAGGGGGACCAACCATCTGTATTTCGTTAAAGGACTTACCTGATGTGGTTCTGGCGGAAGCGTCAAAAACTACCCTTAATTTGGTGGTGGTTCTTGCCTCCTTCAGAACACCATGATGTGGTAGATAGTTTGAACATGTTGAGTCGAGTGGGCGCTTAGTAGATTCAGACATGTGCCCCAGCTCTATGTACTCGTTAATAAAGTCAACATATAGGCTTTTAAGGCGAGGATCTCTACCCAAACGACGTTCAAGAGATAGGAATCGCTGCTTAGCCATCATGTATGAATCACCCAATGCGTCCAGTGACTCTTTGAAGGGAATACTTACCACAAATCGTCCATCAGAATTACGATATGTGGTATCTATGAAGTGTTGCTCACATGATCTCTCTTCACCAGAGTGTTTATGTATAGACGACACAGAATCTAACTCCCAAAACCGATCTAAATCTACTTGTAAGTTATTATTGTGCATACAAACATGTGAAGAGGAATCAGACTGATGATATGCACCCGAAATGAGCCAACCGAATTTTGACTCAAGCAAAGTGGGCTTATGAGTACCTAATGCGATACGGCCAGAGCCTATGATACCCCAAAAGACTTCCGCACCGACTAGGACGTCGATTGAAGACGGAACGTAATAAGTGGGGTCGGCAAGACGCACGTTCGTAGGTATACGAATATTGCTAGTATCAACAAAAGTATTAGGAACTGATGCTGAAACTTTCGGCAATACGAGGCAGTCAATGTTCAGTTCATACTCACTATCATCAATTGATTTTAATGACACTGAGCATCCCTGAGTACAACTAGAAACTTGATAATTTATACCTGTTACCTTGGACTTGGTAATGTAGGTAGGAACATGTAGCTTACTAACAAAGTCCTCCGAGATGAAATTTGTTGTGCTTCCACTGTCCAGCAAGACTCGTGCTGTATGGTGATTACCGTCAGCGCCGGTCACCCTCACGAGAGCTGTGGAAAGTAAAATTACTCGAGATGTAAACGATTGGCTAGCTGATAATGCAGTGTTGTGTGCACTAGGAAGAACATTATCACTATCGACATGTAATAAAGTGTTGTGTTTTTGACGACAATATTTACAATGACCTAATTTGCATCTGGAGACATCATGACCTGGACGAAGACAGTTCATGCACACTTTTGAACCCTGAGCCTTTGTAATACGAGCCTGTACCGAGAGACTTTTAAACTGCTCGCATGCAAAAATAAAATGATCCTGACGACACATGGGACATGACAATGGTTTTAAAGGCTTTTCAGGTACCACAGCACTGCTCTTAGATTTGGTCGCAGGTGTAGTGTGTTCATTCTTGGCTGTTGCTATCGGCTTAGACTCTTCAAGAGTCTCCAGTAAGTCGGCTCTGCTACTGATGAAACTAGTGAAAGCAGATAACGTAGGAGGTTCGGAAAAAGTGTTTCTGTGCTCTTCCCACTGACGATTTGTAACGTGATCGAGCTTACTGGTCATTATGTAAATGACAAGCACATCAACGAAAGCGTTTTGAACAGGTTGACCAAGGGTTGCCAAAGCCCTAAGATTTTTATTTGTTGTGTCAATTATGTAACGTAGTGACTTACTTGACTCTCTATCTATAGGCTGAACGTTAAATAGTGCTTGCACATGATTGTTGACAAGCAATCTTTTGTTGTCATACCTCTCACAGAGTAACTTCCAGGCAGCGTCGTAGTTTTCTGACCTGAAGTCAAGATTATCAACAACAAGAGAAGCACTACCCTTTAAGGAGGCACGCAGATAGTGTAACTTATTTATTTTATCCAAGGATGTGTTGTTGTGTACTATAGAAACAAAGGTATCTCTAAACTCCAGCCAATCATGATAGCTACCTGAAAATTTGGGTAAGTCAATTTTGGGTAAACGAATTGAATTGTGTTTGTGTGTACTAGTAATACAAGAATCCACCTCGCTTGCGGAGTCCCCCTTAAGAAGCTTTCTTGCGCCGGTGATCAGCTGGCGTGCAGTAGCCACCAAGCCGTAGTACAGCTTTTCAAACTCTTCGCGTTCCGCATATTGCTCGCTGGGGTCATCCACCAACCCCTCCAATTCATCCTGTAATGCATCATATTTCTCATAAAGGCTTTCAAATATATTAAGTCGGTATTCGATTTCGATGATTTGTACCTCACTCAACTTTTCGCAAGACTTAGAAATATTTAAATAAGAATTAAACTGCGTAAGCTTGGCTTTAATTGAAGCTCGCTTCTTAATAAAACTTTTAATGTCAGCCATGACAATGAAAATTTAGCAGTTGAAGTAAGAAAGAGAGGGTAAAAGAAAAAAAAAAAACTATTATAATAATGTTAAAGTGAAAATTACTGATAGTAAACGATTAGCAATAAGTTGTGAAGTATGCACAGGAGCTATAAGCAGCACGATATGAGATTGCTATTATAAAAGCGCTAGGCGTTTCCGATCGAATCTGCTGAGTAACGCAAAGCGAATGATGCAATATCTTCCTTACACAAAAACAAATTAAATTCAATTCAATTAGATGGAATAATGCAAAATATATTAATTGGAAATAGTAATGAACACGATTAAGAATAAGAATGTTCTAGATAATAAGACTGATTGAATAAAAATATCAAATGAATAAAAATTATCAAACTCACTGCTATTTGACTTATTTAAACCTGTGAAACTACTGTATAAAACAAAGGAAACTGTTTAAACAAGTTGATAGGCTGAAGATAGGTAATGGATTGGCGAAATTACTAAATTGAAATGTAACTATTATATAAGTTGTGACTAAGCAAAATGATTAGGCAAATGTTGGAACAAAGGAATTGGAACGTTCTCACGGTTTTATGCTGTCAACCTCTGATGATGAGCTGACGGCTGTGGCTCCGACGTGTAGATCCTGGAACCTTTCCAGCCGACGAATGTTGTCGTAAAGTTGTCTTCAAAGTCTTCTTGCCCCAAGTTCCGACGATCTTTTCTTGCGCCGCCCGTTGGTTTGAACTCGATGAAGACGGCTGTCGCCGTATCGACGTTCACGATGACCAAATGCAGGCGATGACACGTAGAAACGAAGACCTCTTGTGTACTTGAACTCGAAGATGAAGTCTTTTGTTCTCGAACCGACGAACCGTTGATTTTAAATTTTGAAAGTTGCCGTTTTTTCAATGTTCGGTTCAAAATGTTAACGGTAGAAGGACCAATGATCGCGACGATAGGTCGTGGTGGAGCAAAATGAAAGTGTAGCGGACTGTATAAAAGGTATAATGACATATGATAAGTATAAAATTACAACGGTCGGTGGAACTTAGACAAGAGCGATATTAAGACGCGCAAGCGCAGCCGTGCACGAAGGAGAGCAACAGCTGACTGGTCGTGGCGGTGTGGCGCGGGGGCTCGCGATCGGCCGTCGGCCGGCTGACTCCCCGCTGTCCCCGCACCCCTCGTTCACTGCCGCCAGCGCGCGGCGATGTTGAGTGGAGCGCTAGCTGTCTCAACAGGGGTAGACGACGACGACTCCCGGCCACCGTAGGCGCGGGCCTGCGGGCGGTGAGTAATGGGTAACTCACCGTCCGATCAGGACCAGGCCCGTGCCGGACGGCGCGTATGTGTTCCACGTGCGCCTCAAAGAGATGTCAGCAGAAGTGACTCGAGGGGTAGCTTATTTTTTTTGAATCATCAGTTTCATCTGCCTACCCTTTTCCAAACTATGTTAGGGTCGGCTTCCAGTCTAACTGGATGCAGCTGAATACCAGCATTTTACACGGAGCGACTGCCTATCTGACCTCCACAACCCAGTTACTGGGTAATACGATAACCTTTGGTAAGACTGCTTGTCAGACTTTCGGCCTGCTGACGACCCGTAACGACTGTCAAAGATCCATTTTTTTATAATATGACGTGTAAAAGTGATTTCGATATCTTATTTACAGAATAAATAATTTCATTTCATTTCACACGATATTCACTTCTCGTTCAAAAGAGATAAGTATGCAGGGTCGTCGGATATAGTTGAAGTTTAGTAACACACGGATGGATTTTTTCGAATGAAATTTAGTTTGATAAATTAACTATTTGTTTTCTATCAATTAAATTAAAATCCCAAAACATCAATCCGTTTCTTCGGTTTAAAGAAACTTTATTCCCTATAAAGACATAAGTCGCTTACTTGAGATGAGAACAATACTAAAAATATAGATTACAATATGTTCGTCATCAGACTCATCAGTAAACTACTACTTACTAAACCTCAACTATATCCGACGACCCAGCATACTTGTCTCTTTTGTTAACTGTACCTACGTGAAAAACAGGATAATAATATTTGAAAAATAATCCTACAGAATACATCAGTAGTGGTTCCCCTAGCTTATAAAGTGGTGACCAAAGCCTTGTTTTTGTACTTGCCAAAATTCCGACTGTACACAAAGTTTAACCTATCGACGCGTGTACGCAGTTTTGTTTGCAATTGTAAACATGTTTTTTTTACCTCTGTGTTTTTTTTTTGTATCTGTCTGTGTAAATATTGCGGGGCTTTGAATATGTCTGTCGTTGAAGCAATGCTGGTTATATCGTGACTGGTTAGTCGTACAACGGTTGACTGGTAGAAAGTCCGTCTCTGTGCATTTGTGCTTAAAGTATTATATATTCTACTAATATTATAAACGCGAAAGTTTGAGAATGGATGGATGAATGTTTGTTACTCTTTCACGCAAAAACTACTGAACGGATTTTTATGAAACTGTACAGTAGGCATGGGTTCGATACTTATATCAAAACGTAACTTATTTCGGATATGTGTTTAATATCATACCATATCGATATCTAAATATACATAACCGTTTTCACAAAAACTTCATCGAGCTATGGTTTATCAAAAGTGCCACAACGAGAACGAACTACGAAAACGCAAACTTCACATCACGAGCCGATATGACATCGACGGTTTTCAAATCGTACTACTGATATCGATATCTGAAAACGGTTTTCGGTATCGATATGAAAACTGAATATCCGTTAGCAACTAAATACGAAAACGCCCATGTCTACTTTATGATCGACACTTATGGGGGTGAAACTGCGGGGCGCAGCATGTACTTAAATAAATAACGGTGAGAATATGGCGGCTGTTCTTGAAGGATGTTTTAGGCATAGCTGAAAAAGTCGATTTTATTACCGAAACAGAATACTGCATGTTGTATAAAAATCTCTGCGGATGAAAAAAGTTTTGTCAATTATTACAAATCTCTCTCTGCCGGCGCAACATATCTTTTTCTTCCACACTTCTCTATAGTCGTCATCTCGGTAGTCACCCCCTTTCTAACCATAACATATATTTTCGAAACAGCATCTTTCACGACTACTTCATTCGAGTCCATGAGCTTTCGAACCTGTGAGGCAGTGGAAAAATAATTCGCAACAGCGTGTGTCGCAACAGCAGCGTTCAAAACAACATACCCCTTCATTATTACATAAATTATCACACGCCCATTAACTTAATTACCGTATCTAACCAGTTTTCTTCACGATCTAAAAAGTACATAGTCATTCTGACTGCTCATATTTTTAGCTATGAATGTCAACAAAAATGAAAGTCATAGTGACTGTTAGTTTTGACTTATTGCTATTAATTATTAACTTGTCTATGTTAATGATCTTGATATTATTAGATTCATCTATCATCGTCATCATCATCATCAGCCTAATGTTCCCGTTGCGCAGGCTGTCATCTACCACGGCCCAGTGCGGGTTGGTGGATGGCGCATGTCTTTGGTTCTAGGACATGCCGGTTTCCTCACGATGTTTTCCTTCACCGTTTTGAGAGCAGTGGTGATGAAAAATTTCACACAAAGTAAAGCGCTTGTCTGTGTTCGAACCTGCGACTTACGACTATACTCTATGTCTATGTGCTAGGTCTGTTTTGTTGTGTGTTTATTCATAAAGTAAATTAAATCAAATAAATAATGAAGATTCAATGACTTATAAACAGTGATAGGAATAGGTAGTGCCTATTTGCCTAAACTTCGAAGAACAGAGACAAGAAACGGAGACTTCCTTAGGACTAAATTTTTTCCAGGACATCTGTCCAGAAATTCGGGACAACACTTTTAATGTAACTGTAATGTCGTAATAAATGAACTCTTGGCGTTCCTAAGCAACGTTATGGATTTCATGGATGAAGAGAGTATACATCAGCTGTGTACCACGTCTTTCTCTGATGCAGAAATTGTGAAGGCTAAAACTTTGCTCGCTGACTCGGTGCCGAATGTAAAAAAGATGCCCATACGTCGAAAACAGGGGAAGAAGAAAATGTCTAGAGACCTTGAAGACATTATTTGCCTAATGAAAAGTGCTGATCCAGAGATTTTCCCGATTTTCGTAGCAAAGGAACTACACAAACTCCCACCGGTCACCTTTGACCATGTTGATGTGACACGGCTTTTGCGGGATATCCTGTGCCTTAAAAATCAAGTGTGTGCTCTTGAAGACAGAATTGCGTCGCCTGAGGAGTTTAATCAACTCAAATCAGAGGTTGAGCATATGAAAAACGCATCGATCATCGATGATTTCGCATCAAGTGCAAATGTAAACAAAAAGCGAGGTGCTCGCCTACAAAATAGCTTTGAGCTTGATAGTGGACCCATTGGTCTTAATTATGTGCCACAATATGTTCCTATAAAATCAGCTGTTTCAAAAGTTAACCGATGGCCTGCGCTTGCGAGGCATTCGTCACCTAAAGCGCAGTCGAAAGGAAGCGATGATCCCACTATCTCTTTCGCTCGCATACAAAACGAAACGACGGACGCAGTAACACACTTGGAGGCGCCTTCAAATACTGTGCTTTCGAAAGGTGCAAGGGAGACCGACCGGCAAACGAGCCGAACGTACGGCGGTAATGCAGGAGTAAGCGAGACAGAGCATCCGGAGGTACGTGTGGAGGCCCCAGCAAGCACCGTGGTTTCGACATTACCTGCGATATTGAGGCAGCCGAGCTGCGCTGACGCATTAGATCGGTCCGCTACTAATGATATTCGATCGCCGGTTTTAAAGGAAACCATCTCGAATACGACCGCTCAACAACTTAGTGCTCGCGATAGTAGTTTACCAGTGCCGCGGGTGAGTGAGAAAAATAAACAAGTGGTAAGGGACAGTGACTCAGAATGGCAAATAGTGAGAAACAAAATGTCTAAACGTAATTATAAGCTAAGGTGCTGCTTTGCCAGAAGGTAAATTTAGAGCGGCTGATATAAAAGTTCCACTGTTTATCTCGAACGTTAGTAAAGAAACGTGTGAAAGTGACATTATTAACTATACAGGATAATTTTTTATTCAGTGCGTAAATTTTCACAGGGTGTTCTACCCATGAATATGAACAACTTTCACTATGGGACCATCTCTGAAATCACAAAAAAAAATCAGCTGTTTCTTATAAAAGTTCAATACCTACTCGACCAAAATGTATGAATCTGCTGATTTTTTTTTCGTGATTTCAGAGATGGTCCCATAGTGAATGTTGTTCATATTCATGGGTAGAACACCCTGTAAAAATTTACGCACTGAATAAAAAATTATCCTGTATACAAGAAAAAACTAATGATACTGTGTCTTTAAAAAAGATAAACACGAAGCAGTTTAAAAAGTATAATGCTTATAAAGTGTATGTCTCCAAATGTAAGTTAGAATTATTCTTGGATGATAATTTTTGGCCTAACGGAATAACGTTTAAGCGTTTCGTGCAATTTATGTACAAAACAAAACCGAAGGCAAGTTAATTATTGTACCAGTATGGATTTAAATCTTAATCAGTATTTTAATTTAATAAGCTTTAATTGCAAATCGGTCAAGAGGTCTATTGACAATATAAGAGACATTTGTGAAATGGCTGATCTGGAAGCACTCCAGGAGACGTGGTTGCTTCCCCATGACATACCATTATTGGGAACTATTTCTAATAATTTTGGATACACAGGTAAGTCTGCTGTTGATACTTCTGTGGGCTTACTGAAGGGGAGACCTCATGGGGGAGTAGCCATACTCTGGAGAAAAGGTATGTTTGATAGTGTGACGATGAAGAATGATAGAAGATGTTTACTTGTCGGATCACTTACCTTTAAATCAAAATCAAAAGTCATTTATTCAAATTAGGCTGAGAATCAGCACTTTTCGAACGTCAAAATTACAAAAGACAGTCCCCCAAAAACGCCCGCCTTTCGCTTTTACTTGTTAGTTGTGACATAACTGTGGTAAGGCCTAAGTTGGTGACTAGCGACGTGCGACGTGACTCGGTTGTATGGGGTGCGAGAGATGAAACACAGATAAAGACTTACCATAAGCTATGTAACACCGCTTTTCGAGCCATTGATTTTCCCACCGAATTCACGGAATGCAGTCGTGGGTCATGCAGCTTGGATGACCACAAAATTGTATTGGATAGGTTGTATAACAATATTGTGGAAACCCTGAGTAATGCCGCTGTTGGGTCTAGCGGGAGGCGTGACATAAAATTAAAAAGGCACCTATGTGGCTGGAATAAACATGTCCGTGAAGCACATAGAGTGGCCAGACTTAAGTTCGAAACGTGGATAGCATGCAACCGGCCCACTTCGGGCATTATATATGACGAAATGCTCGAGTCGCGTAAAATGTTCAAAAGTCGCTTGAAGTGGTGCCAGAATAATCAAGAGCAGCTAAAAATGGACATCCTGGCTAAACACAGGTCGGCAAAGGACTTCTCTAATATCTGGAAAGCTACTGGAAAGCACGAAGTTAAGCCTGGCCTCCCGGTGAGTGTAAATGGAAAAAGCGAACCAGTCCTTATTGCGAATATGTTCAGGGAACATTTTAAGGTGCGCTCCCTGTTGGGCCCTTCAGCGTCATTTATTAGGTCTGAGAACCATCGTAGTGCCTATTGTGAAGAACAGGACTGGGGATATCTCGGACAGGGGGAACTACCGGCCCATATCTCTAGCAACGATAGTTGCTAAAGTGCTGGACGGTATGCTTGATTCCTGCCTGGATAAATACATTCAACTACATGATGCGCAGTTTGGGTTTAGACCCGGGCTATCCACTGAAGCTGCCATCGTAGGTCTCAAGCATACTGTCCAATACTACATGGACCGCAGGACACTGGTATATGCGTGTTTCCTTGACCTCTCCAGAGCCTTTGACCTTGTCTCTTACGATGTGCTCTGGAGAAAGTTGGGGAGCGCGGGTGTACCGGTAGGGGTGCTGAATATGCTTAAATACTGGTATTTTCACCAAACAAATTTTGTGAGGTGGAATAATACACTCTCTGAGGCTTATACGTTGGAAAGCGGGGTGAGACAAGGAGGATGGACGACACCCAAGCTTTTCAACCTATACATAAATGACCTCATCGTCGAACTTAGTAGCAAGCGTGTCGGTTGTTCAATAGATGGCGTTTGCGTCAACAACATTAGCTACGCGGACGACATGGTGCTGCTGAGCCCGACGGTCAGGGGTCTCAGAGAGTTGTTACGAGTATGTGAGGCATATGCTGGTGCACATGGCCTTGTACACAATGTCCAAAAAAGGGAATATATGATCTTTACGGCCACCGGTGGATGCCCCGAGTATTCACATAATATAACCCTAAATGGCTTGTGCATAAATCGTGTAACGAAATTTAAATACTTGGGGCACCTAATTACCGAAGGTCTTGAAGACGATCTGGATATAGAGAGGGAGCGCAGGGCTTTAGCGACCAGAGGTAACATGCTGGCCCGCAGATTTTCCCGCTGCTCTGAACAAGTAAAGATAACCTTGTTCAAGGCGTATTGTCAAAGCTTTTATACGGGAAATCTGTGGGTCAGCCACACCAAAAGGTCGCTGGATGTCCTGCGCATCCAGTATAATAACATATTCAGGATGATGTTGGGGCTGCCTCGCTTCTGTAGTGCATCGGGGATGTTTGCGCTGTATCGCACGGATGGCTTTCATGCAGTCATCCGCAAGAAAACTGTATCCCTGATCTGCAGAATGCGTGGCAGCTGCAACGGAATTCTGAAGACTGTAGCAGATAGGATCTCTTCTCCGATATGGAGATCCTTTATTAAGCGAGTAATTTAAATGTATTTTAATTTAATTTTTAATTTTAATTTAATTTAATTTTGTAATTTTTGATTTTTAATTTATTTTTTTATTTTTTAATCTCTTTTATTTTTAATCTTTCATTTGTAATTTTTTATTTAATTTAATCTTATATTTATTTATTTTTATTTTAAGTCGGACTGTATGGAATTATGGATCAATTAGTTATCTGAAATAAATGAATTTTAATTTAATTTAATAATAATAATTCATTTATTTCAGATAATAATAATCCATACAATACATTAAAGTATATTAATTTTTTTTTTTTCTGTATTTAACTATTACCCGCGACTTCGTCTGTGAATTATTTTTGTTTTATTTATTTTTTATTACAAAAATCCAAGATAAGAGAGAAGTAAGTAGCGATGCGATGCAATGCGGTGGGTCGAGCACCGAAATTTCAGGCGGACGAACTTGCGGGCAGAAGCTAGTGTTATACCGGTATTAGGTACCAATCGGTCAATAAGTGTACTCCTAATAACTTTACCCCTATGTACCTTTTATTTGTTTACTTGTATTTTATTACAATAGTGTAATTGTTCGATTTGCTCGTTTTGGGATAAATAAAAGTGGACTGTATAGATATAGGCTTGCTGTATTTTCGATTAAATTAACAATGTTACAACTGTCCCGTTCAAACATAGAAAGTTTCCGTCGCGGTGGTCTCTGAGGAAGCGAGTCTCCGCCGGCGGCGCCCGCCTCGCTCACGCGCCGACGGCGATGACGCGTAGGTCGGTCACATCGTCTGCGCGAGCCGGCTGCGTGTTTGTTGGGTGCGATCCCAGCATCTGCTCAAAGAGTATTTTAGTAAAATGAGGTAAACTACATAACAAGATAGGATGCTTTGTATCGTACATGTATGGAGAATTGTCTAATCTACCACCGACGTATAGGTCATAGGTTAGTGGGCTCTAGAAATGGGGACAAGGAACTAAGTCTATTCTTTTTATGCAATACTTTCGCCGTTTTAAGAATAGCATATTCGTCAGGAAAAATTTCCAGCTGAACTTTGTGCAATATTAAATTTAAAGAATTTTTAAGTTCGACAACTGAAATTGGACCAGTACGTTGGTTGGTTTTGTTACGACAGTTGTGTATAAACCTTTGTAAATATGCTATTGATCTTTGTAAATGAATTACATTCGATCTTTTGTTAATCAAACTCGTTATCGAATCTACATTAGAAAGACTAGGTACTACTACGACAGAACAAGAAACCAATTCTGGTAGATCGTGTCTCTCGTTGCGATTGGGCATTTTTGGCCATTCGAGTTTGAGAAAAGAAAACAAGAAAAGGAAACAAAGTTGAAGAAGAAAGAAGAGTTCATAATGATGAGTACAATGGCCACTTTTTAAGGATTAAAACGATCAAAATTGAACGGTGTATACAAATTTGCTTACAAATACATACACATAAAGATAAATTGTCTTATCAAATGATATTTAAAAAAAACGTGTCGTTACCGACGCATAAACTTGATAACAAAATAGTGTTATGGCAATAATGAAATTTATTATTTTTATTATATTATAAAGGGGATGGAGGGAAGGGACCTATCCGCCATTTTGATGTTTTTTCAACGACACTCTTTAGCGATAAAATTGAAAATCTATTAAAGAAAGACAGATTGTAGTAGCTTGATGTACTGGCGTCTGTACTTGGCCAACCACCCGGCGCCCGGGCCCCGGGGCCCTTTCCGACAGGGTCCACGATTGTTACAAAAATAATAGATAATATTATCTGGCGTTGGAAATCAGGCCGGATTTTCAATCATCTGATAACTTTATTAGAGGAATATTATTTTTTAATTTTTTTTGAAATTTTTAGAGTTATTTCATACAAAAGCTGTCTCTATGTCTATGTGCTACGTCTTGTTACACAGGATAAGTCGTAGGTCGTAGATTCGAAAACAGACAAGCGCTTTACTTTGTGTAAAAATTTTCATCACCACTGCTCTCAAAACGGTGAAGGAAAACATCTTGAGGAAACCGGCATGTCCCAGAACCAAAGACATGTGCCATCCACCAACCCGCACTGGGCCGTGGTAGATGACAGCCTGCGCAGAGGGAACATTAGGCTGATGATGATGATGACGATGATAGATGAATCTAATAATATCAAGACCATTAACATAGACAAGTTAATAATTAATAGCAATAAGTCAAAACTAACAGTCACTATGACTTTCAAAATATGTTTTGTTGACATTCATAGATAAAAATATAAGCAGTCAGAATGACTATGTACTTTTTAGATCGTGAAGAAAACTGGATAGATACGGCAATTAAGTTAATGGGTGCGTAATAAATTAATAATTTATGTAACAATGATGATATGCAGCGTGGCGCTTTAATTGCGACATTTATTTAACACACGTAAGTATACTGTTTCGCGGTTTTATGAATATATTTTAATTTAATTAAACATTAACATTTATTTATTTATTATCAATTTTCTAAAATAGCATCTTCGAGCAACCTGACTTAGGTAAAGAACTGTAGCGCTGGGGTCATTTGCCGGGGTCACGGATCATAACATCGAATCAATGTAATTGAAACAAATAACGTGCAAAGAGAAGGCGAATTGAAGGAAAGAGAGAGAGCACCACGTTGTATTATGTTTAGAAAGGGGGTGACTACCGAGATGACGACTATCGAAATTGCGCGCACACGTCGCCTGGTTGAACTTTGTGTACAGTCGGTATGTATTTTATAGGATTATTTTTCAAATATTATTATCCTGTTTTTCACATAGGTACTTACGTCAACAAAAGAGATAAGTATGCATATCGTCGGATATAGTTGAAGTCTAGTAAGAAACGGATCGATGTTTTGGGATAAAATTTTATTTGAAATGTCCAGGGATATTATTATATTATTATTATTTAATTAATAGAAAACAAACAGTTAATTTATCAAACTAAATTTCATTCGAAAATATCCATCGGTTTGTTACTAAACTTCAACTATATCCGGCGACCCTGCATACTTATCTCTTTTGAACGAGAAGTGAATATCGTGTGAAATGAAATGAAATTATTTATTCCGTAAATAAGATATCGAAATCACTTTTACACGTCATATTATAAAAAAAATGGATCTTTGACAGTCGTTACGTGTCGTCAGCAGCCCGAAAGTCTGACAAGCAGTCTTACCAAGGGGTATCGTATTACCCAGTAACTGGGTTGTGGAGCTCAGATAGGCTCCATGTAAAATGCTGGTATTCAGCTACATCTGGTTAGACTAGAAGCCGACCCTAACATAGTTGGGAAAAGGCTAGGTAGATGAAACTGATGAATATAAAAGAAATAAGTTAGATGGAGTCGACATTTCCTATCTGACGAGTACCCCTGAGAAGAAATGACGAAACAAACTGAAGTACCCACATAAATGCGCAAACTAAAAAATTAATTAATAATAAAAATTAATTTAATAAAAATTATATTATTTTATTTTTTATTTAATTTAATTTTATTTTATTTTTATTAATTTTTAATTTCCTTCAACACAAACATAAATGTATATCCTTCAACACAAACATAAATGTATATCCTTCAATACAAACATAAATGTATATCCTTCAATACAACCCTTTTAAAAGCCACCTTGTATACCTACTTACACGGATTACATTTTGTTACTAAAATAAAATTGCGACATATTCGCCAATAATGTAAACAAATATGAGTTTATGGAAAAATAACTTTAATGCCTACACAATAAAGTTCAGTTTACGCTACAACTTCAAATCTTTTCATAACTTTTTCAATAGCGCTAGTCACTCTGAAATCAACTTAATTACCATTAACATAAAGTTGATATTTGTTTAACTTGAAATAACGTCAATTTGAAACATAGATAAAATTTGAATATAAGTATAGATAGGTACAGGCGTCGATTATAAGCGAACAGTGTCACCACACTTACTGTACGTTTCGGGACATTCCCAAAAATAAGAGAGCTTCCATTTAAATAATTTAGAAATAGACAGCGTATTAGTTGATAAATAGGTACTCAAACTCAAAGCATTTATTTCAATTATACCATTTACAGGCACTTTTGTACTGTCAAGAAGTCGGTCAGTCAGAAAATATGAAGCTAGTTGCCCATTCCAAAGCGTAGTAGGTACCTATGGAGAAGAACGGGCAAGAAACTCCATGTTACCTAATTGTTTTCATATTTAAGAGAATAAAATATTAATTCAGTGCAAAAAAAAAATACTGACAAGCTTTTTTTTATAGTTTGTTAGTAAATTGAATCGGTACTTATAAGAAGTTGTTCCAATGTATCTTATAAAATGAAAATATAATATTTAATGTGTAGGTATGTTTTTTTAACAATGGCGCTGATTCCCTTGTTCATAAACAAAACTAAATTTAAGTTCAGTGCATCTTATTTACTATTAACTTAGCATTAATTTAAAAATATTGATTCATTCATGTTTGCCAAACGACTGGTTTTGAAACGTGATAAAACCTATATTTTGTGCAATGAAGTTCATCATCCTTGAATATTGATAACGTATTTTTCTACTTTAGTTTATTATGTTCTGAATCATTTTGAAGGACATTGCTGATCCATTGCTTCATATGTTCGAAAAATGTGTCTGCTCAACAACAAAAACAAAGCAATGAATGTTGTTGAACTGTCAAAATGAAACCCATTGCTACTGATAGTGTGCTACGCAGTTACCCCGCTGCAATAAAAGGCAACTAGATGCACTTCAGGAAAACATTTCCATTTTCTTCCACTTTAGGGTTGAAGTATCACTTAATTGTTATCAAGTGCAATCGACACACATCAACATTTGCATAACAATCACTAACGGGAAATTCCTTAATACTTCCGAACACATTGTCGACCTCAAGCTTGTTATCTAAAAAACTATAAATGCCCAAACACACTTCTAGCATAATCACATTCTTTCAAACTTCAACATGATCGCATTACTATTGCTCGCCGCGCTCCCTCTGATCTTCTACGCGGTCTACCTCACCTCCAAGAGAAAGTTCCAATACTGGGAAAATAAGAAAGTGCCACATTCACCACCGGTCACGTTTTTCGGAAATTTCACCGAATATATTTTACAGAGGACTTCCTTAGGACTACTCACACAGAAAATATGCCTGAAGTTCCCGAACGTGCCGTACATTGGCGTCTACTACGGCACGGAACCCACCCTCATCGTACAAGATCCAGAACTCATCAAGCTCGTAATGACGAAGGATTTCTATTTCTTCAGTGGCCGTGAAGTCTCCAACTACTCCCACAGGGAGCTGGTCACACAAAGCCTGTTCTTCGCCCACGGTGATAGGTGGAAGGTGCTACGTCAGAACTTGACTCCACTGTTCTCCTCCGCCAAGATGAAGAACATGTTCCATTTGATCGAGAAGTGTTCTCACGTGTTCGAGAAGATACTCGACGAAGAAGTGCAGAAATGCAACGAAATCGAAGCGAGGATGCTCATGGCGAGGTACACGATGGACTGCATTGGATCCTGTGCATTTGGTGTTGACACTAACACGATGGAGAAGAAAGAAAACAATCCATTCACAAATATTGGTGATGTTATCTTTGATACTAATAGGTTTAGAGCATTTAAGACTGTCGCACGCGCTATCTGGCCGGCCATCTTCTACGCCCTGGGATTCCGGTCGATGCCGACAGAAGTTGATCATTTCTTCACTAACTTGTTGACAGGAATTTTCAAAGGGCGCAATTATACGCCGACGTCGAGGAACGACTTTGTTGATCTCGTGCTGAAATTGAAGACCAACCATTCGATGACAGGCGACAGTTTGAAGAATTTGAAAGCTGTTTCAGTAAAGAAAGTTAACTTAGATGTGGACGATGATCTGTTGGTGGCGCAGTGCTTCTTGTTCTTCATAGCAGGATACGAGACTTCGGCAACTACTTTGAGTTACACTTTGTTTGAGTTGGCGAAACATCCTGAAGCTCAAGAACGACTGCTGGAAGAGGTGGACGATTACCTGCGTCGTCATAATAACGTGCTGAAGTATGAGTGCGTCGCAGAGACACCTTTCTTGGAAGCGTGTATTGATGAAGCTCTTCGTCTGTACCCAGTGCTAGGAGTGTTAACTCGCGAGGTGATAGAAGACTACGAGTTCCCATCAGGACTGAAGCTAGAGAAGGGTCTCCGGGTGCACCTGCCGGTGTACCACTTGCAGCATAACCCGGAGTTCTTCCCGGAACCGGAACAGTACCGTCCGGAACGGTTCCTGGCGGAGGAGAAGCAGAACGTCAGGCCGTACACATACATGCCATTTGGCGATGGTCCTAAAATCTGTATCGGTAAGTGCTACATTTATTATTTTTCGGTCAAGTTTGGGAAATGCTTGTATTCTGATTATGTAGAAATAAAGATAGCTCACACCATACCGTCAATCAATCTACCTACCCTGACGGACTAATTAGATTTTTGTACAAATATGTATTTAGAATAGAATAGAATAGAATACTCTTTATTGTACACCATACAAATTACAGAACATAAATATAAAACATTTTATAAAGGGTGACACAATGGGCGGTCTTATCGCTAAGAGCGATCTTTTAAAGACAACCTTTAGATGGATTAAAAATTAAGGAGAGACAAATATAGTAGGTAGTCTGTGGTGTAACATTTACATTATACTATTAATAAAATACATAAAGTATTTATTTTTAAATTTTACTCACCTAAATAAATATATACATATAGTAATAAACATGAAACAAGAGCAAAGAAAATAATAATAATAAATAATAATATAATAATGATGATATTTAAGGAGAGAGGAAGTGCTTTTAATTATAATCATTAAAATCATCAACACAACTCTCTAAGATCTAGTAATCCTACTGAATGACTATTTCATGAAATCTTGACATTTTAGGATTATGCTAACTTAACAAGTTGTATTACTGATTCTAATGATTATAATTCTGTAAATACATATTTGTTACGGTCGCGAATCATATTTTAATCAACGTACAACTTAGTACTGACCAGCAAATTGCAAAAAACATAAGAAAATTTGAATTTCGCGGGCTACCTTGGAGCATCCACCTTAATGTGTTTTGCCATTTAGGACGAACAACATTTTGAGAGTACCTACCTAAGCATGGGGTGTAAGCCTAAGTACGTTTTACAGTATGCTAGTCTCATCCAAACGTAATCAGTTGGTACCAGTGTAATTGAGTACAGACGCCAGCAGGTCAAGCTACCCGAAACTGTCAAATTTTCCCAATAAACCTTGAACCTTAATACTTTGGCGATAAAGTTGAAAATCTATTAAAGAAATCTGACAGATTGTAGTAGCTTGATGTGCGTCTGTACATCCAAACTCACTTAAATATATAAAAAATAAAAGATAAGGATAGAAGCTGTTATGATTCTAGAGAACACATTTGACCTGATCGTAGGTCTCGTAAATCATAATGTTTACTGTAGCCAGATAGATAAATGTCTTATATAACTTTTAAAAATGTATCCACATCGCTGTCGACTGGTAATGCACCAAAGGGACTGGCGGCATTACCACGTTGTATGACAATGCTTAGCCTCTGGCCAAGGTAAAAGCCACCCCTTGGGTCACGGGAAGTGTCAACCAGCTGTTTCGAAATTTTCTTAAAAAGACCATGAGCACTCGGACCCCGAGGGTTTCAACCCTAAAAAGCTCGAATAATCCGCGTCATTGTTATCAAAAGTTTACTTTCTGATAATAATGACGCACGTCATCATTATGAAGGAAGCTACTTCGATCATTCTCAAACAGGGAAAGTCTTTGATGAAAACCTTTGATCCGTGCAAGACAAACTCCCTCGAGACACTGACAGCCACAGCAATCATAGCGTCATGGTTTTGATTGTTAATGCTAGGTTGTAGTAACTAAAAGCAAATAAATAATATACTGTAAGTTATGCACAGAGAGTAGAGCAGTGGTGGCCCAGTGGTAACGGCCGCGACTTACGAGTTGTAGGTCGTAGGTTCGAGCCCAAACAGGCGCTTTACTTTGAGTAAATTATTTCAACACCTCTGCTCTCAAAAACGGTGAAGGAAAACCGGCATGTCTTAAAACCAAACATTCGAAGACATAATTATGACATCTACCAACCCGAACTGGGCCCGTGTGGTGGATTACGGCCCACTCCCTCTTACCGAGAGGAGACCTGTGTCCCAGTAGTAGGAACATTATGTAAATTATGCAGAATTAGAAAGCTTTTATCTACACGCTAGTTTAGGGGTTCCTTACGAAACACAGATATTCAGAGATTAACATATCTTTTTAGCGACGACTAGCATTCGCAAATAGGAAACTAAAGAAGCCACTTTGCTTGCCATGTTTTTGAATTCGCAACTCAATACTCTCATTCAACATGACAATGACCTGCAACTTGCAAAAAACTTGTATTTCGCGGGCTACCATTATTTTCCGTGGGGAGATCCTATACCCTCCACTTTGGAAAAACGGAGGGTTATTTCGGACTCCTACCGACTAAAACACCACGGTTCCTTGTAGCACCATGAACGGTGGGCCCGGGAGATACTTGTACATTCGCCGTACCCCGGACTGGTATCAGCCTGCCATGCCTAGCGGACCCCATTACCAAGTGCGGCCGATCCCACGGGCGCGCATAGTGCGTGCCACCTCATTGAGCCTTACTGCTCGAGCGACGACACGGACCCAATTTCGCCGTCCTCGCGGTCTACTCTGACGCTTAGGGGACACGTCAGAGTAGCCCGCAAGGGCGACGAAATTAAGGCTGCGTTTATCGACATTTTCTCCATACAAACGTTGTGGGATGATTACTCCACTGTTTAATATCGCACGTCCAAAGTTAAGCAGGATATCGTTATCGATTCAAATAATTTACAATCATACTCTTTTTCAGGCATGAGATTCGCAAGAATGCAAATGGCAGCCGGTTTAATAACATTACTGAAGAAATACCGCGTACAGCTGGCTCCGGGCATGACGAAACAACTGACGTTCGAGCCCAGATCCATAATAACGTGCCCAATTGGCGGAATCAGTCTGAAGCTTGTTGAAAGAGAGGGTTGGGAGCAAAGGCTGCTGAAGTCACCTTGAATTGTTGTTTGTAAATATGTTTTGTAAAAAGATGAAAGAATTGTAAGTTAATTGGAGGTAATTACCCAAAAGGGCCTTTGTATTTGCACACACACGTTTTTCTAGTCGTGAAAAGCTACGGATTATTCGCCGCATTGTATGGATTACTATGAAAGCTTATTCACGGACACGTTTTTTCTACGGCGTGATTTATACGCCGTACGTAAAGAATCTGTGCCGTGTACAAAGGGTCTAAGAGCAGTTCTGCACTGCATCCATTCCGAATCCGAGAAATGATGGTCCGAAGTAGCCATAGTACTATCTGTATGAGGGGTTGCGCACTACATCCGAACTCAGTCTGTCCGAATTTAGAAGATTCCCAATTCGAATTGAACTCGGATCTTGAATTCGGATTCGAATTGGACCTAG
The DNA here is from genome assembly GCA_951799955.1 of Apamea anceps. Lineage (NCBI taxonomy): Eukaryota > Metazoa > Arthropoda > Insecta > Lepidoptera > Noctuidae > Apamea > Apamea anceps. Next base: position 3,190,149 of record OX637520.1, on the reverse strand, counting down.
TGCGAAACTGCTCTAACGCAACACGCATCTAATCAAACATTATTTAAGGTAGAAAGTTACACAATTGTATCTCATATTGCATTATGTAGCTGCGTTTGAAAAATAAACCGAAATAAATTGAAAATAAAAGTTTCGCGTTTGTTATTTCTGTCAACGCTTGGTCACCGTCAGGTTGGCTGGACCAAACGAGATATATACATGGGACCACGTGTACTATTTACTACAAATTTGCTACTATTTACTACCTATAATGAAATATTTGCTACCTTTGCGTTAAGAGATATATTAAAGAAATAAAGTGGCCAGCCATTCTGACGTCAGGTTGGCGGACCACTTCCAAGTTCTCATAGTTATAGCGTTGTATTAACCGCATTGTTAATGAAAATATTTACTACCTGTTTTCTACCTTAACATATATTTTATACGCAACTTTAAGAAGCTCCTATAAAAAGTTATTAATAAAAGGCATTAAAGCGCCTGTACATCAATTATTTACGTCTTTTCTCTTAAGAATAATTGCTAACACTATTTTTGCAGGCGCTTAGTGCCTTATGAACAACTTGTTTCTGGATATAATTATTTCACATTAAATTGTTGACTATTGAAGAAAGGTGTATTTGTGGTATTTCAAAATACAAAAAGAATTTAACCACTTGGTTAAATTCTTTTTGTATTTTGGAATGGGGAGGGTTATGTCCAGGTTACATATAATGTTTATTTGTAGTAGCTTGATGTGCTGGCGTCTGTACTTGCCTAAATTGTAAACATGATTTTTATATACTTAAGTGAGTATAAATATTGCCTCGGTCGCAAGCGCTATTGCTGGGTTCGATTCCCAGGTCAGGCATCAACGTCTTTTGAACTCATACACGCCCTTTAACTTAGGTAAGAAAACAAATACCGTACTTATCTGTGCCAGATTTCTTCGCGATCTAAAAAGTGTGCAGTCATTCTGACCGCTCATATAATGTGTCAACAAACAATATTTTTCTAACAAAAGTAATTGTCATGGTGAGTTACACATGCTTTATATCTTTGTTTTTAGAAGCTTATTATTAAGTATTTTTTATTTTAATGTTTTTGTAGTTAATACGGTCAATGAAATAATCAAATGGTGGGCGGAACAGTAGCCTACTTTTCTTAAAATGTTTTTTTTTCCGGAAGGTTCAATACTCAATACTCAATCATTTATTGCATTCCATAATCAATTACAGTAGCTCAGACAAATTGTGTAACTGGTTTATTCTTTTTGGTCTAATAAATATATTATTATTATGTGCTTTAGTTCATTTAAATACTAACAAGTTACATTTTTTTTATATTTTTATAATTAAAAAGATAAAAAAAAAAAAACATTTAAAAATATAAAAATATTCCCTGAGACTGCATATCTCGCGATTGTTCTTAGCGTTTAAAAAGCCTCGACCTCCACACTTTCGCGGGATATACAGCCTCGTTACCGATGACCGTGGGTGATGCATTCGATTTGCAGTCAGTAGCGTCCGGACCCTCCTATCCAGGGCGTCTAGTTCGGTTTGAGTCCATTTGAGTATGCCAAAAGAGTACATCAAAACCGGCATGACCCAACTATTGAAGGCGCGCACCTTGTTTCCGCCTTATAAAAGACTATTAAATACTTTTTCAGGCGGCCAAAGAAGCGCTCCTTCAACGATTGCTTCATGTCAGTAACATTGATGCCCAACGCTTCCGACATTCCCAAATACTTATAGCTTTCGGAAGCGGAGAGTGCTCTAGGGTTTGTGGAATCCGAGAATTGAGTTCCCACAGATTCCACAATCTCCCCTCGCTTTACAAGCATGACCGCACATTTGTCCACACCAAATTCTATCCTGATGGCGCTACTGAAAGTTTCAGTAATTTTCAGTAGGTCCATCAGTTGCAAACTGTTGGGGGCAAAGAGTTTTAGGTCATCCATGTAGAGGTTATTATTATTAATGTGCTTAGATGGTAAGTAAACATTTTTTGTAACAATCGTGGACCCTGTCGGGCAGGGTCTCGAGTGCCCGGATGCCGGGTGCCAAGTACAGACGCCTGCACATCAAGCTACTACAACTTTTATAGATTTTCATTCAACTTTATCGCTATAATGTATCGTTAAAAAAATATCAAAATGGCGGATAGGCAGGCCAGGTGCCAGGCTCCATATAAAAATCTTCAATCCCCTTTCAGTATTCCATTATTAAATTTCAGCGACACGTTTTTTTACAATATCATTTGATAACACAATTTATCTTTAGGTGTATATATTTTTAAGCGTATATAAGACCATAATCTATTTATTACACTACTGTACTAAACTATTTATTACACTATAATAAAACACAAAAAAAAAAACAAATAAAAGGTACCTAAGGGTAAAGTTATTAGGAGTACACTTATTGACCGATTGATATAGCTTGCGTCAAACTTTATGGCGGCTCTGAAGTGCGCTTCTCGCTGCGCAGTACCTCACTCCTCACCCCCGCTGACACGTGAATTTCTTACTGCGCAGTGATTCGCCTCATGCTCCGAGCCGCCATAAAGTTTGATTCGGGCTGTACCTAATGCCGGTAATACACTAGCTTCTGCCCGCAACTTCGTCCGCCTGAAATTTTGGCACTCGACCCACCGCATCGCATCGCATCGCTACTTACTTCCCTCTTATCTTGGATTTTTGTAATAAAAAATAAATAATTCGCAGACGAAGTAAGTACTTCGTTATTAATAATATTCTTCAATTTAGTCATTGAATCTTCATTATTTATTTGATTTAATTTAATTTATGAATAAACACACAACAAAACAGACGTAGCACATAGACATAGAGTACTTATAGTCGTAGGTCGTAGGTTCGAACACAGACAAGCGCTTTACTTTGTGTAAAATTTTTCATCACCAATGCTCTCAAAACGGTGAAGGAAAACATCGTGAGGAAACCGGCATGTCCTAGAACCAAAGACATGTGCCATCCACCAACCCGCACTGGGCCGTGGTAGATGACAGCCTGCGCAACGGGAACATTAGGCTGATGATGATGATGACGATGATAGATGAATCTAATAATATCAAGACCATTAACATAGACAAGTTAATAATTAATAGCAATAAGTCAAAAATAACAGTCACTATGACTTTCAAAAATATTTTTGTTGACATTCATAGCTAAAAATATGGGGTCTGGTTTATAATATCGACAGTCACTACATCGACGGTCGCTGTATCGAAAATTTTCCATCGACGGGTTAATGAATCGACGTAGAAGCAGTCAGAATTAGTATGTACTTTTTAGATCGTGGAGAAATCTGGATAGATACGGTAATTAAGATAATGGGTGTGTAATGATTTATGTAACAATGAAGATATATTATGGTTACAAAGGGGGTGACTCAGTAGTCACCCCCTTTCTAACATCATTCATCATCTCAGTAGAAGACGGCTACCGAAATTGCGCACACGCGTCGACTGGTTGAAAATGAAACCGATTCCGATTGATCGTGTGTTACGCAATTAGGGTGCTGTTCATTTATCAACCTAAATTTCATTCGAAAAAATCGATCGGCATGTTACTAAACTTCAACTGTATCCGATGACCCTGCATACTTATCTGTTTTGTACATATTTGGAACGTGAAGTGAAATGAAATGAAATTGTTAGGTTTAAAGAAACTTTATTCTCAATAAAAACATAACATTTCACTTACTTGAGAACAACATTAATCATAATTTAAATTTATAAAAGTTCGACATCACTAGTTACAGACTAATCAACATACCTACATAGTAGGTATCCGAAACCCGACCCACCCAACGCATTCGTTTCTCCAGAAGTCTAAGTCTAGTAAATCTAAGTCATACTGGCTGAGCTGAGTTTTAAATGCATTGAATGAGCGTACATTTCGTATTCGTGAGGGTATTTTATTATAAAGTTGTGCTCCTTCAAATGTAAGCATTTTTTTGCCATAGTTGGTTCTAGTTTTTGGTAACACCAGTAAGCTTGCTCGTCGTGTGCTCCGTTGAGTAATTTGTTTATATTGGGTGAGTATAATATTTGTGTAAATGCTTTTGTTAAGAACCTTTCTGATGAAAATACATGTGTTATAGACATATAGTTGTTTTATATTCATTATTTTTGTGTCATTAAATACTTTACTGGTTGGTGTTAAGTATGGATGGTTAAAAAGCATTTTTATCAGTTTATTTTGGGATATTTGAAGTTCTCTATTAACTTAACATTATAAAATTTTAAAAGAAATAATTAAGTTTATAAAAGAAATAAGTTAGATGGAGTCGACATTTCCTATCTGACTAGTACCCCTGAGAAGAAATGACGAAACAAACTGAAGTACCCACATAAATGTATATCCTTCAATACAACCCTTTTATAAGTCACCTTGTATACTTACATGGATTACATTTTGTTATTATGTAAAGATAGGTACAGGCGTCGATAATAAGCGAACAGTGTCACCACACTTACTGTACGTTTCGGGACATTCCCAAAAATAAGAGAGCTTCCATTTCAATATTTTAGAATTAGACAGCGTATTAGTACTCAATCTCAAACTCGAAGCATTTATTTCAATTAAACCATTTACAGGCACTTTTGAATTTCCAGAAAGTCGGTCAGTCAGAAAATATGAAGCTAGTTGTCCATCCCAAAGCGTAGTAGGTACCTATGGAGAAGAACGGGCAAGAAACTCCATGGCACCTAATTGTTTTCATATTTAAGAGAACAAAATAATAATTCAGTGCAAAAAAAAAATACTAACAAGCTTTTTTTATAGTTGGTAGTAAATTAAATCGGTACTTCAAAGAAGTTGTTCCAATATATCTTATAAAATTAAAATATAATATTTAATGTGAAGGTATGTTTTCTTAACAATATTTACTATTAACTTAACATTTATTTGTTTATTGATGTTTGCCAAACGACCGGTTTTGAAACGTGCTAAAACCTGTATTTTATGCAATGAAGTTATTAGCCTTGAATATTGTTAACGTATTTTTCGACTTTAGTTTATTATGTTGTTAATAATACCAGCACCTTAATTACGTAATGCAGTATCATTCTCGATCTGGATCATTTTGAAGGATATTGCTGATCCATTCCTTCATATGTTCGAAAAATGTGTCTGCTCAGCAACATGAACAAAGCAAAAAAAAAAATTGAAAATTCCTTTTCCGAATTTATTGAGGAAACAATACAAAATTTCAACGACGTTTCGGAAAGTTTGTTTCAAATTAATATGCATTCGGCCATCACCTTAATTCGTTACTGCTGTTTCGGCCTTAAATTGACTTATTTTCTTCGCGCTTCCCATTTATGGAATCATACTTACCTTTTAGACAAAATGGACCAAATTAACAGGCATACATTAACTTCGATTTTAAATGTGGCTTTGGACGACCGAGCTTGAGCACAAGCTACTCTTCCCATTCGTTTCGTTCCTTCTCCACACTGATTAAATTTGATGTGCCCTGCTTCACCGAGGCTATGGATGCCTGGAGACTCGCTTACCCGAACTCAGATCTACCCGATAATCCATTTTCCCAGAGACGATGGGATGAGCCGCTCTGCAGAGTAGTTCAGGATAATTTACTTGACACGTCTGTTACTACTACAGAGCGTGTGCGCCTGCTGGCTGTGGGTAAATGGGAGTCGGGTCTGTGGCTTCATGCACTTCCGTCGTCGAATAGGCATTTTGCTCGACGACAATACTTTCCGCCTCGCTGCTTCCTTACGACTAGGAGCACCATGTTGTTCTCCCCATCGCTATCACTGTGGCAAAGTTATCAACAGCCTCGGACATCACGGCCTGTCTTGCAGCCGAAGTGCGGGTCGTTTAGCGCGGCACGCAAACATTAACGACATTATTCGACGAGCTCTTGTCACCGTCGGCGTTCCAGCTGTATTAGAACCCAATAGATTGGCACGCGACGATGGCAAGAGACCGGACGGCATGTTTTTATTTCCATGGAAGGTGGGTAGGTCTTTAGTGTGGGATGCAACTTGTGTCGATACTCTTGCGCCATCCCATCTTCCAGGGTCGGCGTGCTGCGCTGGTGCTGCTGCTGCGGTTGCAGAAAACCTCAAGAGGCGTAAATATAATAACCTTATTAATAATTATATTTTCGAGCCGTTTGGGGTTGAAACCCTCGGGCCGTGGGGTCCGAGTACGCATGGTCATTTTAAGGAAATTTCGAAAAGACTGGTTGACACTTGCCATGACCCAAGGGCTGGCTTTTACCTTGGCCAGAGGCTAAGCATTGCCATACATCGTGGCAATGCCGCCAGTGTCTTGGGTACATTACTAGTCGACAGCGATGTGGATGAATTTTTCGACAATATATTTTAGTTTGTAAATAGTTTTAGTTAATTTAGGATATTACTTTGTTACTTTAGTGTTATCTTGTAAATAAAAGTGGTACCTAAAAAAAAAACAAAGCAATGAATGTTGTTGAACTGTCAAAATGAAACCCATTGCTACTGATAGTGTGCTACGCAGTTACCGCGCTGCAATAAAAGGCAACTAGATGCACTTCAGGAAAACCTTTCCATTTTCTTCCACTTTAGGGTTGAAGTATCACTTAACTGTTATCAAGTGCAATCGACACCCATCAACATTTGCATAACAATCACTAACGGGAAATTCCTTAATACTTCCGAACACATTGTCGACCTCAAGCTTGCTATCTATAAAACTATAAATGCCCAAACACACTTCTAGCATAATCACATTCTTTCAAACTTCAACATGATCGCATTACTATTGCTCGCCGCGCTCCCTCTGATCTTCTACGCGGTCTACCTCACCTCCAAGAGAAAGTTCCAATACTGGGAAAATAAGAAAGTGCCACATTCACCACCGGTCACGTTTTTCGGAAATTTCTCCGAATATATTTTACAGAGGACTTCCTTAGGACTACTCACACAAAAAATATGCCTGAAGTTCCCGAACGTGCCATACATTGGCGTCTACTACGGCACGGAACCCACCCTCATCGTACAAGATCCAGAACTCATCAAGCTCGTAATGACGAAGGATTTCTATTTCTTCAATGGCCGTGAAGTCTCCAACTACACCTACAGGGAGCTGTTCACACAAAGCCTGTTCTTCGCCCACGGTGATAGGTGGAAGGTGCTACGTCAGAACCTGACTCCACTGTTCTCCTCCGCCAAGATGAAGAACATGTTCCATTTGATCGAGAAGTGTTCTCACGTGTTCGAGAAGATACTCGACGAAGAAGTGCAGAAATGCAACGAAATCGAAGCGAGGATGCTCATGGCGAGGTACACGATGGACTGCATTGGATCCTGCGCATTTGGTGTTGACACAAACACGATGGAGAAGAAAGAAAACAATCCATTCATAAATATTGGTGATGTTATCTTTGATACTAATAGGTTCAGAGCATTCAAGAATGTCGCACGCGCTATCTGGCCGGCCATCTTCTACGCCCTGGGATTCCGGTCGTTGCCGACAGAAGTTAATCATTTCTTCACTAACTTGTTGACAGGAATTTTCAAAGGGCGCAATTATACGCCGACGTCGAGGAACGACTTTGTTGATCTCGTGCTGAAATTGAAGACCAACCATTCGATGACAGGCGACAGTATGAAGAATATGAAAGCTGATTCAGGAAAGAAAGTTAACCTAGATGTGGACGATGATCTGTTGGTGGCGCAGTGCTTCTTGTTCTTCGCAGCAGGATTCGAGACTTCGGCAACTACTTTGAGTTACACTTTGTTTGAGCTGGCGAAACATCCTGAAGCTCAAGAACGACTGCTGGAAGAGGTGGACGATTACCTGCGTCGTCATAACAACGTGCTGAAGTATGAGTGCGTCGCAGAGACACCTTTCTTGGAAGCGTGTATTGATGAAGCTCTTCGTCTGTACCCAGTGCTAGGAGTGTTAACTCGCGAGGTGATAGAAGACTACGAGTTCCCATCAGGACTGAAGCTAGAGAAGGGTCTCCGGGTGCACCTGCCGGTGTACCACTTGCAGCATAACCCGGAGTTCTTCCCGGAACCGGAGCAGTACCGTCCTGAACGGTTCCTGGCGGAGGAGAAGCAAAACGTCAGGCCGTACACATACATGCCATTTGGTGATGGTCCTAGAGTCTGTATCGGTAAGTGCTACATTTATTATTTTTCGGTCAACTTTGGGAAATGCTTGTATTCTGATTATGTAGAAGTGAAGATAGCTCACACCATACCGTCAATCAATCTACCTCCCCTTTTCACAATTATGTTAGGCTTTAGCTTCCAGTCAAACCGGATGCAGCTTATTCCGTACACTCAGAGTCAAACTAAAGAGAGAGGTTCTTCACTATAAGTAAAGTTTTGTTTAATGTGTTTTGCCATTTAGGACGAATAAAATTTTTAGAGTACTTAGCTAAGCAGGGGGTGCAAGCTTACGTACCTTTCACAGTATTTTAGTCTCATCCAAATGTAATCAGTTGGTACATACCAGCGTAATTGAGTACATCCAAACACAACAAATCGGCAAGTCCAAAACCCAAAATTCGAAGACATAATTATGACATCTACCAACCCGAACTGGGCTCGTGTGGTGGATTACGGCCCACTGCCTCTTACCGAGAGGAGACCTGTGTCCCAGTAGGAACATTATAGGTTGAGTGTAAATTATGCAGAATCAGAAAGCTTCTATCTACACGCTAGTTTAGGGGTTCCTTACGAAATACAGATATTCAGTTACGTTAGAGATTAACATATCTTTTTAGCGACGACTAGCGTTCGCAAATAGGAAACTAAAGAAGTCACTTTGCTTGCCAGGTTTTTGAATTCGCAACTCAATACTCACATTCAACATGACACTGACCTGCAACTTGCAAAAAACTTGTATTTCGCGGGCTACCCTTATTTTCCGTGGGGAGATCCTCATGCATACCCTCCACCTTAGAAAAACGGAGGGTTATTTCGGGCTCCTACCGACTAAAACCCCACGGTTTCTTATAGTACCATGAGCCGGGGGCCCGGGAGATACTTGTACATTTGCCGCACCCTGGACTGGTATCAGCCCGCCATGCCTAGTGGACCCCATTACCAAGTGTGGCCGATCCCACGGGCGCGCATAGTGCGTGCCACCTCATTGAGCCTTACTGCTCGAGCGACGACACGGACCCAATTTCGCCACCCTCTCGGTCTACTCTGACGCTTGAGGGACGCGTCAGAGTAGCCCGCTATGGCGGCGAAATTAAGGCTGCGTTTATCGACATTTTCTCCATACAAACGTTGTGGGGTGATTACTCCACTGTTTAATATCGCACGTCCAAAGTTAAGCATGATATCGTTATCGATTCAAATAATTTACAATCATAATCTTTTTCAGGTATGAGATTCGCAAGAATGCAAATGGCAGCCGGTTTGATAACATTACTGAAGAAATACCGCGTACAGCTGGCTCCGGGCATGACGAAACAACTGACGTTTGAGCCCAGATCCAGTATAACGCGCCCAATTGGCGGAATCAGACTGAAGCTTGTTGAAAGAGAGGGTTGGGAGCAAAGGCTGCTGAAGTCATCTTGAATTTGTTGAAGATTTTAGCTGTAAGTCATCATTGTATCAACCATATACAAGTACCATCAAATGAGGTGAATAGGGATGCAGGGGTGAATCGGGACGAAACTTTAAAAGGGATTTTAACCTTGAAATAATATAGATTGTTGCCCAAAAGGACTCTAATGTGTTTACAGTATTAAAATTAACGATTAAGTGCCCTTGTTGGCAACTGTATTATTTCAACGTTAACCTCCATTTTAAATTTTCGTTCAGATTCACCCCTGCATCCCTATTCACCCCATTTGTAGGTATATCTCTCTTTTTTTGGATTCTAAGCAGACCTCTGTAATGAAGGATATATTTCCTAAATTATCGATATTTGCAAGAGTTCACCAATCTCTCATTTTGTCGCAAGAACTGCAAATAAATAACTAAAGAGTTCACGATTATTTTCAACTTAAATTACCTATGTATATTTGTATCTAGTTATAAGAAGTTCTAGTTATGTAAATAAGTTAAAGATGAAAGAATTGTAAGTTAAATGTACGTAATTACCCAAATAGGCCTTTGTATTTGCACACATACGTTTTTCTGGTCGTGAAAAACTACGGTTTATTCGCCGCATTGTATGGATCACTATGGAAGCTTGTTCACGGACACGTTTTTTCTACGGCGCGATTTATACGCCGTACCGTAAAGAATCTGTGCCGTGTCCAAAGGACCTAAGAGCTGTTCTGCACTGCATCCAATCCGAATCATCCGAGAAATGACGGTCCGAAGTAGCCATAGTACTATCTGTATGAGGGGTTGCGCACTACATCCGAACTCAGTCTGTCCGAATTTAGAACATTCCTAATTCGAATTGAACTCGGATCTTGAATTCGGATTTGGATCGGACTTAGTGCGAAACCGCTCTAACGCGACACGCGTCTAATCTAACATTATTTAAGGTAGAAAGCTATACAATTGTATCTCTTATCACTTGTTATCTACTTCTACGATGACAAAAATGTCTAGCATATTCTACTACGTTTGAAAAATAAAACGAAATAAATTGAAAATAAAGAAAGTTTCGCGTTTGTTATTTCTGTCAACACTTGGAATTAATTCCGTCCCTGACTGGTTGTTTGTTTCGGATTCATACCGTTTCCTTTCAACCTTTCCGTGTCTGTAATATTTTCTTATGGCTCGCTTAGCTCAAAATTAACAACTGAAGATCACTTCGCGAAAACGACACTTGTTCGGGATGTTGTGTATTTTCGGTAAAATTTTCAATGTGGGATTAAGTCCATAATGTGCTGCTGGGGAATTTGTTGCGACACTTCTTCTCCCCAGCGAAAGCACTAGGTAGTTGTGAAGGGCGGGCGTTTTGGGGGACTGTCTTTTGTAATTTTGATGTTGAAAAAGTGCTGATTCTCAGCCTAGTTTGAAAAAAGGAGTGAGTATATGTACTTACGTATGTGTACAGCTATCAATTGCTCCTAATTCCGTTTCAGTAAAAAACTTTTGATGACAGCCCAGTCATAATAGAAGCCAAATAGATGGTAGAGACAAACGTGAAGTTCCCGATACCTTTTCGCGCACATTCGGCCGGGCCGCGCCGCCGTATCGCAACGCATTGCAAAAATCTACCTTCATGGCTTTAGTACATTTTATATGAACCATGACACACTACAGGCTGGCCGCACCGGACCGCAGCGCAACGCACTACTGGCGGATCGCTCGCCAGGCATTTTTGCGGTGCAATGCTGTCCGCCCGAATGCACGCGAAAAGGTATCGGGAGCAATACATTTGTCTCTATGTATGACGTATCTAGGCACAAGTCTCTTTTCGAATGAATGTGATATTAAAATAGCCAATACCTGTAAAACCCTCTGTCGTAGTAATATAAGGGGGTCATCTTTTGCTGTGGACTTAGGCAGTTCATATAGCCGGCTTGTTTACTTACTTCCATCTATTTAGGTTTTATTATGACTGGGCTATACTGTCATCAAAGGTTTTTTAGGCACCATTGATTGATTGATTATATTGTACGAACCATCGCACACTACAGACGGGCCGCATCGCAACGCAAAAATACGCCTGGCGACCGATCCGCCAGTGCGCTGCACTGCGGCCCAGTGCAGCCAGCCAGTAGTATACCGATGGTTCATACAAAATGTACGAAAGTGATCTATAGGAAGATATTTACAATGCGTCGCGTTACGGTGCGGCTCGCCCTCATGACCGCCAAGGCTATAAACTGCGCTTAGCTTTATAAACCCAACACAACGGAGCACTGAATTATGAAAATAGGGCCCTTAGCTTTGTTAAGAGACTTGAGCAGTGCCCAGTGGTAACGGCCGCGACTTACATGTGTAGGTCGTAGGTTCGAACCCAGACAGGCGCTTTACTTTGTGTAAATGATTTCATCACCACTGCTCTTAAAACGGTGAAGGAAAACATAGTGAGGAATCCGGCATGTCTTAAACCAAAAATTCGAAGACGTGTAGTGACATCTACCAACCCGCATTGGGCCCGCGTGGTGGATTACGGCCCGCTCCCTCTCAAAGAGTGGTGGCCTGTGTCCCAGCAGTGGGAACAATATAGGCTGATTATGATGATTCTTAGTAATGTAACAAATACAAAAATTTTCTCTTCTTGTTCCCACATACTCTTCTTCTTTTCTTTTTAATTTCTCCTTTCACATGTCTGTAATACAATTAAAATTTGCAGTACCTTTGTACTCAATACTAATATACCGTATCTGTAGATATCTGTTTTACTGTGTACATAAATAATACAATAAATAAATATTATCATGTTATCAGAGCGAGCTCATTCCTGTTACATTGTACTCAACGCAGAAATAACGAATTCATGTATGTAAATAATTATAAAATTTGTTGATTACTCTGTACTTAGTTAATTTGTATCATAATAATAATTAGTGTCAGCAAATAAGCAACAATGTAGTAATAGATAAGGCGCCCACGAGCAACTTAGTGGCCCAGTAACTAAGTTGCCCAGCAACTTTTTGTCTCTGTCGCTGTCTCCTCGACGAGATTTGGACGATGCGCACACGGGAGTGACAGGAACACTACTTTTTAGGGTTCCGTACCTCAAAAGGAAAAATGGAACCCTTAAGATCACTTCGTTGACCATCTGTCTGTCCGTTTGTCAAGACCCTTTTTCTCAGGAACGCGTGCAGTTATTAAAGTGAAATTAATATCAAATACTCAAGGCTGAGTATTTGATTTTAATTTTACTAGTGAAAAAATTAAACTCCTAAGTAAACGCAATCAAAAGATACGGGCGTTTATGTCGCATATTTTGACACTCGTAAGGGAATCAAAACCTTGGGCACACCACAATAGCGGCGATAAATCCCCTCTTTGAGGAGTGGCTAGAGAGGCGCCACGGTGCCCTCACCCTCCGCCTAACGCAGGTCCTCACCGGACAAGGTTGTTTCGGGAGGTTTCTGTTCAGGATAAAGGAAAACGCTAGGGTGTCACCACTGTGTGGATCGCCCGGAGGACACGGTGGAGCATACGGTGGAGATCTGCCCGGCTTAGGCGGAGCACCGCCGTGTCCCCGTGGCGGCGATCTCTCGTGTCCGGCCCTGGTCCAGGCCATGGTACGGAGCGAGAGTGAATGGGAGGCCGTTACCTCCTTCTGCGAAGCAGTAATGCTCGCGAAGGAGGAGGCAGAGCGCGTGATGGAGAGGCAATCTCTGCGCCCTCACGCCCCTAGCCGCCGCAGGAGACGCCCTGGACGGGAGTCAACAGCCGACTCCCGGCCACCGTGACGCGGGCTTGCGGGCGGCGAGCAATGGGCAGCTCGCCGCCCGGTAAGGACCAGGCCCGGGTCGACGGCGCGTTGTGTTCCACGCGCGCCTCAAAGAGATGTCAGCACGAACTGACGGGGTCCGCTAGGCCCGATGCCGCCTGGGCTGCGGGTGGTTCGAAAGAGATACCGGGGCCCCTGGCACAGGCAACTGAAGGAAAACGGCTGGGTTTTAGTCAGTAAAAGTCTAACACGCCCTTCCGCTCAGCCCAGAGCGGGAGAGGTCATTTGATGATTTCCCATCAAAAAAAAAAAGGGAATCAAAACCTATGGGACTTAGACTTATGAAATTTGGCAAGAAGCAATGTCATGTAGCACAACTAAAGAAAAAAATCCGAAAACACGGGAAAAATATTCGAAACACGATTCCCGTGATAAACTATTTACATACCTACAAATTGTACGGAACCCTCGGTGCGCGATTCCAACTCACACTTGACCGGTTTTGTCAAATTTTCGGTTGAGCGGTTGAGCTAACCTAACCGGCAACTTTTTTGTCGCTGTGCGCGCACTTTCATTGCAACCAATAGATGGGCGACAGTTGCGTCCAAACCCGTGTCAAAAATGTCTCCCAGCTTTCGCGTCGCTACATGCGCAAACATACAAACCCGTAGATTTGATGTGAGAGACAAATTAGTTGCAGAGGAAAAAATTGGTCGTGGGCGCCCCTCTCTTATGCCTTCGCGGGTCTCTGACCTAAAATTGGTGACAAGAGAGCAAACATAATCATGTAGTATTCAAATGATTTATTATCTATGAACACTGTCCTTAATCAAATTCATAATTTACAATAGCGGGCCGTCAATAAATATAAACAAAACGAAAAAAAAAAAAATATTGAAACATTGAAACAGGGACAAAATATTGAAACAGGGACAGTCGGTGGCAAAAAACGAAAATGCGGAATCAACGACACCGACTTCCGAAATTAAAGTTATTTTTACTTTGTAAGTAGTGAGTTTTTTGGAAGTCGGTTGTTTTTTTTTTTTGGAAAAATGTTTTTGTTTTTCACTTTTTAGTTGTACTCCACACAAATTCGTATAAACCTACTTACTATGTAAATATCAGTGACAGGAAATTGTTATAACATCATTAATATACACTAAGTAGTAGTACTAAGTGGGAAAAAATCGTATTACTGAAGCTAAGAACTAGCCAAGAAAAGTTATTAATATTCATATGGTGGTTCCATTGAGACATACTCTAACCATAAAAAATAAAAATAAATTGAAATCAATTCACAATTACATACATACAAAAAACAAGTCTACCGAAAAGTGTTAAAGAACCTCCTCCTTTTTGAAATCGGTTAAAAAGTCAATCACTTTTAAATCGCGGCCGATGTCACGTGACTTTGATATAACATTCAATGCTTCTTTAAAACTAACCGATGTACGTGAGCGGTAATAGCAGTAAAAATAGCTCAGAAGGCTTATTCTAGACACAACCCGATAACTTATTATACCTAATACCAGCGCTGCGGTAATTATTTTTTAAATATCACAGCATTATGCTGAGATAAGAACCTTTTTGGTCTTACACAGGTCTTTTTTTTTTTGTTTTTAATGTAACTTTTTTATTTTTAAATGCTCCTTTTTTATTATTTGTATTTCCAGCGAAAGAAAAAAAAAATCCTTTTTCTTTCTTTACTAAAGAAGTATTTTAAGACACAAGTTCCCAAGGTTGTCTTTAAAAACTGATTTACACGATGCAAGTTTTTTTCCTATGGCATACAATAAAACTGGCCGCTGGAGCAGACGAGTCCTGGAGTGGTGACCGCGAATCGGCAAGCGTAGTGTGGGACACCCCCAAGCTAGATGGAAGGACGACCTAAAGAAGGTGGCTGGCCAACCACCTTCTTTGGGTGTTGTGGCGCAGTCTGGGAGATGCCTATGTCCACCAGTGGACTGCGATAGGATGAGTTGATTGATTCAATAAAACTGAAACAACATATGATTCGCTGTTTAGACCTCTCAATGTGGGCGATAACGTCTCCTCGTGGGCGTTTGAGACTTTCAGGGGGCAGTAGAAGACCCAGAGAAAATAATAAATCGTATTTAACGACTATATACACACACACGTTAAAACTCACACACGTACACGTTTAAATATAATCGTGGCAATAGCTGTTTCAGATTCTCGACTTAAGGTAAGTAAAAAAAATTAAGGGGTCCCTAGAAGAAAAAAACTCGAAATGGCTGGGTGAATAATTAATAGGTTAAGGACGTATGGTTTAGACGGTGCAACTTGAATAGTTGCTTCAACATAGCGTAAATCAGGCTTAAGTTAATAAATAGATGGATAATCCCGCAAGGGTCAAGGATGATCGAACAAGCGATACCAGGGTCGCATGAAGTGGAAGAGAGCGTTGTGGGTTTAATTGTAGGAGTTCGTCATCTCATAGGTAATCCTTTGTCTTCTTCAGAGCGTTGAGTTCACAAACCCTTTGAAGTATTATAAGTACATCATATAGGGCCAATAACCTTGGCATCGGGGAACCAGTGTGCAATATGCTTAAATACCAATATACTATCCAGTTATAGGGCTGGTGTGAACTAAGCATTAACAGCATTAGCATTCCATATCACATCCGTGTGATCTTGACCTTATTCTCTCCCTGAAAGCCATGGTTCTCATGCACTAAACTGCTAGCATCACAGATAAACATAGATATATAAACTAATATGTACTCTCAGGCTTCAGACAGACGGTCCGGGGCTGCGCGCATGCGTACCAGCTCCCTTCTGCTGGACTCACCCTGACAAGGTAGGGCGGCCATGATGGATATAATCAAAGGATAATGCCAGTATCAACAGGTTGAGGAGATGTTAATTGCGGTCGTGAAATTGGTAGTCATTTGTTTAGTGGATTTCATTAATAAGTGACGGATTTTGTAGACTACTACTTGTGGATTTGTTTCGGATTTTATTATGGATTCGGCATTTTTAATGTCGAATATGGATGTTAAGTAAGACCTAGATCCAGAAATAAGATCCAATATATACATTTTTTATAAGCGCATCTCGTAAAACCGAAACTCGGTGGACCGATGACCCCGTGAAGGCCGCAGGAATCCGCTGGATGCGGGAAGCACTGAGCGGTCGAATTGGTGGTGCTTCGAAGTGGCATATGTCCAGCAGTGGCTGCAATGATGCTGAAATGATGAACTCGTGAAAGATAAACATCATGAAATAAAGGGCGTTGGCAGGTTACGAAGAAAAAAAGTGTGGCAGTTACTTTTAGTTTAGTTACATGCATCATGAAAATCAAAACAGATGAGGTGATAGACTCGACTTTGTTATATGTACTTTATAAAGAAAGAAAGAAAAAAGTTTATTTGGACACAGTTCGTGAAACACAAAATACAAAATTAAAATAAAAAAATAATAATAATAATAAAATTAAAAAATAATGTTTCAGACAACAATAGTGTGTGCCTCACGGCTGCGCCAAAAAGGTTCAGCATTAATGTCAGACAGATGCTGTCTGATGCTGGTTTTCTAATGAACATTTAATATGTATTCATTAAGCAATTTCCTCAACGTTAAGTTAAACGCTAACTAGTTTTAGCTGTACCTCCTCCGAAAGTGGGTAGAATGACGGAAAAGGCAGGAGACAATGAGTCAATAGCATAGCCAGCTACCTAATTAAAAGTTAAGTAAATGTTACTAGAGTCCGTCCCACGAAAGAAGCCTCGCAGCAATAAGTGGAACTAATTAATCTTTTTTTTTATTGACAATGGGCTCACTCTTGACCTCAATCCAGCCCAGAGGCAGGGATGAGATCTACGGTGGAACGAGTTACTCTCGCCTTGAAGAGATTCGGGTTGTATGAACTCGAGAATACAGACACAGGCAGACGATTCCACTCCTTAGCTGTGCGCATCAGAAAAGATGATGAGAAGCGCTTAGTGCGTATATATGGTATATTAACCAAATAGGGGTGGTATCCCGCAGTGCGTCTGGACTCTCGATGGTAAAAAGGTGAAGGCGGGGTGAGCTCATGTAGCACTTGACCACACTCCCCGAAGTACAGTCTTTAGAAGACGGAACAGGCAACACTTCACACTAATTAATCTTATATAATTAGCAAAATTCCTACAACAACCCTCCCGTACACACCTTTTTTCTATTTATGGTTGTGCATTTTATTAACCAGTGCCTATAATATAATGTTTGGGTAAGTAAATAAATAAAGATTTATGATTCCGTCACATGCACGTGGCACCAAACTACTTTCTACTTCTTTCGTGATACGGACTCTACTTACTACCCTAACATGGTCATGTACTCATAAGTTTAGCTTAGTTACAGCCTATAACTGTCTGTATATTGTGGAATAAAAATCAACGGGTTGCGCTCCGGGGGTGCCGGAGAAGTGAAAACTTGAATATTAACGTTGTGCATTTTTGATATTTTGGAATGCGGTCTAATCAGTAATACAACTTGTTATGTTAGCATAATCCTAAAATGTCAAGATTTCATGAAATAGTTATTCAGTAGGATTACTTGATATTAGAGAGTTGTGTTGATGACTTTAATTATTATAATTCTGTAAATATATATTTGTTACGGCCGCGAATAATATTTTAATCAACGTACAACTTAGTACTGACCAGCAAATTGCAAAAAACGTAAGAAAATTTGAATTTCGCGGGCTACCTTGGAGCATCCACCTTAACTGAATCATTTTAGCTAAGGTAATAAACAAAGCAATAAAATTCTAACATTACGAACACCTAGTAGAATATTGATCCTACCTACATTACTAGTTTCAACAACACTAATATATACCAAAACTATCAGGCGTAGGAACACAACAAACCAATTTCGTTTGTAAATTAGATTTCACTAACAAATATTATCCCAGACATATCCCCCAGCCTCCGACTACATGGTCACCCTACGTGTTCCACTCCACGCCGCAAGCTCAGTGTTCTGACGCGTTTCAAGCGTCGCCCACAAACGGAGACGGAGCAAAACATTAGCTAGTTTTCAGACAATAACATATCTAACAATTATATCATATCAGTAACAAAATAAGAAGAAAAAAAAAACTCTATTTTGTAACGATTTGTAACAGTTTATCCAGTTGTTATTAGTGGTTGTGATAAAAAGTGTTAATATGGAAACGTAGTGAGTGGAAATCGTGTTGTGAATTTGAAATTGCTTTTTGAAAGCATATGTGTTTTCAAAGTGAGTAGTTTTCTGGTCATTTTTTATTAGTTTTTTTCTGCTTTTTGTCTGTGGATTGCGTGCGGATTTTCTTGGAATGTATGTCGTGAAAATTATCTCGTGAATTTTTAGGGTGGTTGCACACTTTTTTTTCCAATTAACTGAATATTTTACACCTTTCTACGAAAATTGAGGCAATTATTTGATAGCAAGTTATAAAAAAACTTAGCTAATATTAATGAAGAGGCTATATTTAATCCTTTATTATCTAAGTCGTGGAAACATATCAACAGTTGTAGTAATTTTGGGTGGGCGTTTACACGTGTGCGCTGATTCAATAGCCGTCGATGCCCGCATTTCTGCCCAGTTGTATTCATTAAAGGCTTCATTTAGGGCATCTACAATACGCAGTGCGTTGGCTTATTGCTATATGAATGGTCTTATAGGCGCTTTATTTTGATTGGGTGTTGTTTAAAATGTAGGGAGAATCTGTGTATGGATTCTATCCCAATGCTTGTATCAATGTGTTCAGGGAAGACATGGTAACAATAAAATTATGCCAAAGTTACGTTAGTATTTTCTTTAAGGATCTTTGAAATTAATCGCGACCGCGGAAAACCACGTTCGTTTCATGACATACAGATAGCAATTGGTTTAATATTATACAAAATATTTTCAAAGAAACATTGGTCTGCAGTCATTAAAGTATACCACATTGATGTGTATAAAATTACCTACATATTTATTTTATCAATATGAAAAAACATAATTAAATTATTATTAGGAGAAATTAATAAAGATGTCTATATTTGTGGGCATAGATACTTACAGCCAGGGTAAGGCAGTATTTGAAATACAAATCTTTTTGGTATTTGCGCTCGAATTACTTCCTAAAAATGTAATTTGTAATTGGTATTTCAAATACCTGACGCTGGGGTTTTTGTAGTTAGTTAAATACACGACTTTGAAAATATTTCGTACTTAAATACATGCGAAAAAGTATTTTAATTAAAGCAAAAATTAATTAAATCTCTAACTTCTATAGTTTAGAAAAAAAATGAAATTTTAAAAGTATAGAACTTAATTTTGCAGGCCAGTGTAATTATAAGTTTATTGTATTGTTACTAACGCTCTATGAGTCCCATGGTTACTCTCAATAAAGAATATTATTATTTTATTAAACCATGTATTTTGACCAATCCTGCTTACAGCTACTAAATATCGCACTGCAGACCCACCGTACCCCTGGCCGGACCCTTGGTGGTACGGTGGGTTTTTTACTGTATGAAGTGAACGCAGTGCTGTGCTAATGAAGACACTAGACGGACAGAAAATGATAAACAGTTATCTCGCATATTAATGACTCATTCATTACTTAGGTAGGTCAATAATCGCGAAGAAAGTGTAATAAAAAACCAGTTAATAACGATCACCACTCTTCTTAAAGTCCCGATAATGTCGACCAAAGAAGCTAACTAGTGATATTTATTACCGTTTGTAAATGCGAAGTCGACGTCCCACGGGGCCCCACGCGCGTCGGCGCGCGGGGCCAACTTCTACCCTTTTTACTTATTGGTACAAAAGTAGATTGACTCCTTAATTAATCAAATAGCATAATCATCAGCCTATAATGTTCCCACTGCTGGGACACAGGCCTCACCTCTTCGAGAGGGACCCACTCACTCTCTCAGAGATGACGCCTGTGTCCGTGGCTCTTCGAGAGGGAGTGGGCTATAACCCACCACGCGGGCCCTGTGCGGGTTGGTGGATGTCACCTGTCTTCCAATTTTTGGTTCTAGGACATGTCGATTTCCTCACGATGTTTTCTCACACCGTGAGCAGTGGTGATGAAATTAGACATACGAAGTGCCTGCCTGGGTTCAAACTCACGACCTACAACTTGTCAGTTAGGATCGTTACCACTAGGCCACCACCGTTTCCATGACGGTGACGCCAACAGAAAATAAAACTTCCTTTGATTCAGACGCTGCAAAGTAGTAAAAAACCGGCCAAGTGCGAGTCGGACTCGCCCATGAAGGGTTCCGTTACGTTACGATTTATGACGTATTAAAAAAAAACTACTCACTAGATCTCGTTCAAACCAATTTTCGGTGGAAGTTTATATGGTAATGTACATCATATATTTTTTTTAGTTTTATCATTCTCTTATTTTAGAAGTTACAGGGGGGGGGACACACATTTTACCACTTTGGAAGTGTCTCTCGCGCAAACTATTCAGTTTAGAAAAAAATGATATTAGAAACCTCAATATCATTTTTGAAGACCTATCCATAGATACCCCACACGTATGGGTTTGATGAAAAAAAAAATTTTGAGTTTCAGTTCTAAGTATGGGGACCCCCAAAATTTATTGTTTTTTTTCTATTTTTGTGTGAAAATCTTAATGCGGTTCACAGAATACATCTACTTACCAAGTTTCAACAGTATAGCTCTTATAGTTTCGGAAAAAAGCGGCTGTGACATACGGACGGACAGACAGACAGACAGACAGACAGACAGACAGACAGACAGACAGACATGACGAATCCATAAGGGTTCCGTTGCCATTTGGCTACGGAACCCTAAAAAACATACACACAGCAAATTCTACACCTGTTTAGACTTTTCCCAACTATGCTGGGGTTGGCTTCAAGTGTAGCAGGATGCAGCTGAATACCAGTATTTTACATAGAGTGACTGCCTATCTGACCTCTAGAACCCAGTTACTGGGTAACACGATACCCCTTGTTAAGACTTGTCAGGCTTTCGGGCTTCTGATGACCCGTAACGACTGTCAAAAGTCCGCGAATGACAACCGGGACCAACGGCTTAACGAGCTTTCTGAGGCACGAAGGGGGCCTTCGTATGTAAAGATAGTCACCCATCCACGGACCAACTGCCGCAAGCGTAGCTTAACCTGATCGATCGACCTGTGCGGCTATTATTATTTAGCCACGGGCCCCTCACAGCAGCTTCTACATAATATAAGCAAAGTTTTAACATTAAGTAGACTAATAATATTGTCTGTTTTAATTCCATTTAGGATTACGAAACCTACATAATTGACTCGGAAAGGCAGAAATCGCGAATGTTAATTATACATCAAACTCATTCAATCAGATTAGATCCATTAATATTGCTGTTCTTCTTAAGTAACCTTAATTGACTATTGTTAATTGTTGACAGTAAGTATGCAGTAGCATATATGAATTTCGTTAGCGTTTTCTGAAATTAATCGCGACCGCGGAAAGCCACGTTCTTAATGACATAGAGGTAGCAATTGGTTTAATATTATACAAAATATTTTCAAAGAAACATTGGTCTGCAGTCATTAAAATATACAACATTCATCTGTATAAATTGGGATAAGGGCAGGAGAATGATGATGATCTGTATAAAATTACCTGCATATTTATTTTATCAATATGAAAAAACATAATTATTATTAGGAGAAATTAATAAAGATGTGTATATTTGTGGGCATAGATACTTCCAGCCAGGGTAAGGCAGTATTTGAAATACAAATCTATTTGGTATTTGCTCTCAAATTACTTCCTATGTAATTTTTAATTAGTATTTCAAATATCGACACCTTAGAGTGAAAACCTCGTAAGTGTAAAATAGGTAACTTTTCAGGAGGAAGAAAAAACTGCGTACTGTAAAATTTTTGTACGGCGTCTTTTATGTTTTTTTATTAATTATTTTTTTATAAATTAATTAAGTAGGATCAGGATGTGCGTTGCGAGGTTTTCTTCCTAGAAACGCAATAAAATAAATTTGAACAAAAATGCATTCCCGAGGTTTTCACTCTAAGGCGACGATATACGAATTAAATCTTGTTTTTCGTTTGTTACTAACATAGCTTATAGAGGGGCCCGTGGCTAAATAATAACAGCCGCACAAGTCGATCGGTCGGTTGGTCTGTGGATGGGTGACCACCTTTACATACCGAGACCCCTCCGTGCCTCGGAAAGCACGTTAAGCCGTTGGTCCCGGCTGTCATTCGTGGATCTTTGACAGTCGTTACGGGTAGTTAGAAGCCCGAAAGTCTGACAACCAGTCTTACCAAGGGGTATCGTATTACCCAGTAACTGGGTTATGGAGGTCAGATAGGCAGTCGCTCCATGTAAAATACTGGTATTCAGCTGCATCCGGCTGCAGCCGGGACCAACGGCTTAACGTGCTTTCCGAGGCACGGAGGGGTTTCGGTATGTAAAGATGGTCACCCATCCACAGACCAACCGCGGCAAGCGTAGCTTAACCTGACCGATCGACCTATGCGGCTGTTATTATTTAGCCACGGGCCCCTCTCCCCCGAGATACTGATCGAATATATAATTAAATTTAATACAGTAAAACATAATCAGCCTTTAATGTTCCCACTGCTGGGACACAGGTCTCCTCTCTGTGGGAGTCCGTAATCCACCACGCAACCCAGTACGGGTTGATAGATGTCACATGTCTTCGAATTTTTGGTTCTAGGACATGCCGGTTTCCTCGCGATGTTTTTCTTCACCGTTTTAAGAGCAGTGGTGATGAAATAATTTAGAAAGAAAGAAATAAATAGAAAACAAAGAAAGAAAATACATTTATTTGCGGCAAACATGACGCATAAAAAAGAACATAACAAAAAAAAATACAACAAAGCATTAGCATTTATACAAAGTAAAGCGCCTGTCAGAGTTCGAACCTACAACTCGAAAGTGGCGGCCGTTTCCACTGAGCCACCCCTGATCCTCCAATACAGTGCAATTTATAATTACTTACGAGAATCTAATCTCGACCGCTATCAACGTTGTTTTTAAAATATCAATGACTTACTTCTTTCGGCGGTTTCACCCTCGTGGAGATCGGAAGATATCCCACGGGATGTACTACCGGGATTAAAAGTACCCTAGAGGAATGATTCCGTAATAAAATTGTTTTCATATATTTTGACTCTATTGGTTTACGCGACGCACGCCAATAAAGCAGAAGTCGGCATGCTTTTTCCGACATCTTCAACAATTATCGTCTTATTTCAGCAAATTTACACAAAACTTTAATCAAAAATCAAAATATTTTATTTCACATAAACCTACATGGGCACTTATGAAATGTCAGAAGCTAGGTGCACGGTTCCAATTGGTCGTTTCCTATGGAGAAGAGCCGGCAAGAAACTCCCCGGTTACTCTTTTAAAAATAATTGGCTTTTACAATGTTTTCAAATTACAGTAGGTATGGGAGGACAGCGTAGGTCTGTCAACAAGTACCAGGTACTTGATAAAATAAAAAAAGCGGCCAAGTGCGAGTCGGACTCGCCCATGAAGGGTTCCGTTGAGTTGATTGAATGAAAGGTAAATTGCGGTTTACGATTTATGACGGCACGGTTGGCGCAGTGGTTAAGCGATTGACTGCTGCGCTGCGTGTCGCGGGTTCGATTCCCGCACGGAACAAATATTTGTATGACCTATATGTATGTTCCGAGTCTGGGTGTTTTTCTATCTATAATATGTATGTATTTACAAAAAAAAAATGTATATATGTAGTTTATCAGCCATCTTGTTACCATAACACAAGCATTAGGTTGCTTAGCTTGGGACTAGATGGCGCTGTGTGAAATGTCCAGGGATATTATTATTATTATTTAAAAAAACTACTTACTAGATCTAGTTCAAACCAATTTTCAGTGGAAGTGTACATAGTAATGTCATTATAATCATATATTTGTTTTAGTTTTATCATTCTCTTATTTTAGAAGTCACAGGGGGACACACACATTTTACCACTTTGGAAGTGTCTCTCGCGCAAACTATTCAGTTTAGAAAAAAAATATATTAGAAACCTCAATATCATTTTGACCCTTTGAAGACCTATCCATAGATACCCCACAATATGGGGTTGATGAAAAAAAAATTTTGAGTTTCAGTTCTAAGTATGGGGAACCCGCAAAATTTATTGTTTTTTTTTCTGTTTTTTTGTGTGAAAATCTTAATGCGGTTCACAGAATACATCTACTTACCAAGTTTCAACAGTATAGTTCTTATAGTTTCGGAAAAAAGTGGCTGTGACATACGGACGGACAGACAGACAGACAGACAGAGAGGTTTTTTGCCATTTGGCTACGGAACCCTAAAAACGGTCTACAGATCTAAAGTCTACAGGGCCTAAAGAGTCCTCACATTTACAAAATCACCACCTGCCTGCGAACCAACCTGCTCAGTAAAGCGCCCCTGACGCGAGCCTTGTATACACTGAATGACACTGCTGATAGGATAGATTTATTTAATTGATCTCTGAATGAATTCATAAAGGTAACATTGTTTGTATTATGTTATGCTAATATATAACTAGTAGCTTTAATTGTAATTTAGAATGTAACTAAAGACCACGCTACCGCATTAGGATTATTGCCTGTAATGATAGTTGTGTTTGTGATAAATAAAAAATATAAAATAATCTATCAGAAGGATAAATAAAATATAAAACCTATTAAAACCAAGTGATACGGTTGCCATTACAACCACTAATAAAAAGAATCATACACACATAAATAAACCTTTCCCATGAATCACTCCGTCCAGTGGTGAAAACCGTATGAACCGTTCGGAACTACCGAACAGATTTTCATACGGTGTTCGCGTATCGTGTAGTTTATCGTGGTCAGACGGGGCGCAGGAACTTAGTTTTATAATAATTATATAGTGACTATATCTGGAGCTTGGCAGTTGGTACATCTTTGTAGTCTTGCCTGTAAATGGAACTAAGTTCCTTATCACTCGTTACTCAAACACACACTACACACTTGGCGAATGACAGCTAGACCAAATAGGTGAAAAATTTGACCGACACGACAATTTTATTACGTTACGAATTTCGTTGCAACCAGAGAGGGGCAGCCGATCGATTCTGTAAAAATCTCACCGTGAAAAGTTAGGTGAAGTGAGCTTAGAGTGAGCTGTCCATAGTGTCGATCCCTAGCATTAGTTGAAATGACAGCTCACTCCACGCTCACTTCACCTGAGTTTTCACGGTGAGATGGTTACAAAATCGCACTGCTGTTCTCGTAATTTTAAGAACGTTCACAGTCTGCGGGGTAATTCCGTAACACAGTAACAATAGGAATCGCTTTCATTTTGACAGTTCAACAACATTCATTGCGTTGTGTACGTTGTTGAGCACACAAATTTTTCGAACATATGAAGTAATGGATTAGCAATACCCTTCAAAATTATTCAGATTGTGATTGATAGTGTATTACGCAATTAGGGTGCACGAACGTTCACAGTCTAATCTCAGTCTCAATCTGTCAAAAATACCTCTAATTTCCCTACATTTTTGACAAGTTTTTGACATTGATTGCCGGTGAGATGAGATTGCGACTAGATTTTGAACGTTTTTAATTACGGGTGTCAAGCCTTCTGGTGTCAAGGTCACATCTCGACTGCTTTTTTATTTAATTATTTACACACACAAACACTAACAAGAGCAAAACACATAAAGATAGAATAGCCCACAGGCAGAGAAGATTGACAGGTCAATTTATTAAAATCAAGAAAAATTGACTTTTCATAGAGTGCTATCCAGCTGTTTTATTTGGGCATAAAATAGTTACATTTAAAAGCTAACAAATACTTACAAAGTCTTAAAATACTAATAATAATAACGTACAAATATAAAATAAAAAGGAAAGAATCATATCAAAAAATTCGTCCGCATGTCAACAGGCTGGCAGTATTGCCACGTTGTGTGGCAAGACTGGTTCTTTGGCCAAAATTATTTTAATTTGCCAGGTATTAGCTGGCCAATGAACCTATTTTAATACATATTAACTCAGGCAGATAGATCTAAGACAGTGAAAAACGGACATTAATCAAAAGAGGCTCAGCTTCCTAATCACGATCAATGGTGTACAATCTATCATAATTTGCGAACATCCCACGGACGACGCGCCTCGGGAATTCCATTCTCAATCAATCTGCATTTTCCATCTGTGTTAGGGTAGTTTCCCGTCTAACCGGATGCAGCTGAATACCAGTATTTTCCATGGATCTACTGCATATATGACCTTCACAACCCAGTAACTGGGTAAAATCTAACAAGATACCTCTTGGTGAGACTTTTGGGCTTCTGAGTACCCGTAATGACTGTCGTCAGTAGGGACTGGTCATTTCTTAAGGTCTCTGCACACAGCGGGCGCGATCACGTCCCGTCCCGCCGCGCCTTTTGTTCATCGAAAAAGATGTTGAGCGATTCAGACATGGAAACGCTATTGCTCATATTATGTAGTTGCGCTAGCTAAGAAAAAACAACGTAAAAGGAAATGGGTGCAAGAAATAAATCAAAAACGCGCTCGCGTCCCGCCACGCCCCGCCCCGCCGCTTCTGACTTGTATTCCCGCTCAGCGCGGCGGCGGCGGGGCGCGACGGTTACCGTCGCGTCGAGCGGGGCGGCTTAATATCTAGTACATTACAATTGCTTAGCGTCGTGTCGCCGTCCCGTCCCGCCGCGCCCAGCCCGCTGTGTGCAGAGACCTTTACCTGCCAGTGCTGATTTTAAGTAATTTTTATTTTGGAATTGTTTTTATCTTTTTATTACGGACGCTTTTAACGTGCACGTCTGCATCGTTCTCACGTGTATAATTTCAACATGATTAATGTAACCAATATTTTAATTTAAAAAGTGTCCGAGGAGTTTCTTGCCGGTTCTTCTCCATAGTAACCTACTATTTGCTTTGAAATGGCTTCATCTTTCTGACTGACCGAGCTCTTGACAATTCAATAGTGTCAAAAAGCCAATTCTCGTAATTTAAAACGTTCAAAATCTAGTCGCAGTCTCATCTCGGCTACAAAAAAATGACAAAAACTTGTCAAAATGTAGGGAAATTAGAGGTATTTTTGACAGATCGAGATCAGACTGTGCTGTGAACGTTCTTAAAATTACGAGAATTGCCCTTCTAATATTGGTTTATTTGAAATAAATGCTTTGAGTTGTGTTGATATTGAGTTTGTTAAAGATCTACGTTTGGCAGTCGGGACCAACGGCTTTCCGAGACACGGAGGGGTTCCGATATTTAATAGATGGTCACCCATCCAGGAACTGGCCGCGGCAAACGTAGTTTAACCTGCGGCCGAACCGAACGGTCAAACGGGAATTTCCTTCTAATGAATAGGTATCGATGCTAACTATTTATTAACTAATAGCTGCACCCCGTGGTTTCACCCGCATAAGTTTCGATCCCGTGGGAATATCGGGATAAAAATATTCTATATGTTAATCCTGGTTATAAACCATATGTGTGCCCATCTAAATTCGCTCGGTAGTTTTTGCGTGAAAGAGTAACAAACATCCATCCATCCATCCATACAAACTTTCACGTTTATAATATTAGTAGGATTCATTAATAGGTACTCATATTGACTGGCTGTTGCCCCATTTACTAGTTATTGCGGCTTAAATTTTGAGAGTCACCCAATTCCACGAGTCTACGAAGGTGCTACGAAATTGCTACGAGATTACTACGAATTTGCTACGCGACCATTATGGGACATTTTTTCCACTCTTTTTTTTTTTTTTTTTTTTTTTTTTTTTTTTTTTTTTTTTTTTTTCGTTATGGGATTTTCAAAGATGTCATGCTTTACACGTGTTCTCATATTTATGTTTAAGAGAGTAGGTACTTATCCTAAATGAAATATTAACGATTCATGTAAAAGTGAGTATTCGATTCGTTATATTTTTTATCCTATCAAAAATACATAAATGAAAACACCCTGAATTATATCTTAATAGAATCTTAATAATCTCGAACAAAGATATAAAAAAAATATTACAATGAAATAAAATGTTCATTCTGAATCATACAATGGGCGGCCTTATCGCTATGTAGGTATCTGCAATTTCTTCCAGGAATCATCATAACCTAAAAATAATATAAGCCTTTTCAAGAATTTATTTCTCTCTTTTTAAGTTTAGGTGGCGAGGCACTGTGTACCTCTAAGTCAAAGTCAAATAATTTATCAAAAATTACTTTAAAATAGAAGCGATTCAAGTCGCCCCTTCCAAAAGGTAGCTTTCATATGGAGAAGAATGGGCAAGAAACTCCACCGTTACTCTTATACATCCTACTAATATTATAAACGCGAAAGTTTGTATTAATGGATGGATGGATGTTTGTTACTCTTTCACACCAAAACTAAACAGATTTGGATGAAATTTGGCACACAGATATTTTATAACCAGGATTAACACATAGAATACTTTTTATCCCGATATTCCCACGGGATCGAAACTCACGCGGGTGAAACCGTGGGGCGCAGCTAGTTAATCATATAATTATACGAGTATGTAAAGACGATGCATCTAGAATAAAATTAGTATACCAGAAAAGGAAAACAGAATTAAAAATAATGCAATGACAGGTAAATTAATTATGTGATAGATACATGGTGCTCACATATTTACAAATATTGTAAAAGTAGATGATTTTCCTAGAATTTTAACAAGTGTGTGAGTTACAGTAGTCACAGAATGTAAAAATCAATGTCATTAAAATTAAAAAAAATATAGGTACAATTAAATTAGTAACCAGTTTGATTTTGTGTAGAGGTCTCTGGTTTTCTGGTTCGTTTTAGCAAATTTTATAATAAAAAGCAGGTTGCACTCCGGGAGTGCTGGCAGAAATGAAAACTTAAATATTAACGTTGTGCATTTTTTATATTTTGGAATGCGGTCTACTCTCCCTCCGTCTTACGAATTTTCGATCAGGTCACGTGTCCTGACGCGAGTTTAACATTTTTTACCCATCACAACAAAAGTGCACAACGCCGCTAAAGAAGTTTTCACTTCCAAAAGTCGAGTAGTGTAGCCATCGTGTGACCATCATTACATATCGAGACCCTCCGTGCCTTGCAAAGTACGTTAAGCCGGACAGTAATGAACTACAAAACTACACTAACAGACCCAATTTCTCCAAAATCTGTGAAAGCAGTTAGCAATTACTCAAAAAGTTAAGTACAGTCTCCGAAGGTTTTCCTGTAACGACAACGGTTAACCTACCTGCCTATACCCTTACAGCCACTTCTCAAAGTTCCATTGTCTGTTTCTTGGTATATATATGGATATACAGTATCGAATCATACAAACGATTACGGAAAATCACGACACAACGACAGATGACAAGTACATTACGTATACAAATACATACTAGTATACGTAATGTACCTAATGTAACACACACATACAAACACACACACGACAGATGACAGGTAAACAGACAGACAGGTCGTAGTGATTTCAGGTATATGTTCGTGAGTTTGTTCACGAAAAGTTTTCGTTTCTTTTTGTTGTTTTTTTTTCTCCGCGCGCAAAGTTGTTTAATCGTTGTTATATGTTTTGGTAAATGATAATATGATTGATATTTATTTCCGTAAATTGGTTCAAAAATTTTTTTTCAAATAAAAAACAATTTGGATGTGTTTTAAAACTGGGTTGAGTTCGGTGTTTGACATGAATATTTATTTTGTAAAGTACGTGTTATATTATTTTAATTATTGTGAATGTGAGGACTATGTGGTACATTGTTTTTTTTTAGTTAGGTTTAATTATGGTCTGCAGTTTGATAATATATTATAGTAATTTATACGGCCCACCCAAATGTCCTTTCTTTGGGATTGTTCGTCGAATCGTTAAGCCCCTTAAGTTCTAAATTGACCTGCACGATAACTGACAAATGCACAAAACATGCACTGACTGTACAGGTCCACTCCAATCTGTGTGATTCTTTCCTCAAAAGCCCATTTCAGACACCCTATCTACAATTCTACAAGGTCTTCACATGATCTGATCAAGATTATGTCTGCACTTTAAAAGAGACTGTGATATCTGAGTTTGTTTCAGTTTGGAGGCGTTTCCTATCTGACTACTCTGAGAAGAAAGGTCGCATCTAGTTATACAAAATAAGATTGACGTGTAAAAGCGTTTGTACAAACCTACTTAGGGCGCATTCCACCAAACTTTTATACCTAGAATAAGTCTTAATCGTATGAATAAATCTTCAATTTTTGACAATTTTTTCATACCTACTAGAACTGCCAGACGTCAATTTTATTCCACGGATAAAAGATATCTGACTTTGGTAAAGCAGCCCTTACAGTAATAAAATGATTGGTTTCAGTTTATCTTAAAAGAAAGAATTAACTAAAACCAACTCAGAGGTCTCTTTGAAAGTCCAGACGTACTAATCTTGGTCAGGCTCATTCTCAACCCCATTCCCCATTGGTCTACAAACATTCACGTCCTGATGTCTGTTTCCTCATTGGTCGACGGACATTAACCGTTGTTTGTGACCACTAATGCCTACATTTGATGACTCGGCCCGGGCGGCAACGTAATTGTGTTGCCTGGTTATTGTCTCTAGTATAGAGGTGAATGAGTTTAACGAATTTGGGGGAGAATGGGATACTTACTTGCCGGTTTATGTGGTTGTTTGCTCTGGAGATAACAGGCAGTTGAAAAAAAAAATTAATCATGGATGGACTATGTTTTCTTACAGACAATATTACTCAGGAGTCGAATGTTTCCTTTGAGTGAAAATAGTTAGAATCAATATTTTTTTTTAAACGTTGCCCCACACTAGGAATTTCTCCTGTATCGTGGGTGCGTTTACAAACATTTAAACTCACATACACAAACAGCCAAACTCGAAACAACTACTTGTAGGTCATACAAATATTTGTTCCGGCCAATATTTGTATGACCTACAAGTAGTTGGATACTTACCCACCAGTGCCTTCAACTTTTCACCCTCTCATCACTCTCCTGCACTTATCCCAATTTATTTGCGGTCAGCGCAACATTTATTTATTTGCGGTCAGCGCAACATTTATTTTTCTTCCATTCTTCTCTATTGGTCGTCATCTTTCCACCCTTTATATGGCGATTATACAAGCTGTTGTTTTGCATCCTCGTCAAATTTCAGGAAGCTGTTATGAAAGACATAAATCTATACTTATAATAAATCTGTAGAAGTGAAAATTCTGTACATTGAAAATATCAAAAAAATAAATGGCAGGGGGTGTTACTAGACCGACACCGAACCCAAAAATGTGATTAAAAAAATTTTTGTCTGTCTGTCTGTCTGTCTGTCTGTCTGTCTGTCTGTCTGTTTGTTCAGGCATCACGCAAAAACTACCGGTTCGATTACGTTGAAACTTGGTATAATTATTCTTTAATATCCTGGGCACCACACTGGGTACTTTTTATCCCGGAAAATTATTTTATTTATTTAGGTAACCAACAGCGATACATAAAAATATTTTACAAATATGCGTGTTACAGTTAATATGGCCAATTATAGGTTTCCCTGTATAACTGGGATATATGTATAATACATGCGAACACAAGCAATACACAATAAAAAACAAACTTAATTTTGCGGTTCGAGTTATTTAGGTTTATTTTTATATAAGTCGTAGGTATAGATTTTAATTTTAAAGTATAGGTAGTATATTTGATAGTGTACGTAGTGACCGTAGGTTATTTTATAATACTGTTAGGTAGGATTAGTCATTCGTATAGATATTAGTTTTTAGGGATTTTGCTTATTTATTGAGTTTAGATTAGTTATCATCAGAAATAGGTTTATTTAGGTAGGTAGGTATTTAATTTTCTGTTATTGAGTTTTTTTTTTTTTTAATTAGGTAGTTACTTAGGTAAAGATATCATATAGGTACCCTCTTAATCACCACTAATGAGACACAATTGGTTTTCTATTGTAATTAGCCACAAAGGGCCCGCGAGATAGATGGCATTCTGGGGAAGCACATAGGTACATTTTATCCTGTTAGCACGTTCCCGTGGGATAATTTCCGACATCCACGCGGGCGAAGCCGCGGGCAGAAGCTAGTAAGCAAATAAAATTACGATCCCTGGTAAATAATTAATACATACTTGTTTTTTTAGTTATTTAAGTTTGACAGTATTTCAGAATACACCACTTTCAAAGAACAGAATCGCGTTATGGTATCGTATAAGCGGCCACGTTTTTATGTGTGTGTAAAAGGGCAGTTACAGTACGGTCTCACACAGGCCGCGTTTTAAAATGCGTATCACAAACATGGCGATTTCTGAAAATTAGAAAGAAAAAAACTACTGCCACTTAGATGGAAAATCGTAAGAAAGTCAAAACTGTACATTGAATATTTTTTAAAAAGAATACTTGGGGCGTGATCTACAATCGATATCGAAGCCAAAAATATAGTTTTTAGAATTTTTGTCTGTTTGCAAAATTTGAAGTAAATCCATGCAGTACTTTTCGATTTGGTCTAAACTCGAAAAGTACTGCATGGATTTACTTAAAATTTTGCATGAATATTACTAGGAGGTCGGGTCAACATACATATTATCACGCTATCACCTACGGGGGAGGAGCGGTGAACCTTTATTTTTTCTTACGCATTCTGTGACAGCGTGTAATCTAACGACGCATATTTAAATGTTGTTTTTGAGTAAGCCATGCTATTATCTAGCTTTACACTATAAAAACTACGCCATTTAAGTAACTTGGGCAGAGAAACATAGTTTCATGAATGTTAGTAGTATAAAGACAATTTTGAAGCAGCGCTATCTATGAGATTTCATAAAAATCAAATCAAGTTATATGTTAACACTTTTTGGAAATTAATCATTTAAATTTGATCATGTTGGCGAGGTTAGTAGTTAGTTATTCTTTAAATTCCTAGATGATAATGTGCATTTTCTTCATAAAAATTGTATCGTATCGTATCGTTTTGACAAATTCAAGTTCCAACAAAACCCTCAAAATCTTGAGCACAGTTGAGGAAGACAATTTAAAAAAAAATGCGGTGAATTAAGTATTTCTTCATCAATTTCATGTTGTTAGTATAAAATAAACATTGACTGTTAATACTTTTGTTCGCGTTGGGCAAAACCAGGGTAAAATGTTTTTCTTGCATGCTCCTGGTGGAATAGGAAAAACATTTGTTACCACTGGCATACTTGCAGAGGTCAGGAGGCAAGGCAAAATTGCTATTGCTGTAGCGTCGTCGGGAATCGCTGCCACACCGCTTCCGGGTGGCAAAACAGCACATGCCATGTTTAAAATTCCCATCGATTTAGAGAGCGCCGAAACGCCTGTTTGTGGTGTGTCCTGTAACAGCGATAAGGGACACGTGCTCAAGGATTGCTCTCTGATCGTATGGGATAAGTGTACGATGGCCAATAGGAAGGCAGTTGAGGCCGTGGACAGAACCCTGCAGGACATCCGCGGGAACGAACATTTGATGGGTGGTGTCACAGTTCTGTTCATTGGCGATTTCCGGCAAACACTTCCCGTGGTGACGCGGGGATCGAGGGCTGATGAGGTTAATGCTTCGTTGAAACGATCTTCGTTGTGGTCATGAGTTCGTACGCTGCGCTTGACCATTAATATGAGAGCTCGGCTCGGCGGCAATGCACGTGCTCAAGAATTCTCCGATGTCCTTTTAAGTCTTGGCGAAGGCACTCTACCAGAAGAGAGGCGGACAGGTGGTGCTTGCAAAGTCTCTCGGTAGAGTGGTATTCAGCTTAGAAGAACTCATTCGCTGTGTGTACGGGGACATTAGTCGTATACTGCACCAGCAGAATTCTTGGGTGTATGAGCGGGCCATTTAGACGCCCAAAAATGATCAGGCTGCAGCAATTAACGAATGCATTCTCTCGGAAATTGAGGGGAATGAAGTGGTCTACACCTCGATAAACACTGTTGTCGAGCAAGATGACGCCACACATTATCCCGTGGAATTTCTGAACTCGCTGTCAGCAAGTGGACTTTCAGCGCATACCATCAAGCTGAAGGTCGGTGTCCCGATTATGCTTCTTCGGAAGCTATCTCCTCCGAAGTTGTGTAACGGGACCCGCCTTAAAGTCATCTCGCTCCACAGACACCATTGAGGCGGAAATTCTTACGCGTTGCGGCGTCGGCGAGGCATTATTTATACCACGCATTCCCCTCATACCTCATAACTTCCCGTTCCAGTTCAAGCGCGTACTGTTCCCCGTGAGTGTTTCCTTCGCGATGACCATCAATAAGTCGCAGGGGCAGACACTGAGGGCAGCGGGTGTCGACCTCAGGACGAGTTGCTTCTCACACGGGCAACTGTACGTCGCTTGCTCCCGCGTCACCAATCCTGACTCTCTTTACATTTTGGCTCCTAGCAGCATAACTACCAACGTAGTTTAAAGGGAAGTGTTGTAAGGTATGATACCTTTGTACGTATTTTTACTCTTTTGTGTCCTGGAATGTATTTCTGCATTATTTTCTCTATTTCCTTCAGTCACATCTTATGACTGAACTCAGCAGGATTCCCATATTGCAAAAAAACTTATATTTTAATGCTATTTTAAAAGTTGTTTACTTATAATGCTATAGCGACACTGGCATCTTAGGTATTTTTGGTGCTGTAGAGCCTTCACGCAGACGACGTCGCGGGCAGCAGCTAGTATCAAAATAAATCAAATTGGAGCCGGACAGTCGGGTACCTTCCCTTATTAGTAAAGTGCCAGCCTGGGTTACAACTCGTAAATCAGGGGCGTTACAACTGGGCCAACAACGCTCTAGTAGGCCGCATGCGAATTGGGATTATTCCAAACAATACCTACTTCCTGTGCCAGACAAACTCTAAGCTGTAAACCTATGGAGCCTTGACTAATGAGACACAATAAATTATCCATTGTTACAATCCCCCTGATACACGCACATCAATAATAATATGAGAAATGTACGCCTTAGAAGACCCTCATGAAAATATCATCATTTGCCTAGCTTTTTCGGCAATACGATAACCCTTGGTAAGACTGGTTGTCAGACTTTCGGGCTTCTGACGACCTATAACGACTGTCAAAGATCCACGAATAACAGCCGGGACCAACGGCTTAACGTGCTTTCCACGGTGCTTTCCGAACCACGAAAAGCACCGTGTATGTAATGATGGTCATCCATTCACGGACCAACCGCGGCAAGCGTACCTTAACCTGATCGATCGAACCGTGCGGTTATTATTTCTTAGCCACAGCCCCTTTTAGACCCTCATCAAAATAATCAATGAGAAATTGTTCCCACTAATGAGCAGCTTACAAGTCACCCCAAATCGTAGTTTCCTCAACGCCCGGCGCCCCATAATTTCACAGATACAATCAGCTCCACAAACTCCACAAATCTTCGCTCCAAAAGAGCAAAAGATCTTTCAAACACCGTATTATTGAAATTAGATCACCAACACCAACTCGCAAATGTTTGATCAACGTTGGCGATGCTACCGAGCACTCATGCGGACCGATTTGGGGTCGAACCGATCAATTAGCCCTTGAGCCACTAAACTGTTTACATTGGCAACGGATTACTTTGCTTAGGTAGTGTGGTTAAAGGTCCGACGTCTTGTTTGATTAAGATTTATGTCTTGATTAGGTAGGTGGGGGCTTGTAGCTAAGTAATACCACCACAGCCACAGCTACGCTTGCCGCAGTTGGTCCGTGGACGGGTGACCAGTGACCATCTTTATAATATACCAAGACCCCTCCGTGCCTCGGAAAGCACGTTAAGCCGGTTGTCCCGGCTGTGATTCGTAAAACTTTGACAGTCAATACGGGTTGTCAGAAGCCCGAAAGTCTGGCCAGACATACCAAGGGCTATCGTATTACCTAGTTACTGGATTGTGGAGATCAGATAGGCAGTCGCTCCATGTAAAATGTTGGTATTCAGCTGCATCCGGTTAAACTGACTAGACCGGAGAGAGTCTTAATTAGGTAGGAAAGAGAAGAAAGATTTTCTTCGCGTTTTTTGAAATAGGGTTTCAAGTATTAGCTAAAGATGGAAAGTAGCGTTCTTTTGTGCGCTCAAAATGCGTACCTGGGCTTAGTGTTGTGGACACTAACCAGATTTATAATGCCAACACAAGCCGTGGGCCCAATGGGATTGCTCATTCCTATAGGGGAAGAATTTTCAAAAATCCTTCCGTCCTCTGTGCTCACTGAAACTTTTGAGCTAAATTACTTGCTTCTAGACCCAGCGGCTTAGTCTTTACGTTATCTGTCACGAATGAAATTAAGTTTTTTATTAAGTAGAAAGGTTGTATCGTAATTCGCATGAATCATCTGGGATAGGTTACTTTGTGTAAATAATATCATCACCACTGCTCACTCTCAAAACGGTGAAGCAAAACATTGTGAGGAAACCAGCATGTCCCAGGGCTAAAAATTCTAAGACATGTGACATCTACCAACCCGCACTGGGGGCTTACCACCAGCTCTTATCAGAAATCCGCTTCTCTCTTAGGCAGAAATTGAACTGCACTGCTTTTTTCTACTATGACTAAGTACAAAAAAGCAGTGCAGTTCAACTTCTGCCCTGCTATAAGAGCTGATGGTAAGCCCCCTGGACCCGCGTGGTAAATTACAACCCACTCCGTCTTAGAAAGAGGAGGCCTGTGACCCAACAGTGGGAACATTATAAACTTATTACGCTAACTGGGATTGGTGGATATGATCATTCAGACAGCATCATCGTCATTTCAGTTATTTGTCAGTTCAAAATGATCGTCAATCACTTTGCTTTACGGTCACGTTTCAAAAACCTGGCTACGACTCAATCAAAATGTGTGTCCTCTATCTAAACTCGTTTTATTGGTGCCGACAAATTCGGATCTCCGCTAACTCAACTGTCCAAAATTCAATTGGTCTCGGTTCACGCCTCCCGAAGTCTCGATATTTCAACATCAGGCTTTACTACAAAATGTATAGATGCAGAAGGTTGGGTCCATACAACAAGCGATAACACACGCATCCTTAAACACGTGTCTACGAACAGCGAGTACAAGCGCTGCAAGCATGGGCTAAGGTGTCCGCGATATTCAAATGTTCTTACATTTTTTTTTTTTGCAAATTGCAGCTTATTATTATGATTATAATTAAATAAATAAATATTTGATACGGCGAATTATATTTAGATCAACATACAACCGATACTGACCTGTAATATTGCAAAAAAAACTATATAAAATTTTAATTTCTACTTGGCTTGCGCCTGTTTTCATTCGCTGTATGGAGCCGAACTTTTATTTTGTGAATTGCATCTCGCAGGTCAACCTAGTTAGGAAGTTGTTGGCTTCTTAACCGGTCTATCCTGTAGATGCCTTAATAAATTAAGGCCTCCAGGCAGGGCATAAAACTTATAAACTAAGCTATTACATGTTAAAACCAGCCCCTGTAGGGTTATCCGCACCTCGGCTTGGTGCTCATATAAACGACCGGCACGCGACAACGGTAGAAGCAAATGCACCCGCCAATACGCGTCTACAACGTGCCGCAGGCTCGTGTAGCTTAGCACGGTGCTCAAATACAAGAGCGGGACGTTGTCGACGGCAGGCGCCGACGCGTCGACGGCTGCAGTTCACTCTGCCGTGCAGCGATTGCGCAGACTAGATCGGATATGGAGTCGACCTTCTGTGCCTCTACCTATTCTGTGTCACCGGCTTTACTTGCTCTTGTAAATCAGTTGAGATGTTTGGTTAAATGTCAAACGATAATCGATTTCACGATAAAGTGGAATTGGCTCAATCCCTAGGGATATGTAAATCAGTCGTTTATGTGTAGGTTACGTACCCATTTGTTATTGATTTTGTTCACTTTTATCCGATCACTGACTTCGAATCTTTTTGCTTAGCAATTGAAGCAGTGGGGGACGATATTATGAGGACTAGTGTTCATAGTGTAGAGGTTGTATATTGGCTGTGTGGGTTTTGAAAAGGTCATGACCACACATTTACTAAGGTTTAGGTTGATCTTGTTTAAAGTGCTTCAAGTGTGGATGTGGTCGATATTAGTTAGGTACTGGAACAGCAACTTGGACATTATCAGCATACATGAAGAAGATAGTGAACGATCTTTCCGCATATGTATATAACAGTCCACAGTGTTTTACATATGTGGGAAGATCGTTAACTACTATTAGAAAAAGGAGGGACCCGAGGTTAGTGCCCTGCCTAAGACGCAACCGAGTAGCGCTCCGAATTGGCATTCGTGTATGTTACAAATTGCTTGCGGTCGTGCTATTCGATAGATAGATCGTTACAAATTTTAGTGATGTGGCAGAGAAACTTGCTTGTACAGTTGCAGTTTACTTGGGAGTATGTCGTTGTCAACCCGGTCAAAAGCCTTCTGGAAGTCAAAATAGGCTACATCAATCTGCTTTCTGTAGTTCATAATTTTGGCTAAGAGTTTTGTAAAGTTCATAAGATGTGATATGAGACGTGGTTGAACGATTTGGAAGGAATCCGTGCTGCTCTTCCGCGAACCACCGCACTTCATTTTTTTTTCTGCTAAGCTCCGATAGTTGAAAATCGAACAGTGTATTTTCGTGACGCGGCATGATGCCCTCTGTAAGTTTATAAATGCTGGGCTCAATATCGAGAGTTGCAAATCCAACGCGCAAAGTAGTTAAATAAAAAATGTAATGCGAATAAAGTTTTTAATTTTTTTTTTTTTTTTGAATGTTCAAAAATCTCATGTAGGATATGAGGTTTCATACGTGATAACCTCATCGCCACTCTGTATACAATTTGTATGTTATTACTATTTTTATACCTTAAGTTTTACTCCTGACAACTGAGTCGCAACAGAACAGCACCCTAATGGCGTTATAATACTATCAATCTTTATCTGAATTATTTTGAAGGATACTGCTAATCCATTGCTTCATATGTTCGAAAAATGTGTCTGCTCAATGTATGATGAATGTTGTTGAACTTTCAAAATTAAACCCATTACTGCTGATAGTGTGTTACCCAATTACCCGGCAGTATATTGTACGCATTAAGTTAACGTATTTTTCTGATTAGGTTATGAAACCGGATAGTATGTTTGCCGGTGTTTAGCCGGTGCCTGCGCATGGGCAGTCTACCGGACCTGACGGAGCGGTCGCGTCCGGCGCCAGTCCGCGCCGCCGTGAGGACCGTATCCGACCCGCACAGGCATCGGACTATCTTAACTCCGGTACGGTAAATTCCGCTGAAAGATAATTAAATAAAGATGTGTTACTTCCATGAATTTTATAGCACCAAAATGTTTGTACACAGATCCCAGTGAGCACAATATACAAGAAGGAATGGCCTTGGAAGAAGCAGAAAACTCCGGTCCGAGTGCCGGGGTCTTGCATCGGACCTCGCCGCCGGGACTCGGCTGCGTCATCGGTTGGAGCGGCTTCAGTTCGGCGACTGCTTGCCCGACAGCCACCGAAGCTGCCCAAACCACTCGTCAACCGGTTCACGCTACTATGCATCTCCAGTGGACTATGTGCGACTGCCTTACTGCCTTTCACAGCGTTCGCTGGCGCGGAAGCTGGAGCGATGCCACTGTCAATCATGCACACGGCAGCAGCAGTAGTCGCGCCATTCTCTCCCCTCATACTCCAAAAGACTGGAACGAGATTAGTGATCGCAATCGCACATACCCTAGTCTGTGTGCTGTTAACTGCTCACACTGTGGAGACTCCACTTCCTGTTCTTCTAGCATTGTACGGAATCTGCGGCGTGACGCTGTCGCCGATGTCTCTGGCCTTATCTGCGTCAGCGACCTCCTTAGCCCAAGCGGCGGGTGATGAGGCAAGAAGAAAAGTTGCTCTCAGAAGAGCAGTAAGAGCTTTAAGAGCTGCCCAGGACCTAGGATTGGTGTGTGGGTCCCTGCTTCTAGGTTTCGCCCTGTTGATATGGTCTGAGGAGGTATCTAAGCCTGTCACTCCGGTGCCGACGAATATATCTGTG
Organism: Apamea anceps; assembly: GCA_951799955.1. NCBI lineage: Eukaryota > Metazoa > Arthropoda > Insecta > Lepidoptera > Noctuidae > Apamea > Apamea anceps. Next base: position 3,149,839 of record OX637520.1, on the reverse strand, counting down.
CCAAGATGGCCGCCGCCTGAGGAATACTTCTTAGAAGATGATTATGAAGTAAGTTTCACTTTTCATCATTTCAGCCGAAAGACGTCCACTGGTGGACATAGGCCTCCCCCAAGCACCTCCACTTCGACCGGTTCTGTGCTTCCCGCATCCAACGGGTTCCTGCGGCCTTCATAAGGTCTTCGAAGTTTTACTTTTACAGAATATTTAATAATTAAGTAATCATTTACTGTCCAGTACAAGAATCATAGAGTTAAAATTTACAAAGTAAAAAATTGTCTTAAAAATAATTCATGACATCACTTCCGCAAGGTTACAGGTCCAGGCGAAACCTTGCAGTTGGTCACAAACGTGAATTCTAGCCTACTTGCTACCATAATCATTCATCATGTATTTGTTATAAAGTTGGATCTCATAACACTCATAGTCATCTTTCTATTCCTGTTCCAGGAGCGTACCTGCGGGGCCGCCGGCTGCCCAGACATGCAGACGCTATCAGGCACAGTGCTGGACGCTGATGGCAGGATGCTACTGGTGGTCATGTGGGCATTCCTGGCTCTGCTGTCAGTGGGGATAGGCGTGTATGGCGCGCCAACTGCGCCCGCGCCGCCGCCTGATGCGCGCTCCGTCTTCGGGGACCCTCGGGCCGTGCTCGGGATGCCCATGGGCCTGTTCATAGGACTCCAACAGGGATTTATTTATACGTCGTATATTAAGGTATGGTTAACAATAATAATACAGTTAGTAATAAAAATATATACTTTTTTAGAACTAAAGATTTTCATAAACATAATGTCGTGTACGTAGTAGAACAAAGGATTTCCAGCTAGTACCATAGCATAACATCACGCCTGTAGCCCCTGAACGGTTAGGCAGCGGTGTCCAGCTAGTACCAGTTACAAATATTCTTGTTCCTTTTCCTTATGCTATCTTTGGGACAAGATGTCCAGACATGACTTGAGAAATGAATGGTGGCTTACGTATCAATAATACAAAGATAATTTCAATTATTTCAGTGGTACGGAGTATGCGTGGACGGATGGTGGTGTGCGTGGCGCTCCCTATGTGGCACAGGAGTCCTGCAGGCACTCGCTGCAGGCACCCTCTCCATGGCGGCGGCACGCGGCAGGCGCGGCGCCCTCGCGGCAGGCGGCGGGGCAGCGCACGCGTCGCTTGTGCTCGCTCTCCTGCGCTGGAGAGCCGCTAAGACGGATCTAGCGCTACCAGCGCTCGCAGCAGCGGCGTGGGGCGCTTGTGCTGCACTTTGGGATGTCTTGCAGGTACGTACGGCAGATATTTTGTTACTAAATAATAACGAGACCAGCCTATTATTGACGCAGGGCAGGGCGATGGCCTATTCTCATACAGAGAAGGACTTTTACGCTGATATAACTAACATTTTCTTCTGTCTTTCAGAAAAGGTCTATCATGTAATGATGTATTGAGTACACTATTGTAGCGGTATCTACAACGCCACAGGCCACATGCGAACTACGCGTCATACTGACGCCACGCAAATCCTGCATCGCGCAAGCAGAGTTTACCGCGCAATTAGCATATATACAGCAGCCCGCCAGACACAACACCCGTCTGGTCGGAGGATCCTCCCTTTTCTATGGAGTATGAGTGAACTTTACACCCTGTTCCTCATACCTCCATACTATCTTGGCATATCAGAGCTTGTGGCTAGTAATGGTACCCGCACGAGTTGATCAATCAGGTTAAGCTACGCTTGCCGCGGTAGGTACATGGATGGGTGACCATCTTCACATACCAAGACCCATCCATGCCGCGGAAAGCACGTTAAGCTGGTGGTCCCGGCTGTCATTCCTGGATCTTTGACATTTGTTACGGGTCATCAGAAGCCCGAAAGTCTGTCAACCAATCTAGCCAAGGAGTATCGTATTACCCCGTAACTGGGTTGTGGAGGTCAGATAGGCACTCGCTCCATGTAAAATACTGGTATTCAGCTGCATCAGGTCAGACTGGAAGGCAACCCCAACATAGTTGGGGGAAAACTAGGAAGATGATCTTGACATTATAGGGTATCGGTTGTTGAAACTAAACTGACACTCCTGAAGAAAAGATAGGTAATTATATTGTGTGGAAGATGATATGGCTAAGGTAGTGAATAGTTGAAAGAAAAACGACATGCTGCGCCAACACCAAATAAATTGAGACAAGAGCAGGAGATGACGACCAAACTGAAACTGTATAATCTAATTTGCAATGACTAACCAGCATCCTAATTGCGTAACACACTACGAGTATAAATCTCTTTCTGAATAATTTTGAAGGATATTGCTAATCCATTGCTTCATATATTCGACTAAATTATTTGCTCGAACGCAATTAATGGTGTTGAACTGTCAAAATAAAAGCCATTGCTACTGATAGTGCTTTACACAAATACCCCGCAGTTCACATTTATGACCAAACATCCTTTTTCCTTCCCCCAGTCTGGCATTTGCATAGGAGGCCCCGGGTGGCGGGGCGCGTGGTCCATGATCCTAGCGGCGCGGCACTCAGGGCTGGCACTCGCTTGCATCGCGCGACAGCTACTGTGCGTACGCACACAACTGGCTGGCTTGGCGGCCGCCCTGCTCGCTGCGCTGGTGACGCACACCATGTTGGAGCTTAGGTTGCGCAGAGGTAAGACTAAACGAAACACTGGAACGAGTTACATGGTGTGATTCTTCTCTGGTAAATTAATAATAATACCAAACTGTTATTGTCCCATTTTGTGTAAATCATTTCGTCACCACTGCTCTCAAAACGGTAAAGGAAAACATCGTGAGGAAACCGGCATGTCCTAGAACCAAAAATTCGAAGACATGTGACATCTACCAACACGCACTGGGCTCGCTTGGTAGATTACAGGCCTGTGTCCCAGCACTGGGAACTTTATAGGCTGATTATGCGATTGTCCCACTGCAGAGAAAAAGCCTCTTCTCATACAAAAGGCCTGCGCATTGATCACCACGTAGCTCAAGATGGGTTGATGATTTCAGACTTAGGTACAGTCAACAGCAAAAGTAGATGATCAAAATCAGAAATTCAATACTAATGAACAGAGTTCGCAGCTATATGGCAGCTGTACTAGTAGTAAATGTTTGGTATAATTTACAATCACTTACTTTTGAATCACTTCGACGCCACACAGTTCTGACGCGAACTCCGTTAATTAATATTGAATTTCTGATTTTGATCATCTACTTTTGCTGTTGACTGTACAGACGCCAGTAGGTCAAGCTACCCGGAACTGTCAAATTTTCCCAATCAACCTTGAACCTTAATGCTTTAGCGATAAAGTTGAAAATCTATTAATTTGACAGATTGTAGTACCTTGATGTGCTGGCGTCTGTACATTGATTACCAGCTGATCCGAACGTCGTATCGCCATACTTTTTATTTTTCTTTTAATTTTTGTTCTATACAAACCTTGTCCTGACAATAACAAACACAAAAAAGAATTATCCAATTTGGTGCAGTCGATCGGAAGTTACGCGCGTCATGTCTAAAAAAAAATTAAAATTAAAAATAATTTATTTGCTAATATGGGTAATTACATAAAGTTGTTAAAAAAAAGTCTAGTAGTACTATTCTGTAAAAATCTCACCGGGAAAACTTAGATGAAGTGAGCTTGAAGTGAGCAGTCATTACCTAATGATCAATCATTAGGTAATGACTGAGTGAGTTTGAAGACAGCTGTCAATAGTGTCAACACTATTGACAGCTGTCTTCAAACTCACTACACCTAAGTTTTCACGGTGAGATTTTTACAGAATAGACGGGCAGGTGAATTGTGATTTTAAAAAAACAGATATATTTATGGACCGTCCCATCAACTCACATCAACTCTATTTTTGTAGCAGCTGAAAAATAAAATAGATAGATTTAAACCATTTATTTGGCGCACACAAAAAAGGCAGCACAACCCACAAAAGTACACTATTAGATGATAACCAAACTACCCACATGATTATAATATAAAACAAGGTGCCAATAAAGAAGACAAAATGAAAAACACACAAATATCGATATCAAAGTGACACTATGACGAATTAAATTAATAACGAAGCATACACAGTGCGGTGTGCGTCTCAAGGTTGCGGTGTGCGTCAAAATCTTATTCAGAAAAAAAATGTGGCGATATCTACTTTATTGGTTTTCTATGATTTTCGTCAACAAATACCAAATATTGATATTCCTAGTTTGCAAGATAGAATTGTCTATTGAGACTCGTGTGTTGGCAAAGCAATTAGGTATTAATTGTTACCATTAATTTGTATCACAGGGGACGCGAACCGCCCAAGATCCTAGCGAAGACCAACAGCGACGCAATTGGCGGCGCTGGCACCGACGACGTCGGACGACATCGACGAGGCTGATATCAACGACGTCGCCTGCCACGTCATCAGTTAACGTCGCTGGCGAGTGACCGACGTTTTTAGAAAACGTCGTGACGTGTGAACGACGTATTTAGGAAACGTCGTGACATGTGGACGACGTATTTAGGAAACGTCGTGATGTGTGAACGACGTTTTTAGAAAACGACGATACGTGTGACCGACGTTTTTAGAAAAAGTCGAGACGTGTGAACGACGTTTTCAATAAACGTTACTAAATATAACAAATATAACGACGTGTTGTGACACTGGACAATGCAGTTACTGACATTACGACATTATACTGATAACAAACTATTTGTCTACTTTTCAAAAGCACTAAATATTCTGTAAACGAGTGAGATCTATTTACCTTTCTACTTCTTGATAGCAATTTTGTGGATGTTCTTGTGGCGTAAGATACGTTTTACTATAAGTTTTATATACGGAGATTTTTTTGTTGTTTATGTTTTCTAATTTTCCGTGTACATGCGCCAGCACATCAGGCTACTACAATCTGCCAAATTTCTTTAATAGATTTTCAACTTTATCGCTAAAGAATTAAAGTTCTAGATTGGTTCTAGATTGGTTTACCTGCTGGCGTCTGTACCTATTTATCATGATGGATATATAGAAAAAGTTGTACCTAGTGTATTCTCTCTGCTTTTTTTATCAATCATGAATATCTATATCTTACGCCATAAGCAGAGGGGCAATTCCGCAATTTTAAGAACGTTCACAGTCTGATCTCAGTCTCAATCTGTCAAAAATGCCTCTAATTTCCCTACATTTTGACAAGTTTTTGACATTTGTTTGTCGCCGAGATGACACTGCGACTAGATTTTGAACGTTTTAAATTACGGAAATTGGCTTTCTGGTCGTGGCTTATGTAAGTAAGGGTAGGTACCTACAAGTACAATTGCTGTTGGCAAGAGGTCGGAAAATAGTAGTAACTTAATGGAAATTTTCTCTGCTAACCGGCTAAATGCCGTAATTACAGAAACAATTAAAAAGCCATTGTGTCTCGCGTGGATCCACATTCCGGCTGGGTTAATAGCCCCACCAAAGTAAATTGACATTTTGTAACTGGGTAGTTTGGCTAGCTCAGACAAATTCATCAGGTTATGACCAACTAGTTCTTACCGGGTAATCCCGTTCGTCCCACTGGCCGTCGTCCCACTGGTGGGTCGATCGGGAATTTAATAGATAGTATTTAGTTTATTCCCATTCGTCCCTCTGACAATATGTGTGGGACAAACGGGAATAATTTAGTAATTTTATTTTGAATTCCCATTGGCCCCACTAAATAATTTGGGTCTGGTTATTCAATGGTGAAAAAACAGTTATTTATCGTAACTAATTATTACTACTTTACTTAATACGAGTATTATAAACGTGAAAGTTTGTATGCATGAATGGATGTTTGTTACTCTTTTGTTACTCTTTTACGCAAAAACTAGTGAACGGATTTGGATGAAATTTGGCATATAGGTGGTTAATAATCAGGATTAACATATAGGATAGGACTTTTTATCTATATATTACCACGGGATCGAAACTTATGCGGGTGAAACCGCGGGGCGCAGTCCTAACTAAAACTAATGGGAATAAATTTAATATTATTTATTAGATTCCCGATCATTCCACCAGTGGGTCGACGACCAGTGGGATGAACCAGAATACACGGTTCTTACAGCTTGATTGAGATCTCTGCCTTAACTTTCTAAGTCACGACCGTAAAAACCAAAGTATTAAACTATGACATTAGGACCTAACCCTAAACTATTCTGTTTTATAAAAAATATATTTTATTTTAATACCTACCTATTAAATCCTTGACTGACTGTTCACTACTCTAAAGTCAATGTTTTATAAATGTTTAGGATAAAGTCGTTGAAATGTTATTAGACTGATCGGGATTGGCCGTGGAACTTTCGATGGCTGCGTTTGTGTGACATCATGTTTCTCTGTAGGTATGTACGGTTCAGCGCTGTAAAAGAATTCTGGTTTTCGGTCTCATAATGGCAATGATTATATTAGGTATCAGTTAAATTCAACTATTACTTTCATTGAGAGCCGTCGTGGCCCAGTGGTAACGACCCCCGACTTTCGACCGACAGTTGAAGGTCGTGGGTTCGAACCCAGGCAGGCGATTTACTTTGTGTACAACACCACTGCTCCCAAAACGGTGAAGGAAAACATCGTGAAGAAACCGGCATGCCCTACAACCAAAAATTCGAAGATATGTGACATCAACCAACATGCACTGAGCACGCGAGGTAAATTACAGCCCAATCCCTCTCACAGAGAGGAGGCCTGTGTCCCAGCAGTGGGAACATTAAAGGCTGATTATGTTACATACATATTTTATGTATTGCTATATTTTACTATCTGACCAAATGATGAACAGACGCCGATGCAAGACCGAGCATAGTTAAAATTCACTGTCGCATAAACAAAGCTTAGTGAAAATAAAACTGAACGTTTTATAATTAGATATGTATTATTTTGAAACACTGATAATTATATTGTACAATTAAACTAATGGTTTATTTTGTTAGTAAAATAATCATCTTATTAACCTGACCAATCATTTGCAGTTTGCGACACTTTGAAGGCAAACCCGTAATATTTTCCTAACTATACTGTCACTGTCCATTAGGTAAACCGTTTTTTGACAGATGGAACTAGTGATTGCAGCAACACACAATACATTGATTGATACACGTACGGTATTATAATGTCTGGAAGACGCCATAAATAAGATAATTCAATAAGATAAGGCACTTTATATATTTATTTTATTATGCATTTTAAAGTTAACTTTTACGTAATCTGGAACATGTACAGACGCCAGTAGGTCAAGCTACCCGAAACTGTCAAATTTTCCCAATCAACCTTGAGCCTTAATGCTTTAAAGATAAAGTTGAAAATCTACTAAAGAAATTTGACAGATTGTAGTAGCTTGATGTGCTGGCGTCTGTACAATCTAAGAACAGTTAACCTAATGGACAGGGTTATAGCCTATCTAAAGTAGGCAACAAGATTGCCATCTTATCACCTACGTAACACAGGCGGCAACTAAAGTAAGTAATTAAATTACATAACCAATTTGACCAATTTCAAGTCATTTACAAAATGCCCTACCATTTTATTACTTTGTAAACTAGTTGACGTCGACGTCAATTAAGTTAATGTAAACTTGTTATTTTGGTTATAAAATGTCATAAAATGATCAGACAATATTATTTGGATATGCGATAAGTAAAATAATGATGTTGGATGTGAGTGTTAGGATAAAGCTGTGTTTAAGACGAAAATATGAGAATAAATAATTGTTGACTGAATTTAATGTATTATTCATTTTATCCATTCACTTGAAACCTATTGCAAACCAGCACACTAATTGCGCAACCCTCTAAAAATCACAATCTCAAACATTTTGAAGGATATTGCTAATCCACTGCTTTATCTGTTCGAAAAATATGTCTGCCCAACAACGTAAATAACGCAATGAATGTTGTTGAACTGTCAAAATTAAAGCCATTCCTGCTGTTAGTGTGTTACGCAATACTAGATACAGTTACTGTTTCTTCTAAGACGCCTACTGTAACGAAATTACATCCATGTCCTTTTACACTGATAATTGAGCTCAACTGTCACTAATGAGACACAATTACTTTTTCTATAGTTACCGATCTCTTGTCACATTTGTCAATATTATCACGATCCTAATATCGCGATTTCGCAAGTATTGAAAGGGGCTATTATACAGTCAATAATATCATCATCAGTACGCAGTTGAAAATACTAGAATAAAGTAGTGTTTCGTACAAGAGTAAAATTTAATAAATCCGAAATAAATCATGGATAGTAGAAAGGCAGCTATAGCAACAATACTTGCGATATAGCGAATACTGACAGAAGAAATATCTCGATGCGTTGCACTTCAATAATATTGAAGCCACACCCCCTGAGTATCGCGGATTTCAAAATTTCCGAATAATCTGTGATATTACGACTGCCGCCCGCGCCCACGCAGAGCATCTCTGAAGCTCGATCTCAAAGTGGAGACATTTGCTTTGCAAATGTTGATTGATTTACATAAGCTATGTCAAATCTGTAGTACCTCTTACCATCGATTTTTCAGTGTAAAAATTTTTCCAAACATCAAAGCCGTTTAGAAGTAATATCGAATATCAGAAAAAAATAGCGTGTTGGTAAATATTTTTTTAAGGTAAAAGTATTAGCCATACGAAAAAATCCTATTTCAGAAATGTTGATCATGAACCTATAGCAAACATATATTTTTTTCAGATCTTTTAATCAAGCCGTTAATGAGAAATATTCTTCATAAAGTGACCGTATTACGGCACTAAACGAGAGTAAGGCCCTTAAACTTGCCTAACAATAGTGGTGGGTCGTTGTCGAATTTTTGACGGACGAAACGCAACCTTGCTCCCGACGATGAAAACGGTTGCAGAAAACGGTCGTCGTTGCAACTGGTTTGAAGACCAAAGGACGAAACTTATCCAATATGGAATAGAATTGCCTTTTGAAGGTTTTCTTTTTCAACGAAAACGAACGCGGAACGAGAGACGACGCGACAACGCGACGGACAACTGTGATCGAGTTGAACCAATGCGTTCTCGACTGTATTTTCATAGGAGTAAAATAAAAAGTCACACCAAGTAATTCGAAGACTGGTCTGTGCAATGAAAACTGTTTGAGCCCAGGACGTAAAACGGTTGCATCGTTGCAGAATGCAAAACGGTCTTTGAAAACGGTTCGTTGTCGCAACGCCCACCCCTATCTAACAGACGGGGGTATAATGATATTGTAGTATGGAAGTAGCTACGACGTTTAGGTTGATTTTCAAGGATTGAGGACGGCCACCACGCCGCGTGATGTTCGAAAGAGATAACGTGGCCCCTGGCATAGGCAATTGAAGGAACACGGGTGGGTTTTAGTTAGTAAAAGTCTGACACGCCCTTCCGCTCAGCCCAGAGCGGGAGAGGCCATTTGATGATTTCCCACCCAAAAAAAAAAAGGGCGGCCACCACACATGTAACCATTACATACCACTAACACCAACACCACCACCACCACCACCAACACCACACCTTTCACCAACAACACCTTAAACACACACCACCACACCATGAACACCTTTATAACAAACCATGTTTCTGGTAAATAAATCAATAAATACCACTTTTTGGTAGTTTATTTTTTTGTTGAGTGTAAATAAAACACACATCATCAACATTAACATTTTATTTCTCCAATGTTGTCTAAGACTAGGAACCCCGTCGCATCGTCGTCATTTCACAACTCCTAAAGTGTATGTTTGTGTACAAACCTATAATAATCACAAGCATTCTGCTACACAAAATAAGCTGTTAATTACTGTAAAGTAATTTTATGCCAAGATAACTATACCCTGTCCAGTGTCCATTCGGTAAACCATTTTTTGACAGATGGAACTAGTGATTGCAGCAACACACAATACATCGATTGATACACGTACGGTATTATAATGTCTGTAAGAAGCCATAAATAATTCAATAAGATAAGGCAGTTTATATATTTATTGTATTGCGCATTTTAAAGTTAACTCTTACGTAATCTAGAATAGTAGAATCCTAAGGCAGCTGTCAAAAAACGGTTAGTTTAAATGGACAGGGTATAGTCAATTCTCAAAATAAAATGTCGTCGAATTCGACATTACACCGTCAGTTCTCCAGAGTAAAATAAAATAACTTAGAAAGAACTTCTAAACGCCTTGCTCAATATTTGACGACCGCGAAACAGGGTACATTACATTCGTTACAATATGATAGGAGGTACATAGCACTAGCGACAAGGATCATTTCTACAATCAAGTATACGAAATTACATTTTATACTCTAACTTTTACATTTGATACTCCAACACTATCTTATTGAGAACTTAGAACTAGCAGCTCTATGTGAGAACTTGCTACAGTTACTGAGTGTTACAATACCTGTTAATGTTTTTTTCTAGTGCAGCATACAAGAGTAGGTATTGCATTTGAGTCGTTGTCTAAAAGCCCAATGTTTCATGTAGGTCGCAAATTGGTCTTTGGTGGAGAACACCAAATGTAAATAATTAACGGTAAATGACACCGCTAATAATAATTGATTGCAGAAATCATCTTTGCTTTTTCATTAATGATAAGTTAAGGATAAAAATACTAACAACACATATTATATCATACTATTATTGTCTGCAATAATCGATTTTTATTTCTAGCTGACCAAAACGTACAAAAAAATTGTTCGATACAGCAATTTTTCTCCGTGTTCCTGCTATATTCTTTTTCAAATTGGACATTACGTCATTTCCAAGTTTCATATTGTATAAGTAATTTAAACATCAACAAAAGATTGACTTCAGTCTAATATCAGTTTTTTAATGACATTGCAAGCACTCGTGTGTTTTTTATTTGTTTTAAAAACGATACATCTAAAAACATTAATTACTTTTTAAATACATAATTGACATCTAAACAAGTAATGCTGAAGTTAAAAGCTTTAAATAAGCACCTATTTGAATAGGTCGTTATTTGTGATCATTTTAGCTACATCGCGTGCTATATTTACATATAGCTTATTTTACATTCAACCGTCTACTGGTGACCACATTTGAAACTATATTATAATATATTTTCAGCTGCTCAATCACGCATGTCAGTTATTTCCCGCCAAAAAATGCTAAAGTAACGGAAAAAAGGTCCCAAATGAGGAAAAATAAAAATAAAAGAAACGTATCAAAACAAGTTTTGTCTTTATTAAAAGTCTATCCGTAAAATAATCTAAAAATAGCATCACAATAATAATTAATTAGCGCAAGGGGATTTCAATGATAAAGTTTACAAATTAATAAATAAAATCGTGGACGAAATAAACGTTTACAAAAACAAAACACAATTTCAGAACTAAAATCTACACGCATTCCATTTTTAAAATGAATGCACGCTGATTACACTAACAACTAATTCAACAAAATATTTGTTTTAGTTTTAAAATGTCAGAATTTTGACACCATACAACGTTTAATGACACTGCGCAACTAACTTTAGGAAAAAGACGTCGGCATATGTTATAAACATAGGACTTGATTATAAGTACCTAACTAAGTTGAAGGAACTGAGCGTAGCTACGGTATAACTCACAAAACGAATACATCCGAGAATCCTATCGAGTTAAATCGACAGATCTATGCAAAATAATGGCCATTTAAAATAGATCCATCGATTCTCGTTTCTTATTTAAATATAAAACTTATAATTTTATCAATTGTTTTGGCATTCAAATAAGTTTAAATACGATACCGCAGCTAAAATACAAAGTTATGCGAGTTATTGACAGATAAATCTTAATCAAAGTACGTGTGAACCTACACACATAGATGATCGTAGAACAACTGCAATAACCCGGAGTGTCGGACAAAACAGGGGGCTACCTATATTACACAATAAATAACATAAAACTTGATTAGAACTTAAGAAAAGTACGCGTGGAACTATGAAAATGCATTATTTCATCGTCCTAGTATATTCAAGCGACAGCTTTTCACAGTAAAACTAGTTAAAGTGACTAGTTTCCTAAGTGTTTACGGAGTATGTTTCCCATGTTTTGACTGTCATAAGTTTTGTGTAAATGCTAGCCAAACGGATGAATATTTCGGCATTGCTCGCTGCAGTTGTATACATCTATAACAGGCGCGATAAAATTTAAATAAAAACAGCCCTTATATCTCCGAAAGGAATCTTGAAGACTTCCCTAAAATCATGCAGTTTTCAAGTCTACAATTCTTATTTTGTATTATTCAGTTACACAATAAACTATTATTAATCAGATTATTAAATAAATGTTTTGTTTTGTCGAACCCTGTCCTATGAACAAAATATTTCATTGCATTTCTAATTTTACAAAATGACGCAACACATTTGATTTTTTATCGTTATTTTTTAAATATTTTAACATCCTACATTTTATAAACGGCGATCTAAGTTCGATTTAACACTAGATATTATAAGCGTTGATAAATAATATACATAAGTTAATAAATAAAAATACTGTAAGAAGCATAAACAATCAATACTGTACGCCATTTTACTTTTCATTCGGTTTATGAAAATTGTTGTCAGTGTTGCCATTAGTTACGTCAAAATCATAGACAAATTCTGTTTAATATCAGTGAATTTTATGAGAGTTTAATGTCGACGGATAAGGAGGTACATATTATTTTTATTATTATACGTATGATACACAAGAGCTAGCGCCAAATGAAGAAGAGTGTGGTCAATAGAACGAGACGGAATATCACATGGCCCTCTTCAACCCAGACCAGCTTGGTTGCAAGTGGGCCATTGTGTAAACGTTTCTTTCTGTTCACAACTTTCCATTGGATCGCCTCTCTGCACAATTTCAGGTAGGTATTAGCAACGCTGACAGTTAGCGTATTTTATGAACATTATACAAATATTTACAACTCCGGTCTGTTTAATATTATGAATAAATACAAGATATAGTAAGTACATTTTGTGGTTGTCGATATACTCGTATTAATGGATTAGCCAACATTTTGTAATAAGTATATCTACCTATTTCCATTTAACTTTGGCGTTTTAACACGAATTCAGATCCTTTATCATAGATGTAGCATACCGGACGCTACAAACTGACTTATGTACATGTTATGTAGTTCATAATCTTGTATAATTTTGAATGTTTTATTTCTCCAGCCAATTTTTTTGTATTTACTCTTTTCCGCCATAATCTGACAACCTCCTTCCTCCAAACGGTTCATAAAACCTCTTTCAAATGATCATTTCTAAGGTTAACAATTTGGTATTCAAAGAGCCTGATAAATAAACCTAATTAATAGATAATAATTACATCTCCTTTAACTTTAATGACAAGATTATGATACCTGAGTTGTATTTATCAAACTCGATTAAATTACCTATAATAGTTTTAATATTTACCTACACAAACATTGTGTTCTTATTAGAAATATCTGTTCGAAATAGGATTTAAGGAAATAGTTCCTAGACAACCGAGTTACCAACAATCAATCACAGACAAACTACTATCAAGGATGGGACCCGACGCAATTATATCGATAGAACATCAATCGAGTTTCATTGTGAATCGAGTCCTTGTATCGATTAATCGCATCGATTCGCTCCATACAAACATCCTGCACTAACGCATCATCAGCGACTAGAAGTCTACTCATACGCCGCGTCACATGGCATCTCCGTACATCCCGCAAAGTAAATTAGACTATAACACGTGAACTTAAGGTGTATATTTACACGGGCGTGTAGCGCCCGACCGGTTTGTAGAACATTTGGCCGGTGAAGACCCGGCGGACGATTTCTTTGAGGATTAACTTCTTCTCCTTCTTGATCTTCTTGAGGAAGCCTCGGTTTTCGTTGGCTCGTCGGGACAGGTACGGCAAGACTTCCACCACGGGGCCGTATGGGACGTATTTGTAGGCGGAGTAGCCGGCTTGTCCTGGAAATATGAAAGGACTCGTAATATATACAGAAATCAATTTACATATTTCCTAGATTTTTCCTGAGTTTCATGAATCACACAATTGACGGCACGGTTGGCGCAGTGGTTAAGCGATTGACTGCTGCGCTGCGTGTCGCGGGTTCGATTCCCGCACGGAACAAATATTTGTATGACCTACATGTATTTGTTCCGAGTCTGGGTGTTTTTCTATCTATAATATGTATGTATTTACAAAAAAAAAAATGTATATAAGTAGTTTATCAGCCATCTTGTTACCATAACACAAGCATTAGGTTGCTTAGCTTGGGACTAGATGGCGCTGTGTGAAATGTCCAGGGATATTATTATTATTAATTAACTAGAGGACAATGCATCAGGTTCCAGCCAGATATTACGGTACCTATTTCTAGTATCAACGTTTCACTTATACCAAACCCAAATATGGGAGCAGTCTATCGACAGAGGATGTATGCTGGAGTGCAAAAATATGTTCCTTCATTTGCGGACAGCCATCACGGGTAGTACTTAAATGTATGTTTGCCCTTGACAGTCAACCCTTTTACAAATACTGATTAGCTTAAACATTAAACCCGGCACCACCTATTCCTAAAGCGCCCAAAGCATACGTCTTTTTTTTTTTTTTTTTGAGGATGGGAAATCATCAAATGACCCCTCCCGCTCTGGGTGGAGCAGAAGGGAGTGTCAGACTCTTACTGACTAAAACCCACCCGTGTTCCTTCCTTAGCCCTTTATGTTCCAGGGCAGCGGTAACCCTTTCGGACAATCCCGCTACCCTGGCAGGCTTCGGCCCTATCGGGCCCCGTCACTCATGCTGACATCTCTAAATCATACGTCTTGAATACAATCCGGACTGAGTGTGACTTAGCATCCAATCAAAACGATCGTTTCGACGACCAGGACTTTACCTACCTACTTTTAGAACTTTCCAGTCAGGCCAATCGTAGCAGATTCGTCTGTTCAGTTTTATATCTCCGTATAACCTTTAAATACTTCGTGTCGATGTAAAGAAGCTGGTGCAAGTGCAACATACCTAGCGGGAAAGTAATGTGGTCGCACATGCCGAGCAGCTGCCCGAAGCACACGACCTTGTCCTCTGGCTTGATGTCGTGCTCCTTCATCAGCTGGATGGCGTACCGGACCGTGTCCTCGTTGTGGGAGGCTACCATGATGCCCAGACGCTCCTTGTTGGGGCCCTGAGGACAATAATAATGTTTAAGAGCTGTTTAACACCTTTCACGTTCTAAAATCGTGACAAACATTAAAGTTAGCATCATTTTTCTTGTATAACATTCAGTGTTTTCTGGAATACTGAAAAACGTCATGCTCATTTAAATAATACAAAGGAAGATCTGTCTTAACCAGTTGAATGCCGTAATTACAGAGACAATTAAAAAGCCATTGTGTCTCACGTGGATCGACGGGTTGAATCAGCACGTTGTGTATCTGTTCATCTGTTGCATCCATATGTAAGACACACAACATCGAATAATCCCGGCATCAACTATATGAATGTTTAAAAACTCGCATTTTTACTCTAAAAAAATGACTCTTTCATCATAATGATCCAGAGCTTCTCGAATCCATCGTATGCCCGCTACATCGGTCCTTTGTATGGCCTGCACACGATGCGCAATCCGGTGCATGGTCTTCAGCCTTGTAGCCTGTGTAGCCTGTTGGCTATCTGTTTGTTTTGGTCGTAGTGGAGCAGCTTGGGCAGCTGTGGTCGTCTAGGAGGGGATGTCTTTCGGCTCAAAGTTGTTGATGATTATAATGAAGAAACTCACCTTGACCCTGCTGAGGATCTCCTTGAGACACTTGTGGAAGGACACGGTGGTGGCCTCCACGGTCTCGCACGTGGGGTCGTCGTAGCCCATCGCCGCCGCGCGAGCGCGTTCCTGAGAAGCAAAAGAAAAATTGTTTATTGTGCACAAATAAGACGCACGTTATGATATAAACATACGAAGGACAATGGGTTCTTCTGTACTGGCCCCGTACCCAAAAATATATACTGTACTATTATGAACTATATCTGTATTTTATGCCCTCAGGGAGTAGTTTAAATAATCCTAAGAAAGCATGTCTGAATCCACTTGGAGAAAAGAGATATGTGACGAAGTATGCGTACCCCGTTTGCGTACCGTAAACACCGATATCTCTCACCAAAAATAAAAGTCGTTTCTCAGCAATTATTTTTGCACAAAGATGCTTAGGTTCATGTATAGAATACGTAGATGCCGGCTTCGTAATGGGTTTTTTTACACCCTGTATATGTTATCTTATACATCATCTTCTAAAGGCAAATCTGCTGACAATCTACCAAAATACCCGAACGAATCCCACTTCCAAAAACAAAAACCTTATTCGCGACTCGATTTTCGTCGTTTTTACCCATACGAGTGTTCAATGCCATAAGCAAAACCATCACTGTGCCAAAACTCTACTCTGAGGCCAAAACTAAACTTAAAGAATGGCTACTGGGCCGGACTTATGACGAAACAGAAAGTTTACTGTGCTGCTTAAGTTAATACCCACCACAATCTGATAACATACACAACTACACACACACTACACTACACACACATTACACCTCACATGTACTCATCTCAACTGTTTTTGTATTTTTATTCTATGTTTAGCTTCTTTTTTACTAACTTTTTTGTTTAATTATGAATTACAAAATTAAAATTAAATTATTCTTAGTCAATTATAATGAATTTATAAATACCAATCTTGCGCTAGCTGAACTGATTCAATTAGTAACTTTGTGTAGTGTTTGGGTCACCAAGATACAGGCTGTGCCTAGTTTGGGACCCGCTGTTAAATCAGTCTTAGCTTTCTGTTGGTTAGAACTTCATGGTAATACTTGTATGTTTGTGAAATATGTGTAAGTTTGAATAAATAAATAAATATATAAATCTCACCTGCTCAATATACGCGCCGCGCACGAGCTTGGCTCCCCAGTAGAAGTTCTGCCGCTGCGCTTGCTCCAAGTCCGTCAGGATCTCCTGGTACGTGTTCTTCAGGTAGGTCTGGTACGTGTTGAACACTAGGAACTTATCCTGGGGGAGAGAGAACAGAGTTAATTAATAACATATCTAATGAGTAATGACAGTTAGCGAGACGGCAAGGTGTTTCAAACTCGTATTCTAGTCTTCTTGATCTTACGGATGAATCTCGAGTCCTCGACGTAAATACATAAATCGAGAAACATGCTTGAACATTGTTCTAGAATACCAGCCTTAGTAAATGGCCCTTCTAGATTCCTTAAGATAGTATCACCTATCAGCAGCACCGTTGAAAAGCTAGAAGAAAGGCTTTTCTCGATCACCAATCTATAGAAGATATGAAGTAATATCGTATTGATATTACTTCTTTGTCGATATCCTTCTAAATAATTGTCGAATTAATTTCGAAGACAGAAGACAAAACTTGGTTCAATCATTCTGCCTAGCCCAACTGTGTTGGAGTCGGCATCCAGTCTAACTGGATACAGCTGAATAGCAGTACCATGGAGCGACCGCCAAAGATCCACGAATGACAGCCGGGCCCAACAGCTTAACGTGCTTTCCGAGGCACGGAGGGTTCGGTATGTCATGTTCTTGTATGTGTAAAGATGTCACCTAAATACGGACCAACCGCGGCAAGCGTAGCTTAACCTAATCCATGGATCCTTGCGGCTGTTAGTACTTAGCCACAAGCCCCAAAACAAATCTTGGTTGTCCACTAATATTATAAACGTGAAAATTTGTATGGATGGATGGATGTTTGTTTGTTACTCTTTCACGCAAAAACTACTGAACTGATTTTGATAGAATTTGGCACACAGATGGTTTATAACCAGGATTAAAATATAGGATACTTTTTATCCCGATATTCCCACGGGATCGAAGTTTAGGAGGGTGAAACCGCGGGGCGCAACTAGTCGTCAATAAATTAACGATGAAAACTTACGAAATTTACAAACATACAATGGCGAAAAGGGAAACAATTTTTAACACTCACTTTATTGTATCTCCTCATCATCTCCAAGCAGATCCTAGAGATAGCAGGCTGGAAGTACGTCTGCTCCGCGTCAATCATGATCCTGACATCAGCATCATTGGCGATCTTGATAATGTGGTTCAGTCGTCTCAGCATGTTGCGGAACATCTCCTCCTCTTTCGGCGAGATCTGGGAGATCAGGCGACGCATCTGACCGCTCTTCGGGTCCGGAACTCGGAACGAGTCGGAAAGGTTCATGTCCTCGTCCAGAATGTTCGACCAGGGGAACAAGTGGACGATTCTGGAATGAAAGAGTTCTTTTTGTAAGGTTTTTTTGTGGTTAATGGTGTAAGATTATCTGTGTCGATGTTTTGTTTAACTACATCAGCTAACATAAGTTTGATAACAGATTTGCTTGGACTGGGAGTTTATAATACATAAATAAATATGACTATCACTCAGAATTATATGTCAAGCCGTACCTAGCAAATATTTTATACGTTTTAAAGATGGAATTATTCAAAGAGGAATTTGTTATTCATTTAGCCTACAAAAATTCAATATGAATTACATTTACAATAGCAATCAACGAACGACACATCACACGGAAAGTACTAAATAGGTACTAGAAGGGATTAGAAATGGCCACGCACATTATTAGTCACCTCTCGCTCACACGCATGTTCTGCGAACGAAACGCAAACAGTGAACGCATGAAATAACAACTTTCTACAGTCCGTTCCCTTCCTCTGATTTTCCATTAGAGTGATCTATAAAGACGTTACAATAAGGTACATAATAGGTTGCTGTCAGAGGTAAAAAACTGTGAATAGATTGTAACATTAGTTACGTCCCGCCTTCTCTCACACTGTGTGAGTGAGAGGTAAATAGTTGGGCCAGTTCTATACCATTTGAGGTGTGGGGGGTCTTTAGGGAATAGTGTAGCAACATTTACGAGACAGCGCTTACAAATGTTAAAAGGTGTCGCCACTGACCGGTCCCACGGGAATATGTGGACCACACTGAAAGTACCAAACGTAGCTCTGAATATTGTATATACAGTACCACTGTGTCTATTGGGTAACTCAAAAATTGTATAAGTTAACACTTTATACGGTAATATACAGCGTGGTAGGACATCGATTTGCAAACTGCAACCATGAATTCAGCACATGACTCCAGACCCCCTAGCGTAGAAATTGGTCGTCGGGTATCAAAAAAACAGCTGTTTCATAGAAAAGTGACCTACGCGGTCAAAATGCATGGAACAACTTTTTTTTTTAATAACCGACGATTAAGATCAATTCAGAGGGGTTCAGAATCATGTATTGAAACTATGGTAACAGGTTGCGCGTCTATGTCCCTATCACCCTGTATAAAATCTAGCTACCTTCCAATTTGGTTATACGAGAGCAAAATAAATAAAATTCGTTATCATGCAAAATTAAAATAAGATTCCAACAAAAATATGGTATAATTTGGAAAATGACACACTACAATATACAGCCTGTTTTACGTGTACCAGGGGCTGCAGTCTCCACATTCATAGAGATTGCTTTACGACCGATTCGGTCGCAAAGTCCTATCACTCCATACATTACACCTGTCAATCCGGGACTTTGCGACCGAATTCGGTCGTAAAGCGATCGCTATGAAAGTCGAGACTGCAGCCCCTGACGAATTGATGTTTTGTTATAAAACCGTTCTTAGGAAGCTTAATTTAGGATATCTTCGTTTCTTTCGAATATCCAGAAATGTTTGAAAAACTTGGCGGTAGTTTAGAATTTTATCAGGCGGAAACAAAGCCGCCTACGAAGGATATGCCGCATCGGGCCGCACCTCAAGAATTGCAGGTGCTAGAGAAAGTGACTGACTTGATGCCTCCCAAAAGCGTCTCTTAGAAGGATTTACACTTACACCAGAGAGAATAAGGCATCAAAAACCAAGTATCACTAAGGGCACCAAAGAAAGCCCTGAAAACTCCACGAATTTTTTTGAAATCTCTACAAATATCAACAGTATGACGACTTATAAATCTGTTTGACTCACCCCTCCTTATCCGAGGTGATCTTCTTCATGAACTCCTGGACCTGCGGCTTGGAGCTGTGGTCTCCAAAGTACCGCTGGAAGTCCTCAATAGTCTTGTGGTGCGTCAGTACGTTGCCGGTGCCGCCGCCAATCTGCTGCATGTAGTTACGGGCGCGCATGATCACTTCTGAGAGTTGCAGCTGGAAGTTGGAAGGGCCAAGGTTAAAACGAGCGTCGTGTATGCTTGTGTTGTAAGCCAACTAGGTATGTTGTGCTTGTATTGTCTTTACGTGTTAAAAAAATCCATTGGACTAAGTTTAGACGGAAGAAGTTCGCCAGACAGAAGGGTAAAGGCAATTAAGAGTTGCCAAAAAGATAAGGTAAGAGCTTTTTGCCATCAGACGTACTAAGAAGTATACAAGCAGGGTAGCGGGATTGTCCGAAAGGGTTACCGCTGCCCTGGAACATAAAGGGCTAAGGAAGGAACACGGGTGGGTTTTAGTCAGTAAGAGTCTGACACTCCCTTCTGCTCCACCCAGAGCGGGAGGGGTCATTTGATGATTTCCCATCCTCAAAAAAAAAAAAAAAAAGTATACAAGCTGTTGTTTTGCATCCTCGTCAAATTTCAGGAGGATGTTATGAAAGACATAAATAATCAAATAAAATTACGATCCCTGGTAAATAATGAATACATACTTCTTTTTTTAGTTATTTAAGTTTGACAGTATTTCAGAATACATTACTTTCAAAGAACAGAATCGCCGAATCTCGTTATGGTATCGTATAAGCGGCCGCGTTTTTATGGGTGTGTAAAAGGGTAGTTAGAGTGGTCTCACACAGCCCGCGTTTTAAAATGCGTGTCCCACACATGCCGATTTCAGAAATATAGAAAGAAAAAAAAATACCTACTTATTTTATTATTGATTTGTGTCGAGAATCAGTAGCATAGTAACCTTGAATTTGACGAGGATGCAAAATAACACCTTGTATAGAGGAAGTACTAATCGATATTGCTAGACCCAACCCATGCTTGCCAAAGGCATCACCATGTTTCTAATGATACATTTGACTTTACGTAAGCGAGTAAAAATCAACATTATACCTGGCTTGCCTTAGCTTTTTGGCGCGATATTGTCAAAAAGCAAATGCAACTCAGGTAAAATGTTAGTTGCCATGATGACAATAGCTATCTGTTGAGGTAGTCAATCACCATGGAAGATCTCCTATAACAACGGTCAGTGACCCAAAAAGTATACGATGGTAAATATTTCTATGAAAATTATCATAATGAGCAACTTACAAGTAACTGCGGCCTGCCAAGCGCAGTCAGTTTGACTGCCATCAAACCTGTGCTACTGGTGATGCCTGAAAAATAAAAGTGAAGATAATTCAGTACAATTCAATATGAACTTTGCGTCTTTCAAAGTAATGTTCAAATTAAAAATGATAAACGGGATTACATAAATAATAGTTGACAACTTGGCACCGAAAACAATAGTGTAGTAGACATGACAGTAGCATGAAAATAAAGAGAATATTTGAATCGAACTAATATCAATAGAGTTAGGACTAAGGAGAATATTCTTATAGCTACCATGAACTTCTATCTAGGTCATGAAGCCTTGGTACGTGGTCAATCAAGACCCAAAACCAGTGCGGATATATCAATTGAACGATAGTGTCCGGCGCAGAAAAACATCGCGGGCATTACGTAATAACATGATGTATGTTGTTCTATTAGTTACGAGAGCAAGTTCAAAGAAAAGATCAAAGATTTTGTGATATATGACTACAAAGGGAGTGAACACTGAGATGTGGGCTAGTAAAAATGTATGAAAGAAGACATTTTGCGCCGAACCCAAATAAATAAGGATAAGTAGGTAAGATTGGAATATGTTGCTTTTGGGGAACGTTTATTTCGATTTGAGAAATGTACTGCGAAAAAGGGGCCGTGTTAAAATTAAAAACAGTTAGGTAATGAGAGATTTTGCTGTGAAAAGTGACGAAATATGATGAGATTTCATTCAAACTACTAGATAAAGATATAAAAATAAGGTCAACGAAAGGGAAGCCTAGAAAACATAGGAAGGAAGGTCATTGATGGAAGGTCGTTGGTGACTAATATAATGCCAGAAATGGATGACAGGCCAGAAGCAACCGTCTCTCTTCCACCTAAGGTCCAAAATAACCAAGTCCTCACCAGCAACAGCATCAATACTCTTCAGGAAGGCCTCCATGTTCTTCTCACAAGAGGCCTCATTGAGGTAGAAGTATGTCCTGGCGCTGGTCACCTTGTACCGCCTGTCTGCGAACCTCTGTTCCACATGGTACTGCTTAAGCTGACCCTCTTCTGCCTTGTCACCGCATGCTGATATTGAAGCACTGGAAATTGATGGTTGGTGGTTAGAAATGACCGAGAAATAAGATTGAAATTTGGCTAACTATACAGTTGTTTGGGTATGGGCCATTTTTGCTTTTGAATTTAAATCAATCCCAGGTTTGGGTCGAAAATATGTGTAGCCTACCTATAGCTTTTGGCTAGTTTGTAAGTGTGTAGTTCATGTGCGTCTTTCTTTTTGTCATATGCGTTTTATTTGTGCAAAATATACCATTTTTCTTTCTATTCTTTTTTTATATGTATGAAAAATCGGTCTAGTTAGAGGATCTCTGAAAAGGTATTTTCTAAAATTGATTCTGTAATTTTATTTATTTTTGTATATGCCAACTTTATTCAGTGTCGTTCGAGCCATATTCCATGTTTAGCCTTTAAAATAAGCCCTATTTTTACCTTATCTAAATCAACCACATCAAAATAAAATTCACTAGATAAAATTTCAATCATCAGCATGATCTTTTGAAGTATTGTTATCACAGAAACACAAAACCCTGCTACTACACATGGTTTGTTCTTTAACAAACTTATAATACCCCTCTGTTTTTGTCGGGAGTTAAAAATACACATGTCATACTCAGGAATTCATTCCACACACCTCGGGATCGTTAATATTAAGTATGAGTTGTAAAGGAGAAGTAAACGTTAAAATTTTACAACTTACTAGAAATAGCAAGCTGCCAACAATATAGTAATAATAATAAATTAGGTTCTGCAACGGTTTTCGATTTAAAATTATGGCAAGTGGGGCAAAAAGTGCCAGAGGCGAGGCTGGGAACCGACAAAAAGCCTCAGACCATCAGTGCGATGGACCGACGACCTTATAAAACCTGTAGGATTAAAGACATACTAGAGACAGAAAATCATGGAAATCCCACTAAACGAAACCCTAAACCTGTAGCAGTGTTCAATCATAATCTCAGATAATTTACATTCGATCGCCACTTAATCAGTTATCTACTTTAGTAAAATCTATTTTAAGTGGATTTTTGAGTGACCATTTGTAAAGGTCCTAATAAGATTTTGGTTGCAATGGAATTTGAACTTTGTTAAGTATGACGTTCAGTTTGTTGTTCCATAACAAACTACTTGCAGAACAAGTTCGGGGATGTGTGGAAGATGAGTACCTTAACGTGTAAGGCAGAAGAAACATTAAAGAAGAGTGCCGTGCTTGGCTTTCTTGAGCGGCGGGGCAGCAGGTACTTGGCGACCGTATCCCGCGGCTGCGCTCGTCGTCCGAAACGCCGTCCTTGTAAAAAGAAGCCCTGTCGGCGGTGCTTCAAAAAACATCCGCGTCCATGCTGTTCTTAAACTTATAAGCGTTTTTGAATGTCTTTAGAAAAAGTAAATAGTCATTTTAAATTACTTGTTTCTTAATCTTAATAACCTCCTTAGATAAAGGCAGGTTGGTCTGTGGATGGGTGACCATCTTTACATACCGAGACCCCTCCGTGCCTCGGAAAGCACGTTAAGCCGTTGGTCCCGGCTGTCATTCGTGGATCTTTGACAGTCGTTACGGGTAGTCAGAAGCCCGAAAGTCTGACAACCAGTCCGTTGGTGTAATTGCCGTATGGCGTTCCAGTGTGAGAATAAATAAAATAATAAAATAATAATAACTTGAAAATTATCTCAAATTCCTGGCTCTAATATAGCAGTTGGTGCAAATGTGTTAAAGAAGAACATCCACACTTCCAAATCATAGCAATTTCCTTATCAATTTATACGCACATCAAGTTTATCAATGACTAACACGCGCCAAGACAAGTGCCAACTGTAGTAGACATTCATCAATTGATGACACTTTCATTGCTATTATATAACGCTCCACTTTCGTGGAGTGACTCAGACTAATACATTGTTAATCTGTGCTAAGAGCTATGGCACTCATCGCCGAATTCTGAAATGTCACTCAGTAACTGCCTATTCGAATGTGAATGTGAAGACTATTTGGGTATTTTTTTTTTCTTTCTCTGTTATTTATTTATTAAAAATTTCGTAAATAAGACCTTAACAGCTATAACGCCAATGCAATGTTACTACCACAAAGTTATAGTTTAAATGATGGTCTGGCAGTGTAAATGTCCTTTCTATGGTATTGTTCATAGAGCCGTTGAGCTCTTTAAGTTCTGAGTTGAGCTACACGATTACTGACAAATGCTTGCACTGACTGGACTGGTCCACTCAAATCTTTCCTGAAAAGGCCATTTCTGACACGTAATCTACATGGTCCTCACATGATCTGGCCAAGATTGGATGGACTTTACAAGAATTTGACCCCTGAGTTTGTTTCGCCATTTCTTCTAAGGGGTAGTCAGATAGGAATCCATCTAGCTTATTTTTTTTTGTTTATATGACGAGTAAAAGTGATTCCGATATTCTATTTACCGAATACATCATTTAATTTCATCAGTTAAGGGCGTCTTTTTCGCTTTAAGGTGTAATTTAATAGTGAAAAAAAAGACAACAAACGAATGATTTAAAGTTAAGTCAGATATACGGCATTTACTGAGGGGTATTCTGGGAAGCCGGCCTACCTAAATATGTACCGGAGACTTTCTAATTGGATGCCAATCTAGAGGAAAATTAGGAAGGGTCTTGAGTTATACTATTTTAGTAAGACTTACTACACATATCAAAGCAATTTCTAATTTTTCAACCTTTTATGATTTTAATATGTTTATGTCGACGACGACACAGACTCCAAAGTCATCCATACTCTCCTACTTCTTTCAGGCAGGTTTTATTTTTAGTGTCTACCAGTGTCAGCAAAGCGTTACGTATGATCCTTATCGGTAACACATGGTTGAATCCTCATTACCACTAGCCATGACACGATCCTAGTTTTCATAACACAAAGGCGAATCTAATCGATTCTTATGAAACAATCATTCTCTAAATGACTCTTCACTCGCTCCACACATCCCATCGTTCATTAACCTATATTCCGAACAAATGACTATCGTCATCAACTTAAAAATAAACTTCTAAGAATCCACTTTCACTATCAAATTATTGGCACGCTTCGTTCAGATCCATCCAATTCAATATCGGCCTAATTTTCTTGGTTATACGGTGCAAATTAAGTTGTTAAAATATGGATCATATTATAATTTGCATGCTCTCGACTCAGTCTTGACGTATCTAGGTCATCTTAATAGTCCATTGAAAGTTATTTTCGGTTGCACTTTCTCCGCAGTTTTTTCTACATTGTAACGAAGTATTTGGCAGTACAAATTAGTAGGCTAGCTGCTCGGTACGGATAGGATACTTATCTATTATTTATAAATCAAGACTGATCACTAGGTTCACAGGCTGTCTTAAAAATATCGCTTTTAGCGATAAGACCACCCATTGTGCCACCCCTTGTAAAATTATACAATTATACCCGTAGTTTTTATGGTGTAGGCACATAATAAAGAATATCGTATCTATCTATCTAGCATCACGTTCATGTTCTTTTGCCGCATTATGATCAGAGAAACATTAGTTAGATAACCATATATCTCGTCTGTCAGACGGGCGGAAGGTGTTACCTGCCCCAGCAGTCTCGACATTCATAGCGATCGCTTTACGACCGAATTCTGTCGCAGTCCTGTCACTCCATACATTTCACCTGTCAATTCGGGACTTTGCGACCGAATTCGGTCGTAAAGCGATCGCTATGAATGTCGAGACTGCTGGGGCTGGACACCTATATGAAAGGCGATTTATTTGTACTGTTGTAAATACTATCTTTTTACGGACTTATGATCAGCACTGCGCTGCTGTTCCCTGATTTATGTTGAACGCTGTTAGAGCGCTAAAATTGTCTTTTGGCGTGTGGCCGAAATCGGAACTAACGTTGCCATCTTGGAGTGTACAGTCACGAGCAAAACTATGTATACACACTCGGGTTTATTCAAAACCGATTTACTCCTTTATTTTTGAATGAAATTTTATATTGTTACGAACATAGCATTTTCGAACCCATAGGTTTATGTAATATGTCGTATTTCAACGTTGCATTCGTTATTTCACGAAAAAACACAATTGAAAGTTGCCAAGTGTTGACATATTGGTGCTCGTGACTGTACTATCATGGTGTGAAGTATATTCTAAGAAGGTTAATTCAGGACATGAATAAGGAGTTTGTCTTATGTATGACAAAGTCAATGACCTGCTCATAAGAATGGCGGAGTTATATGGATTATCTAAAAAAAAAACATCCCAACTTTTAAGACATCAAACCAATATAAAACTACCCACGTCGAACTCGCAGAGAAATGATTCCCGAGAGTAATAGTGTTACTTAGCTACATTAATTTTGTGATCCGTTTCTTGCTAAACTCATGATCACGTGATTTTTTTACGCGTTTTTGAATGTTATTAATATAGACACGGCGCCAACGCATGTTTGAATTGATCCCACTCTTTACACAGTTCTACTCATAGAAATATTTATATCTATGGTTTTTCTAGTAGGTAGTGACAGTACAAAATATATTTTTATCGTCAATGGAATTTACTACACTTGGCTAGCAAATCAAAATCAAAAGTCATTTATTCAAATTAGGCTGAGAATCAGCACTTTTTGAACGACAAAATTACATAGGACAGTTCCCCAAAAAGCCCGCCTTTCACCAATTTCCTAGTGCTTTAAGCTGGGAAGAAGAAGTGATGCAACAAATTCCTTAGCAGCATATCTGCCTGTTAAGTTAAAAGAACTTGAATGATTTACGTTTCTGATACTGCTAATCACCCCCGACAAGTAACGAGTAAAAGTCCCAATTCTATATGAGTCGTTAAACGGACATACAGTGCGTCAGAAAATCAACTTTATTTGTTTAAATATGTTCACAATTAATTAGATAGTGACGTCAGATACGAGTTCTCATTTGTCGACACGAATCGAATGAAGCCTTATCCAGTAACTGTTAGTTGTAATTACTTGAGGGATATTGACATATGCCTACTGGGCTATCTTTTACGATAGATATACTCAAAAAAAAAGTACAACAACCTATCTATAAAAAAATTTGAGATATTTTTAGACCCTACAAGGTTTTATTTTAGCCTGTCTCAGTAAAAAGTAAAAACCATGTAAATAACTCAAAATAAACGTAACTACACTATTTTACTTATGTATGACCTACACACATATAAAATACATATAATGTTAAAAACACTATGAAAAACTAATAATAATAATCTATCCAACAATGTTTCACATAAAGAAACCATTTACAAGAACAATGATCGAACTAAAATGTAATAAGAAAATAATGAAACAGTGAAACGTGAAAACAAAAAGTGAAGGTCAACCATGATGAAACGTCTACGTCATATGACGTTTTAATGACAGTTACGTAATGACAGCTATAACATGTCAAAAATACCTCGTCCCGTACGCCATCAACGAGTGACAAGGCTCAATGAAACAGGACCTTGGTCCACAGGTATTTTCGTCACGCTACACAAAACTAGTGGAATGATAAAAAAGAAAAAAAAAGAAAACCCGGCAACGACTAGATCTTGAAAATTGCTTGATTGTTTTAGTAATTCCGTCAATCGTTCACTGGTTAAACTGCCACTGAAATGAGGGGGAATGGTTTAGTAAAAAATGGTAAAAAGTAAAAAAAAGGATATGCATGTACAAAAAATCTATCTACTCTTAATCTCTTTTATCTTCTTTCCTATGTAATAATAAACTTGTAACTGAAAATGCGAGTTCGTAGATGTATACCTACGAGTATAAATCGGACGCTGTAATTATGTCCTCAAGAACCCCGCAGATTCGATACTTAAACAAAATCACACGCAACGAGAACAAAATTAAGTCCAAGGCCGAAACTGTTTTTTGCTAAACTATACGCTAATTAGAAATACGTGATGACTATCTTTGTAGATCGAAACAAAGAAGCAGAAGGTTGGACATTATCACAACAAAGAGTGTATGAGAGATAAACGTTTTTCTTCACAATTATGCGAGGCGAGCGAAACCAAGGTGTTTTCCACCGGCATGGAGTTCTGTCAAGAGTTTCAATTTATTATGGTTTAGGCTCGTAATATAATCATTTATTTATTTTTAAAGCGGATACAGTCTGTTACAATAAATCATTAAATAAATTATAATTTAGGAATAAATCGAAAAGAGAATTAAATCTGGCTGATTCTAATAATTTTATTGTTTTGTACAGACGCCAGCACATCAAGCTACTACAATCTGTCAAATTTCTTTAATCGATTTGTATATTTGTTTGATTTGTCGATCTTTAATCGACAGTTTCGGGTAGCTTGACCTGCTGGCGTCTGTACAACATACTTATTTTTTTGAATTTTAATGAAATATGAATGATAGATACAATTTTAGCTAATGACTAATTAGAAACATGGGGAACTCATTACTTAATTTTAACACATAACACTTCCATTTATTTTGTAACTTTAATTGAATTGACAACGTAACTAGGTTAGGTTAGGTTATTAAAAATGGCTCTACTTTTTAAATTCCACGTATTATGTCGTAGGTATGTCATATATTCCATTTTTCTTACTAATTAGCCTCGCAGTACACAAATAGTCCCCTTTTTTACTGTACTTTTTTCCTCATTTCTCCCCGCTGGCCTCAGTCATCATCGTTCAGCCACGCTTGATCTTCACCTTGAAATCGTTGCTATGCGAGGCACACGTCATGACGTATAAGGCCGTAACCGACATAGGATGAAATTGTTGTGTTACAATGTACGCTAGTTACGAACACGTTTTTATGGGTTTTAGTGAGAATGAAATGTTTTACTATTGGCGACAGCGGTATTAAAGACTATGATTTAGAATGGTTATACTTATAATCAATATACGAGTAAATGTTGCACAACCAAATTGATTTAACATTATATTTAATCTGCATTCGC
Source organism: Apamea anceps (assembly GCA_951799955.1). Classification (NCBI taxonomy): domain Eukaryota; kingdom Metazoa; phylum Arthropoda; class Insecta; order Lepidoptera; family Noctuidae; genus Apamea; species Apamea anceps. The sequence continues at coordinate 3,120,588 of OX637520.1, read as the reverse complement.
GATTTATTTGCCAAAAAGGTAAACGAATATGAGTTTATGAAAAAATCACTTTAATTCCTACACAATAAAGTTCAGTTTACGCTACAACTTTAAACATTTTTATAACTTTTTCAATAGGTAGTGGTAATGCTAGTCACTCTGAAATCAACTTCATTTTCATTCAATAAAGTTGATATTTGTTTAACTTGAAATAACATCCATTTGAAACATTAGTTTGAATCTTTAGATGGGTTATCGTTTAACTAATTTTTTCATAAAAAAAACTCAATTTTTTTAAACATTATGTTATCTTCTAAAATTTTAACGGTTTTAACCCGCAGTTTTTAAAAGCCCCTTCAAATTAATCTCTTAACAAATCTCATGTTCACCACCTAAATCCGCTTCCTAATATCAATGAGCTAAATTCTGCTACTAAAAATGACAGCTGCGATCGACCTTTTTTTTTTTTGTCATATTGACAGCAGCTGTACAACGATCGCAGCTGTCATTTTGGTCTAGCAAATTAAAAATCAGAGTGTAACGTGCGTGACTCATGTCATTTGAGAATAGATTTGCTACCGATCTATTCTGTAAAAATCTCAGCGTGGTGACGTAACCAAAGTGAGGATGAAGTGCTGGTGTCAGTAGTGTGCCATGACAGCTCATGACCAGGTGCAATGACAGCTCACTTCAACCTCACTTCACCTAAGATTTCACGGTTAGATTTTTACAGAACAGACCAGCTGGTCATCAGAGTTCGGCCTTTTAGAAAACGTCACCCTAATTGCGTAACACACTATCAACCACAATCTGAATCATTTTGAAGGATATTGCTAATCCATTGCCTGATATGTTCGAAAACTGTGTCTGCTCAACAACGTAAATAACGCAAAGAATGTTGTAGAACTGTCAAAATTAAAGCCATTCCTGCTGTTAGTGTTTCGCAATTACCCCGTGGGTATTAGTTTGTAACTACAATATAAAACGTAGATGATTGTAATAGGTATATTATTTTTCAGTCCGTTTAATTACTGTCTTGCAGGTACTGTAGAAGTGTAGAGGCTTGTCTGCCGAAGACGACCTCATATGATGCAGGCCGGCTATATTTTAGCGCGGGTTACATTCGAACGTTCAAGCTAGTGTCAATTATTTTATATTAGGATTCTTGTTTAGAACAGTCAGTGATAATTTAGACAAATATATGTAAAGACATTCTGCGAATATAATCTTAAAGGAGTCATATTATAGTGTTTGATTCCTCCCGTTACCTCAGAGGGCTCTTCTAGTCCTCTACAGTACCTACAAGACAGTAATTAAACTGACTGAAAATTACACAGAGAACAGAAACGCCGTTAATTGACTTGTCTCTGAAGCTAATATTCAATTAGTCACAGAAGGAAGGAGGTTCTGTCAGAACGTGAGGTTTTACAAAGGTTTTATGTTTTTTTTTTAGAATATTATGTAGATACTGTTAGCCATACGTTCAACATAACAAAACAAAGTCGGGTTAGTTATACCATAACTAAGAACGGCTGGACTTTTGTGATCTTTGATTTGTTGGATTTGTCTCCGCCCCGAATAGCAGAATAACTATTAAAAATATAGGAAAAAAATTACGAAAAAATAATAATGAAGATAATTCATCTTCTCATACATTTTGTATGGAACGACTTTTTTGAAGATATCTCGAGGATGAATTGACTGGTTTAAATAATGATTCTGAGGCGGTGCGAATTTACGAAGTACGTCAGATCAGCTTGTTGTTAATATATATACGAACAAAAGAATTCAGTACGTCAAAATTGTGGAAAGTATTTTGCAATAAAAAAATAAATCAAAATGTTAATTAAGTAATAAATGTTAACATCACGCAACCACGGGTAAATAGAGACTATTACACGAAATATTTCCATGCACACAAAAATCTTCGCAACTTTGTTATTATTGATTAAACTGATCTCGTTTCCATCCTGTATACCGTAACTCTACATCGTAAGGCCCTTTGTACACGGCACGGCTTTACGGTACGACGTATAAACCACGCCGTAGATAAAACGTGTCTGTCAACAAGCTTCCATAGTGATCCACACAACACTGACGACCGAGCCTACACACGGCGTATAAACCGTGCCTACACGGCCTACACACGGCGTATAAACCAACCGTAGAAAACATGTCCGTCAACAAGCTTCTATAGTGATCCATACAACATTGACGATCGTGCCTATACCCGGCGTATAAACCGCGCCGTAGAACAAACGTGTTCGTGTACAAGCTTCCAGTGCAGCTTGCAGTGATCCATACAACACAAAAAAAAAATTATGGACGACGTCCATAAATTAAAGATTTTTTTGTGTGAATTTTTACTATAATTATGTAATGTAATGATATTTACCTCACTTCTCGCTTCTCAGCCTCCTCCTGTGACAGATCCTCCTCTACGGAGTAATCGAGGATTGACTTCACTCCGAAAGAGCGTAATCTGAAATAAGACAGACGTTTACATTGGTTGAATCTCGTGAAGAACTTGAAGAATAGAGATTAACATGTCTCTTCTTCATGTTTCAGATTTTGGAAACCTCCTACCTATTTGAAGGAAGACGTAGTATTATTGTAATTTGTGATATAGATTCGACAAGACACTTTATTTTTATTATTTGCTGTTTGCAATAGAATTTCACTGTGTGAAAATTTAGACCTTCTACCTATTATGGTTCATTTCATTAGATATAGTGGCTGATAGACGGACGGATGGACGGACAGCGGAGGCTTAGTAATAGGGCTCCGTTGGCACCCTTTGGGTAAGGAACCCTAAAAAGGGTTATAAAGAGGATTACTTAGACTCAGTCGTTTATTGACGAGGGACAGGAAAAAACTGCAAATCAGTGAGTAGTACTGAGTGGAGATTTCATTGGGGCTATTAATGCGGCCACCAATATTTAGCCCAAGCAATAATATTAGATAGTTATAGAACCAATGATACGAAAATAAGAAGATCGGGAGCTATAAATGATAATCTCATTGCACACAATGGTGTAGTTAAACCTTTTGAAGGTAGTAAAAAGCAAAAATCGCGTGAATGAAAATGGCAGTCGAAATCGTAAGCCATCTTATATTCAATTAAATCTTACAGGTCATTTGATGTTACCAGGCAATGAAATAACAATTAAAATTCTGTCATTACTCATGCGTTATTGCTAATTGCAGCTCGTAAACTCATTATGTTTGTGTTACACGCTACTATAAATGTTACGATCAGAGAGCTGAATTATACACAAAGGGTAGTCCCCAAAACCACAGAATTCTTTTTATTAGCGAACAATAATGGTCATGGCGACGGCAAACTAAATTGTATCCGCCCAGAATTTGACAATAAGTTTGGCGCCTTCAGTAGCGCCCATCATTTCCTGTACTGCAGTAGATACCTACCACCTATCACAGATTTTGTTGGTTACCAAGGAGCTAAGGAGCTGCTGTTTTTTTTTTTTAAATATAAATCTTTGCCCCACACCAGGAATTACTCCTGTATCGTGGGTGCGTTTACAAACATTTAAACTCAAATACACAAACAGCCAGACCCGGAACAACTACCTGTAGGCAATACAAATATTTGTTCCGTGCGGGAATCGAACCCGCGACACGCAGCGCAGCAATCGATTGCTCAGCCACTACGCCAACGGTGTCGTCAAAATTTTAATTCTTTGTTATTTGCTACAGTATGATTCGTCTCAAACATGTATGACGTAAATGATTGAGTGGTAGCTTAATCAGTCTCTTGCATTTGGGTTAGTTCCGTGTAATTTTCGTCTAAATCTTCATCTGCCTTCACTTCGCTCCTTGCCATTGAGTAAAAGGTACATTGAACCTTTATCAACGATACACCATGACTTGGGGCGAAAGATTCCTTATCGTTACAGAATATGAAACTTAATCTTCTACTTCATTAATTAAATAAAGTATATTTACCTCTCGATGGTTGGTTTGATGGTGTTCTGATCCTCGCCTGCGACGAACTGGCCATAGAAGGTGGCCTTCATAAATACCTCGAACATTCGCTGCCCCACCACCTGACGCATCCGCTTCATCAACTGTGGACATAGAAAATATAGAAGTTAGAATTACCGTTAAAGTTATACAATAGACGAGAGATACAAGCGACAATTCAGAACCATCAGAGATTCCTACAAATGGGATTGCCATTGGTTGTTGGCGACATCTTCCTTAAAATATATATCTATTCCAAAAATCTTTTTCACCATCATCATCGACCTCTCCCTGCTACATTTATTTGGGAATACACGTGTCTAAAACCCTTCGTCATTTCAGTATTCTCTTCTTTCTTAGTTATACCTATCATCTTTTACACTATCCAAACATACCTATTAAAATATCTACATGCTCATCTTCATCTTACATATTCATCTTCATGAATTGAGTAATGGTGGTAAACTTTTTCCCAATGTAAGACAATCTGTCCTTAGCTTCTTCATCATCAATATTATTATTCAGTCATGGTCCTAAGTTATCCTAGCCATCCCTTGATACATTAATGGCGTGCGAGTAAATGATGACCGAGATTAAAATTACCATATATAACATTATCATAATATATCTACATTTACATCGCTACCACAAATACTATTTACTTCCCTCTCGTTCAATTTAGATAAAAGCCCGCATTTTCTTTGACAAGTATTTTCAGAGTTGTTTGTACCATGAAGGTAATGTATATAGAGGTACACTTTGCCAAGTTTTCCCAAGAATGTTTTTCAATAAAGTAAAAATGATGATATAGAAAAGTTTGGAGCTATAAATGGACTTAGAAAAGCAAGAAAATGTATTTCTAATGTCTATTTTTCATGTACTTAATAAGAGTGAAATTGTCGTTCTATCCGAGGAAAAGTACCTATTGCTAGATAACAAAGAGCATAACGATAAAAAAATTGTAAAAAACTAACAGAAAACACGAGCAAGTAAAAAAATCCTTTATTACAATGTAGGACCAGCCTATAATATTTTTGATACTTAATAGATTTCACAAAGGCATTCAACACGCATGACACTGTTCTGCGATCAAACGATGTTCGTTCGACTATTTTCATACTACCGACCATAGATATAGGAATTACATTTCTTTGCTACCGACAGAACTACCATTTTGTGTATAAACTCGCAATATTGATACAACAGCAAACCCATTGTCAAGGTTATAAGAAGAAATCTATTTCCAGCCAAGCCACGCGTACATACAAGCAAATATAACCCTTACGCAATAAATATAATGCATATGTTCGCATATTTGGAGTTTTCGTACTTATGTCAGCTGTTTAAATACTGGTTCCATACAAGTTGTTGCTGATGAGTATAAAAACCTAGTCCATCCTCCCACGCTATACTTACTAGTCACATGACTCACAATTCTATTTATATTGCCCTAAAATTGAAAATTCCTTACACCCGTTTGAATGCTTAGAGCTGCCGCGTAGGATTCTATCGCTTTATTGTTAGCACTTCTTTAGCCGCATTTCCAATTTGCATTATTGGCAAATCTTCTATAATTATACATAGTAGTTTAGCCATTTTCACGACATCCTTTTTTTTTTTTTTTTTTTGAGGATGGGAAATCATCAAATGACCCCTCCCGCTCTGGGTGGAGCAGAAGGGAGTGTCAGACTCTTACTGACTAAAACCCACCCGTGTTCCTTCCTTAGCCCTTTATGTTCCAGGGCAGCGGTAACCCTTTCGGACAATCCCGCTACACTTCACGACATCCTTAGCTCGTATTTCTTTTATCTATACTAGTAATAAAGCTGAAGAGTTTGTTTGTTTGAACGCGCTAATCTTTGGAACCACCAGTCGGATTTTGCATTTGACAGCCAGCCTATTTAGATTCTTGATGCTATTTAACATCACGCCATGACCCTCTGGAGCCGTGAACAAGAAAAAAAGTTAGAAGGAACGCTAAACGAAAATGAAGTAATAGCGTAGGCGGGCGATGCGATGCGACGCGATGGGTCGGGGGACAAGAACGTTCACGCAGACGAAATCGCAGGCAGAAACTGGTTTCCTATACAACGTGTTTTTTTTTATATCCCATAACTCTAGGGGGTCATTGTACTCACCATTATGAACAACTTTTACTATAAGACCAAACCTGAAAGCGCGAAAAAAATCAGCTGTTCCCTACATTTATATTTGTATAACTTGTCAAAATGTAGGGAACACCAGATTTTTGTTTCGCGATTTCGGGTTTGGTCCCATAGTAAAAGTTGTTCATAATGATGAGTACAATGAACCCCTAGAGTTATGGGATATAAAAAAAACACGTTGTATAAAAGCTCACGTACATATTTCTTCACTTCAATAGAGATTTACCCTGCGCATGACCTTTGAGTCTACTGCTACATATGTATGTAAAGTCTATTCAAAGTAATCTTTTAAATTGATGTTATTTGAAGTTTTTTTTTAAACAAAAACACAAACAAATATCAACTTCATTCTAATCGCAATTAAATTGATTTCAGAGTGACTAGCACTATTGAAAAAGTTATAACAATGTTTGAAGTTTTAGCGTAAACTGAACTTTATTGTGTAGGAATTAAAGTTATTTTTCCATAAACTCATATTTGTTTACATTTTTGGCGAATAGCTCGTGATTCAAACAGGCATTATAGGGTGTTCAGAACTCTGCAATGCGCAATTTTTATGCGATTTTTGTTTGATTCAGAAATATTGCATGGCTTGTTCATATGGCATGCACAATAGCCTTTTTGCTAGTTCAATTTTACAACCTCTCAACACGCTAGGAAAAGCAATATAGGATATAATAAAGGATCCAAGAATTCCCAGCTCCGTTTATTACAAATCAATCAGAATTATGGAATGTTGCTAGGTATAAAAAGAAGTCTAAAACGGCCTAGTTATAATTAAATCTTGATAACACCATAATGACGTGTAATCCGATAACAAAGGTTCCTCATTAATCATCAAGATAGGCTATTTTTATATGAACCCTGACGAGCAAAAATCTAAACTTTCCTTCTTCATGTATTATGTAAAAGCGAGTAGTAAATTCAAAGTGTAAATAAATACAGACAGTTAGGTATTTGCAGTCGATGCCAAACGGTAATTTGCGAACATACACCTTCACTTTTCATGAGTATTTTGAGTACAGACGTGGATTGCACCTCACCGATCTATCGGCATTGAGTCACGTGGCGGATGATGGCCACTCTCTCTCAAAGAGAAGAGGCCAGTAGTGTAAGTAAGGTCCTTCGTAGATACACATTTTTCGTGAGCGTCAAAATGAAGGGACCAAATCTCCAATCTCTGTCATACATACATAAAGAAATAATACCAATAATCTACTATTTCCTACCTTTGCTATAATTTTAGCTACCTCATCATCAGTGATAGGAATAGGTAGTGCCTATTTGCCTAAACTTCGAAGAACAGAGACAAGAAACGGAGACTTCCTTAGGACTAAATTTTTTCCGGGTTTTTTTTTTCCCGAAATTCGGGACAACACTTTTAAATACATTAAAAAAATATGTTATTTGGAATAAATAATTCGCCTATATTTACCTAAAGTTTGCGACTAGACATAACATTTATAATTTATAACTCCATAATAATAACTTATCCTATATGGGCTCTAAAGGAAAAATAAAATACATAGAATATTGTTGTAAGTTACAACAATATTCTATGTGCTTTTTTCGGGACAGGTGTCCCGGAAAAAATTTAGTCCTAAGGAAGTCTCCGTTTCTTGTCTCTGTTCTTCGAAGTTTAGGCAAATAGGCACAACCTATTCCTATCACTGCTCATCATATACATAATATTTTGACAAAATGCTTGGTCCCTCCATCATGATGTCAAGATGGAGGGACCAAACTGATAGACTACTCCCTAGAATGTTCTACCTATGTAGTTTTATAATACCTTAATTCTACCTGAATATTATTGATTTTGGCTGCCCGAAACATATATCGTTTTAAAAATATCGATTATATAAGTTGGTCCCTCCAAATTGACGATTCAATTGTTTGGTGCAACAGGTAAATGGGCGATTTATTTTCGATCTTCGAAGGATAAATATTAAATACCTATTTACTACCTTCTAATCGTGCAAAATTGGCTGGAGCATCTACAGGTAGATGATGCTATACGATATATACCTATATATTTCTCGCAGAACGCCGAAATATTCTAGAGTGACGACCGCGTACCGGGAGGCGCAACGTCCGTAAGTCCCCAACAAGGTGGAACGATAACCCGGTGAAGGTTACAGGAACCCACTGCATGAGGGAAGCACAGAGGATTGATAATGGCAGTGCTTGGGCGAAGCCTATGTCCAACAGTGGACGTCTTTCAAGTAAACGATAATGATACAAATAGTGCGATTTTGTAAATGATAACCATGTGCAAAATGAAATAGGTGTGGAGATGGCGGGGGCCGGTTATCTCAACGGAGTAGCCTTGACAATGAACACATAATGAGCTCGCGCGTCGCTCAGTCGCTCTTTGTAACAATGACTCATTAGCATTTCGAACCCGATTTATTGTTATTTGAGTAGTTCAGAGAGATATGCGATAACTATTGCAATAACACCAAATCTAGTTTCAAATTCTATTCGCAAGAATGTTTTTGTCTACATAATCTGTGTGTGAACTATACGATGGATTAGGTGGCAGTAACTGCAAAAAATCTAGGATTTTGTACACAAATATTTCGAAGACAGACCTAAGCAAAAAATAATATATCTACAGAGTTTCTTTGTACCTGCTCAGTTTGACGATCTAAGCCGTCCCTTCATACGACCTTTACAAAGTCACATTGCAAAAACTTGATATGCGGATCCCAAACGTTATGTTAAAAAGAAACGAAAAGTTAAGAAACCTTTTGTGGATTGATTTGTAGATACATTTTGTACTGTAACGGCTGAGGCTGGAAAATGAGTATGGGGATTATCACAAGCAAAGGGAGGCCTGATCGTCCGAAAGGGTTACCGCTGCCCTGGAACATAAAGGGCTAAGGAAGGAACACGGGTGGGTTTTAGTCAGTAAGAGTCTGACACTCCCTCCGCTCCGCCCAGAGCGGGAGGGGTCATTTGATGATTTCCCACCCTGAAAAAAAAAAAGAAAAGGCCTGAGCCCAGCAGGGGGTGAAGTGGGGCTGTGGGTGATGATGACGAAAAGCAAGGCTTGAAAATACTTTATCGGGTGATTGTCGGATTCCATCAATCAATAAGTTTGCCTAGGCTTTTAACTGTATGCAGCTGAATACCAGTATTCACATGGAGTACCTGCCTATATAACCTCCACAACCTAGTTAGATTGTTGGAATTAATATCTACATATCTAACAAATAAAAGCTTGCTATGCCATGCCCCTTTATTTAAGAAAAAAAAAGGGGTCCTTTACGCAGAATTTTAGACCCTTCACAACCTAGTCGCAAAATCTAAAAATTACAACTTCGTTCGTTTTTGCCAACGTCACATTTACCTTGGCAATCATTTCTAAAACACGTGTTCCTTACATAATCAATATTGCGTTAAAAATTGCTAAAAGAGCCAAGTTTACTGAATCCAGCTCTGTTTGTATACCGTGGCTCGGATTACGAAGTAGTATACAAAATTCCATGCTGCAAGATTGATCGGTAGACTAGACTGTGCCTACATAACAGCGAACTTGAATAGTTTGTTTTACTAATTTTAGAACAAGGAAAGTTTTTGTTTTGTTGCACGTCACTCTCGGGCTAATACTATCAAAGTTTTATTTTCTTATCTCGTATCTGCACGCTGACAGCTCATACTGTGGTAAAAATATTGGCCAGCAAAGTGGTAGAGGGAATTACCGCTAAGTGTGGGCCAGATATAGATTGCTGAATTTAAGTATACTTATCGTAACTCGTTTGGGCTATCAAAATATACTATTTTATAAAAAAAAAACTGTAGACTACATACTCCAATGTGGAGAAATTTGGAGTCCTGGATACCAGAAGACTAAGGGATAGACTACCAAAACGGTGGACAGACCTGAGGGACAATTCTCGTAATTTTAAGAACGTTCACAGTATCATCATCATCATCTGCCTAGCCTTTTCCCAACTATGTTGGGGTCGGCTTCCAGTCTAACCGGATGCAGCTGAATACCAGTATTTTACATGGAGCGACTGCCTATCTGACCTCCACAACCCAGTTACTGGGTAATACGATACCCCCTGGTAAGAACGTTCACAGTATGATCTGTCAGAAAAACCTCTAATTTCTCTACATTTTTGACAAAATTTTGATAATAATTGTCGCTGAGATGAGATTGCGACTAGATTTTGAACGTTTTTAATCACGGGAATTGGAATTCTGAACCCGCCTTTCCTCTCAGGAGGCTTCAAGAATGACCCAGAAACGAGATATTTGGATCCAAGTCAGTGCAAGATAGGTAACACAAGTGGCTCTCAATCCTCAGCACTAAGGGACCGAGAATAAAGAAGATTAGACCCTACAAAGATTTTCAGACAGTAAATAAATAGGTATAAAAGACTAGCGGACCCGGCAGACGTCGTCCGCCCGGTTGAGTCATCATATACCGACAGCAGTGCCACCTACCGGGTCCAATTGTGTCCATTGAAATATACACACAAAATTTCATCCAATTTGGTGCAGTCGATCGGAAGTTATACGCGTACATACATTTCGGTGATTCATTTTTATTTGTACACCGTTAAATTTTGATCGTTTTAATCCTTAAAAGAGGTTATTGTTCTCATCATTATGAACAACTTTTACTACGTGAACAACCCTGAAATCGTGAAAAAAAATCAGTTGATCCATAGATTTATGTTCGCATAACTCGACATAATGTATGGATCAACAGTTTTTTAAAGGAATAAAACGATAAAAATTTAGCAGTGTATAGATAGATAGATAGATTCAACACACAGCGGTTATGCTAGACATAGAAAGGACTTATAAACAGGTGTGTCGAACCATTGTTCCCATATTGGACAACGGGTCGTAAAAGGCTCTCTAGCAAATAGGTATTTCAGTCGTTCGATTTGTCGTCATCGCATCGTAATTAGCCGTGCGAACTAATTACAGTGCCCATACTAAGAAGAGTAAGCCCACACAATAATAATGGAGTTTCCATGACAATCAAGACAATTCACTTTGTCTTTGTATGTGTCAGAGGAGTCAAAACGAAACAGAATTTTTGATGCGATAGGGTGAATCTTATGATTTAAATTTTAAATATTCTAGATAGACAGGCATCCGGCCCGTTTGAATCTAGAACATTCGGATTCGCAAGAATATCACTTTAGTCAATACTGTATCAGCCAGACTTAGAGTTCATGTTTACTACGATTTAGTGTTTTACTTAAGGTGGATGCTCCAAGGTAGCCCGCGAAATTCAAATTTTCTTACGTTTTTTGCAATTTTCTGGTCAGTACTAAGTTGTACGTTGATTAAAATATGATTCGCGGCCGTAAAAAATATATATTTACAGAATTATAATCAAAGTCAATAACACAACTCTCTAAGATCAAGTAATCCTACTGAATGACTATTTCATGAAATCTTGACATTTTAGGATTATGCTTCCTTAAAAAGTTGTATTACTGATTCTAATGATTATAATTCTATAAATACATATTTGTTACGGCCGCGAATCATATTTCAATCAACGTACAACTTAGTATTGACCAGCAAATTGCAAAAAACGTAAGAAAATTTGAATTTCGCGGGCTACCTTGGAGCATCCGCCTTAACTATTTATATTTACATTATAGGTTCCAGTCAATTCATAAAACGCAATGTAACATAAACGAAATTCGTCTCATTGATTTCTTCCAACCATTCCATTTTTAGTTATTTTTAAATTTTCAGATCTAGTTGCATTTTAATATACGTAGGTACTTTTGCTCCCCACGAAATACAAAAAAATGCCACTGACAGGTTTTGACGAGTTTTTTTATTGAAATGCTTTTCATACTCTGCCAAGATTTATTATACTATTAGAACTAGAGTACAAATTGTGTTGCTGGGAGTAACGGTTAAAAATACGCAATTTTTTCCGCAATTGTGTGAGGCGAAGGTGACATAGATACTTTTGGCAGAATGGCAGCAGTTCACTTTTAAAGTCAAATGGACATCGCACCACCTGAAACTAGCTAAATTGGACCGAACTGGCTCGTGTCACCCAGGAGGCCACATGACGACAGCTTATATGGCATATATACTCAGCACGACTCGGCACGGCTTCGCGGGCGCTGGGCGTGAGGACTTATCATAGATATATGTTTTTTTACATTTCTATGGGACTTTTATTGCACTCACGGACACACAACACTCCAAAGACACACATAGATATAGCACATCTCCTTTTTTTCTATTAATTCTCTTCCTCTCAGTACTTGGAGCTTTTATAACGTTGTAGTACAGAAGTGCCATCATGCCAAAATGTGACACCAAACATTGTAAAGAAACGTACTTGTACTTATGTTAAATGAAGTACCTACTTAAACATTTTCTTTTAATTTAAATTGTACTAGTGTGTGTATCAATTATGTATATTAGTATGTATGAAAAATTAAGTCAAAATGCCTATGAAAGAATCGAGTCGCTGCCAATTAGTTTTGTTTCTATTTTTAGTCAGTTTTTATCAACAGGAGGAAAATATCGACAGAAAAATTCGATATTGTTCATGGTACTTATCCACTTACTTATTCAATAAATTATATCTTCTGTTTTTATGCATGCTGTTTTTTCGTATTACCTAGTACATATGTATTATTCTTACTGATCTTTTTTTTATCTCCAAAATATAAATTATTTATACCTACAGCAATGCTCTCAAAGTTCATGGTTGATCTTACAACAGTGTTGGTAATAGATAAACCGATATCCAATATTATTTGGATATACAGGGTTATTTGTAAAACACCAACAACCTCTTAAGAGGCCATTGTACTCATCATTATGAACAACTTTTAATATAGGACCAAACCTGAATTCGCGAAAAAAAAATCAGCTGCTCCCTACATTTTGACGAGTTATGCGAACATAAATGTAGGGAACAGCTGATTTTTTTTTCGCGATTTCAGTTTTGGTCCCATAGTAAAAGTTGTTCATAATGATGAGTACAATGCCCTCTTAAGAGGTTGCTGGTGTTTTACAAATAACCCTGTATAATAATATTCTTTTAGTTTTTGGTTCGCCATACTTTTTTCCTTACGATGTTTTCTTTCATTGTTATGAGTGATACCCATTGTGATACCTATCCACACCATCACAGTTTATAATGACGCAAGTCATATTTTGTGGTCTAATTATTTGTAAAAATAACTACCTATTTACCTTAAAGGTAGGAAATTCTATTATATTTACGCACAAGCGTGACTAATGATGACGAATGGATTTAACATCTAGTATCGAATATCGAATCCAAATATTAGTATGGTGTTTATCGCGATATAAAGATATCATTGCCTGAAAACCACAAAATAACTTGCCTTATGATAATAAATAAAGATTTATTTCGACTAACAAGTGATCATAGTAAGTACAACATTAAAAAAATACAATTATACATACACATAAACATATTACAAACTTCGATTGCTCAGTAGGTGAAACATACAGCAATGGTTCAGGTACTGACAACCGAACTTCTAGGCGAATGGCCTCAGGAAGCCGCTGGAGCTAGCCACCGTTAGGTAGATACAGACGTCAGCACATCAAGCTACTACAATCTGTCAAACTTCTTTAATCGATTTTCAACTTTATTACGAAAGCGTTAAGGTTCAAGATTGATTGGGAAATTTTACAGTTTCGGGTACCTTGACCTGCTGGAGTAAGTAGCTACGATTTTTTTCGCAAACAAAAACTATGTGTACTAGAAAAAATATACATACACATACATAAACTCACACCTTCATATGAGTTATGGGGGTATGCAGAAACTACAGAACGCCACCTGCTACCTGCTATGATCCTTACATAATATATGTAGGTACTCGTTTTGCCTCGTTTACGTTCATACATCCGGGGGCCTAAAAAAGACACTGGCAGAATCATAATAGGATAACAATATGAATCATATTAAAAATCGTAAAAAGGTCACAAACTGACAATTCATAATATGATCTGTGTGCAATTCATATCGCAATGAAATAACATTTAAACTGTAGAAATAAAAAATAAAAAACCAATTTGATTAATAAAAAATGTAGGTATCCTAATGAAAAATTTACCGATAAAATTACGGTTTTTTTTTTAAATTATTTTTTTCATGCGGCAATGTTTACACCAAATATGAAATTAGAGGAATTGCTAATGATCTGCTGGGAATTCAGGAAATGAATAGCTTTTAGAGGAGTGGCCTTTTTAGGTCCCCTGCGGTGCTATTCTGTAAAAAGATCACCGTGATAACTGAGGTGATCTTAAAATGAGCTATCATTCATTCCACCTGATGCTAGGGATTGACACTATTGACAGCTCACTTTAAGCTCACTTCACCTAAGTTTTCACGGTGAGGTTTTTACAGAATAGCATTACTGCCGATCGATTCTGTAAAAATCTCACCGTGAAAATTTAGGTGAAGTGAGCTTAGAGTGAGCTGTCAATAGTGTCAATCCCTTAGCATTAATTGGAATGACCGCTCACTCCACGCTCACTTCACCTAAGTTTTCACGGTGAGATGGTTACAGAATCGCACTGCAGGTCATACACGCACGCCGCGCCTACTACGCACCTGACCTTTCTGAAGAAAATTAACCAATAAGTTCAATATAATATAAGGAGGACACATCCGAGGAAGTCCCCTCCCCACGTTTCCACTCACAAAAAAATATGTTGCAATGGAAAATAATAGTAAACACCCAACACTTACGGTAAAGGATAATGTATTCAAACATTATTATTTAAATGAAAATGCTTATACATACATAGATGGGTCACCTGATTGGATTAATGAGCGAAATTGTGAGCAGAAGCCGGGAAAATTGGGTCAAACCCAGAAGCTTGTGAGAACGAGGGTAATGGATGAAAATTGTTTGAAATTTAATTCTATGTACAGACGCCAGCAGGTCAAGCTACCCGAAACTGTCAAATTTTCCCAATTAACCTTGAACCTTAATGCTTTGGCGATAAAGTTGAAAATCTATTAAAGAAATTTGACATATTGTAGTAGCTTGATGTGCTGGCGTCTCTACTTGTGAAACATTTATGCCGTTGTAAGCGCGCTCGCACACGGCATGTCTACCATAGTATAAAGAGCCAAGTAGGCTATCTCCGCGATATAATTGCCTACTGTCTCAGGGTTGTCACTTTTAATTCAATGCCTATAAATTGGCAAGGGTCGGGAAGTTGTATTTTTTACTTGTATTGTCCGGGTACAGGGTTTGTGAGGTCGGTTTTACCTAAACGATGATGAAACCTTTCACGATGAAAGAAAGAGCGACAGGCCAGCAGACGGGCGGCGCGGGGTAGTGATGAGCACGAGTAAACGGTAGGTTATTGATAGTACTGTCACCAGTTCATTAGTTTAAAGCCCGGTCCTTGTCAAAGATAACACATCTCTGTATAACTAATTCAGTGATCATTAGTCAATAAAGTTGAACACTGGTTTTCCTAACAAATACGGAAATGTATTCAAGATTCAGAGCAGTCTTATTTATTTAAAAAAAAGGGATAAAACAAACCGGCACATTTTTCATTCATTTAGCGGTGCCGAAAAGCCGTGACGCGCGAAACTCGTGCAGTGTTAGTCCCGACTGGCGCACTGAGAAACGGGTCGAGATTTTGTTTAAGTGTGCGTGCGGCGGTCATAGATACGCACACATACAAGCCGCGCGCGGTGCGTTTGTATGAAGATAACTTACTTCCCTCTCTTTATACTATGTGTCTACTTTTTGTAGGTCCTACAATCGGTCAGATTTTGTTTGTATCACATACGTTGTGCATGACGTGTGCATTGATACATTTGATTTTGATCTCTTCCGTTTGATTTAGCTCCTACAAAAAATCGGCCACTGATTGAAAGCGTCTGCTAATGCTCTTGGAGTCCTTGGACAGACTCAATCAGAAAATTGCACTTCTGCAGCTTGAATTAGTATAAAGCTACAGAAGTATAAACAGTTTAAAATTGCAGTTTTATCGCTCCCCTATGAATACGTTCTATCCCCGATAAATACCTATTAAAAAGATAAGATACCTAAGTACAAAATAGGATTGTCGTTATCGCTGCCGATACTCATCAGACGTAATATTATGATGACGTCATATCGACATAATGTTATGAATCCATGATGTTTACATTTCGACGTCACAGTTAGATATGAATGAATATGCGATTTAAGCGTTTACGTACGTACAGTCACGAGCAAAAGTATGTATACACTCGGCTTTATTCAAAAGTGATTTATTCCTTCATTTTTGAATAAAATTTTATGTTGTTACGAACATAGCATTTTCGAACCCATAAGGTTATGTAATCATGTGTCGTATTTCAACGTTGCACTCGTTATTTCACGAAAGAATCGCAATTGAAAGTTGCCAAGTGTTGACATATTGATGCTCGTGACTGTACGTACGATAGACAAGTGTTCAACGTAGATTCTGTTTTCCCCAAAGAAGAAAAGACGATTTTATAGCCTAAGAGATAAACAGTACTTACGTACATAAACTCACACCTTCATCCTAGGGGGGTAGGCAGAAACTACAGAAGACCACCTGCTACGATCCTTCCATACTCCATTAGCTTCGATTACATTTATACAGGTCATATACGCACGTCGGTTGCGTGTACTACGCACCTGACCTTTTTGAAGAACATCACCAATAAGGTCAATATATGTCCTTCTAGGGCGTCCCCCCCCCCCCGGCGTTTCGATTCACATCTGCCTTGTCATCTTTTGTTAGTCGCCCTTCATTCATTCCTCGAGACAAAAATCTGGTTTCTAAAAGGCTTTACAACATAAAAATGAACTAACAAAGTGTCAAATCTCGTGTTATCAACCACAGCAGTGGTTGGTTGACCAAAATAAAAAAAAATGTGTGCTGATGAAATGGTGTTTAGTTCGGTACAAACCAATAAGCCCAGAAACCCAGGGTTATTTAAAATTGATTGATAGATCATCATCATATAATATGTCATCATCTGCCTAGCCTTTTCCCAACTATGTTGGGGTCGGCTTCCAGTCTAACCGGATGCAGCTGAATACCAGTATTTTTCATGGAGCGACTGCCTATCTGACCTCCACAACCCAGTTTTTGAGTAATACGATACCCCTTGATAAGACTGGTTGTCAGACTTTCGGGCTTCTGACAATCCGTAACGACTGTTAAAGATCTATGAATGACAACGTGCTTTCCGAGGCACGGAGCCGTGGCGATCGAAACATGCGGCTGTTATTTCTTAGCCACAAGCCCCTCATCATCATATAATAATATGTATTAAGTATTAATTCTAAGATGAATGTCCTACCAACAGAGCCAATCGAACCAAGTAATAAACATAAAACTAATAAGTTAATACCACGAAACCGCAAATAAACCATAAAACTTCAATAAACCCAGGCATTTACAACGATAGACCTCATTTTGTTGAAACCGCTCAACTCAACGTTGTTCTAATTCCGTGAGAAAATGCCCAGAGCCCACGTGAAAACGTTTCAAATTTCTGTATAAATGCAGAAAATCCCACAAAACTACGATGTATTTCAAAGCTAATGAAGCTCTATGAATGTTCTTTCGCTTTCAGTTTTATTTCAAGACTTGAAGAAGGTTTAATTAAGAAGAAACGTATAAGAAGGATGAAATCAAGGTTCGAGTAAACAGAATCTTATCAAAATCGTTGCTATAATGTATAACATTAGGTCATTCGAAAAAGTCCTTGAAAGGAATCTAAAAATAACAACGAACTTACACCTAAAATCAATTGCAATAGGATGACAAATATACCATAAGTAACCACAGTTTAGAAGTATCGGGAATAAGAAATTTTAAGACAAGACGCATGCCAAGAAATGCAGTTGAGTAAAACCAGGAGAACGGAGAAAAACATCTTAAAAATGTACCTGTAATTAGTAAACTTGATTGGCATTCAGACGCTGAAGATTTTAGCAATGTGGATGGACAAGTCGATTTCGTTGCTATGGGGGATATAAACGATTTTGTAGAGACTAGAGACGCACTCTATAGCGTTGGTGGTAATAATGGTCACCTATTGACAATTTTCGGAAATCGGCATGTGTTGGACACGTATTTTAAAACGCGGCCTGTGTGAGACCGCACTGTAACCGCCCTTTTACACACACATAAAAACACGGCCGCTTATACGATACCATAACGCGATTCTGTTCTTTGAAAGTGGTATATTCTGAAATACTGTCAAACTTAAATAACTAAAAAAACAAGCATGTATTCATTATTTACACACACAACAGCCTTCATAACAGCCTCCTGAAATTTGACGAGCATGCAAAACAACAACTTGTATAGATATAGTATAACATATTAAAGGTCGCAGGAATCCACAGGATGCGGGAGGCATAGTAATAGTCGCTGTGGGCCATGTCCAGCAGTGGATTATCTGTCTAAATGATGATGATGATGTTATAGGAGACTAGTATATTGCTATATATCTGTCTATTGCTATATCACTGACTAGTCTCACGCTCATTATGCTACCGTGACCTAGGAGAACAGCGTAGTAATTACATAAGATCCATCCATCGCCACTCGTTCGATGTCCACCGCGCACAGGATGGAAAGCAGCACATGCTCCATTGGTGTAATTGCCGTATGGCGTTCCAGTGTGATGATAAATAAATAAATAAATAAGACACTAAGAATAGTAATGGCTTTCATTTTAACAGTTCAACAACATACATTGCGTTATTTACGTTGTTGAGCAGACAAATTTTTCGAACATATGAAGCAATGGATTTAGTGTGTTACACGTTAACCACGTGTGGTGCAGATCTATGAAAACGTATAATTTTATTCAATGCACGTATTTCGAATACGGCTGAAAATAGTCGTGTAAAGATGCATAGCGTCGTAGCATTATGACCTTGCACTATTTATATTATATTATTCAACTGATTCGTGCAGACAGAAAGTCGACTGGCGACTCCACTAATGAGTGGAGATAGTAAAGAGGATTACAATTAGGTTTTGTTTTCGATATTGGATTCAGACAGGTTTCTAGTATGTCCTTGAAGTTTTTAGAGCTATAGCATTTAGAACAGCAATGGATGATGGACGAACGGTAAAAGGCTAATTTTAGGTAATTTATTAACTATATTAAAAATATTACTGAAAAAATTATGAGTGTAAATTGGTAATATGCATACAAGCTTTTAAGAAACCTGTACTGTTTTCTTAATAAACACCACGTTGAGCTTTCGATCACACTAATCACACAAATTGAAAAGTGATAAAACTCAGGAATTATTGAGCTAGTTATGCGTCACAAATCTCCTTAGCAACTACAACATTTCCATAGGTAACAGCATTTACAGCTGTATATTTAAAAGGAACCGGTTTTGTGCATAATTCGTCGGTTTCCCTACCTTTTGGTTAATAAAAATGCAGATGAAACTAGTTTGTTCCGACAGCTGACGACTCTGACGCACGTGTTTTTTGTCTTTACAAAGATTAAAAAATATATATATATTACCTCCAATTGTACAAAAAACACTTAAGTATCTAAACACTATGCAGCTTTACAACTAGGGAAACAGAGTATTTTCGATGAGCTCCTTGCGCAATGTAAGATTTAACTTGTGTTTAGGGTACCAGCGTCCTCGCCTAAGATTTGAACACGTAGCAGTAGTTGTAAGACGAGCACAAGGGGCTTACCACCAGCTCTTATACCAGAGCAGAAGTTGAACTGCACTGCTTATTTGTTCTATGACTTAGTACAAAAAAGTAGTGCAGTTCAACTTCTGCCCTGCTATAAGAGCTGGTGGTAAGCCCCTAGTACCTACGTCATCATTAAATTACAAGCTAATGTTGTGTCCTATTTATGTAGCTATGTATATGTGTATATGGTGAAAACTTGTGTTTATGTAAGTCTATTTAAAAAATAATTATGAATATATTACTTTATTAACTATACGATATCTGTAGTAATTATTCAGTCTTGTTATAGGTCAATGTCAAGAGCCACTTCGTGACCTTGGTTTTGCATTCATTTAGACACATGGGAGCCATGGAACAGAGTTTATTTATTTGTTATACATATAAATGGTTTCACTGTATACCAAAATGACGGTGAGCAAAGGCCGTTTCACATCCGTGAGTTGAACATACTTCGAAGTGTCTACGTTTTTTGGTAGCATTCGGATCGTAAACCACAAAAGGATGTTTGCGGAAAATAGTACCAGGGATAAAGAGCTGTCACACAGTAAGGACCTGACATTCGCTGTAGAGCCGTGGTGTGGTGGGATACCTAAAAGGCTTCGAGGTCATAACCTTGAGAACCGCTTTCTGTGCTCGTTCCAGAGGCAAGATGATTGTCTTAGGAGCTCCACCCCACACCGTGATGCAGTAGTTTATTATGCTTTGACATAGGGCATAACAGTCCGCGGAGTGCCTAAGTTTAAAAAAAATTAATATACACTTACGGACTCGCGATATGAGATTACTAAGGTGAGGTTTCCAGCTCAGAGAACCATCCATATAGACTCCGAGATACTTGACAGAATCACATCTTTTGTGTTGAGGACAGCCACATTGTGAAGAAGATAGACCGAGTGAGCAAGTATGAACTCTGAGCACCATTGAATCTGAAGGAGGGAGGTTGGTGGATACTAAAGAGAAAGCTAACTATACCGTTTTATTTAAATTTAAGGTTAGGATGTTTTTTGACAGCCATTTCATCACTGAGTTTAGAGTAAGTTCCGCGTACTTTACTGTTTCAGGCCAGTCACTACCAAGAATTAATAGTGCTGTATCATCTGCGTAAGTGAAGATTGCAACAATTCATTAAAGACATTTTGCTTAAGTTGTTAATATACATATATTAAGAAACAGGGTAGGACCCAAGATTGACCCCTGAAGAACGTCAAAACTCAAAGAAATGGTGTCAATAATAACATCATTTATTTTAACATACTGAGTTCTACCACACAGGTAATCCTGGAAAAAGTTTTAAGGTATGTCCACGAATGCCCGTAGCTTCCACCTTAGATAAGAGGTGGGGAACGGACACAGTGTCGGAGGCCTTAGAAAGATCTAAAAAGATAGCCAAGCATTTCATTTTGCTATCTAATTTAGATACTACATGGTCTACCAAGGCGGCAACAGCATTTTCAGTTGACCTGCCACGTCTAAAACCATGCTGGTTAGTAGTAACTTGTAAGACTCAAGATAGTCTACCAATCGATTATTGAGGATCTTTTCTAATATTTTAGACTAAAATATTGCGACTGACTGAGATCGGTCTATAATTATCTACACAGTGGCTGTCCTCATTTTTGAAGATTGTGTGAACAGAGATGTGCTAAGTTTCAGCCTTCAAAGACATATAGGATGGGTATAAATATAAACGGACCGTTTTGATGATGCAACCGTCTCCAATATTTTCTATATTCTTGTTCTTTGACAAAGCGTGGTCATTTTATTTGCTTGCTTCCTGTATAATGGAAGTGTTTTCATATTCCTCTACTTCTAATCTGAATTTTCAATAATTCAGTCATTTAAGTGGCATGAGTGGGGTTCAAAACAACATCTTTTTGGTTTTCTGCTGGGGAGTTTGTTACGCCACTTCTTCTTCCCAGCGAAAGCACTAGGAAGCGGTTAAGGGCGGCGTTTTGGGGGACTGTCTTAGATAATTTTAACGTTCGAAAAGTGCTGATTCTCAGCCCTGAATAAATGACTTTTTAATTTTTGATTTCGAGCTCAAATTCTTATAGGACATGTAATCCTTAACGTATGCGCAAATAACAAATTTATCAGTATGGCGGGCAGGTGCACTCCATGTTATGTTATTTGGATTGTTTATTTGACAACTTCCTTTAGTGAGAGTGTTTGTCTTCCTTAGAGTCTATTGTGATTGTGACAGCAGACCAGTGAGAAGTTTTCGCTACTAGCAAATTATTATTCATTATAATGACACTATTATCACCACCTGACACTATCTATGGATGAATTGGTCTCTTTATACTCTTAAATTCTGTATAATGTCTTAAAGATTTTTCGTTTATAGACCGATTCTCTTCCATTTTGCTTAGGGGTCTCAAAACAGTACCTTGAGGAACGCCAAATGTTTAAGTTCCATATTTTGGATTGCTATACGACGCAATGATACGTAAAAGTGTGATTGGTTATATCCCATTCTGAAAAGGGGTAATTTTCCTTTAGCGGTGAATGCTTATGCGGCAGGACTTGGGCACACTAGTTGATCACAATTTCAATATTTGGAAGAGATGCTTGCCCTTTTTGTTTTTTTTTTTAGTGTTTTGACATTACGAACTTAATGTTTATTGTATTCAATCAAGATTTAATTCTTAATACTTCAATATTATATTCCTCTTCCTGATTGGTAGTATTTTTTTCTTTTTTCTCATCTTTTAAATAAATTGCAAACTATAGTTTTGTATAATTTAGAAGCATTTTTTTCAATTTTGTAAATGTAAAAACCATGGATTCGTTTTGTCTTTTTTTTTTACAATATTTTGATGTTGACTTGAAAGAGCATGGCAGTTTAGAATATGTCATGCTCACTTAAATGTCTCACTGGTGGTGGCGCGTGTGTTGGATCATTCGGTTCCCTACGAAATGGTTGAGCTGGATGGTGCTGATCCACGCGTCATGTTCGTGAACGGGCGCCGTCGGTTGAGACTGGTCATCTCTTAACTTATTATTAATTTTATATTATTATTAATTTTATTTTTTAAATTGTTTATTTTTTTTTTTTTTATTACATGGTTCTAACTTAGAGATGCAATAAGAATAATGTACCCAGGATTTTGTAAAAATATCTTGATTTAAAAGAGTGTCCGTGGAGTTTCTTGCCCATTCTTCTCCACAGAGATCTACGTTTTGGAATGGGCAACTAGCTTCAACTTTCTGACTAACTGACCGACAATTTAATTTTGACAATTCAAAAGTGCCTGAAATGGTTTAATTGAAATAAATTATTTGAGTTTGACTTTGAGCGAATCCCGCACCCCCGGCCATAGGCAGAGGTGGAACACCGCGGTGGTTTTAGCCGGTAAGAGTCCGGCAATCCCCCTCCGTCACCCCCACGATGGAGGAAGTCCATGAGGATTTCCACCGCGAGACCAAAAAAAAGGGTCTTTCAATAAAGTGAGTGTATGCAAAGCTTGTCCCGCTTACTGTGAGTCCATCATCTATACTAATATTATAAAAAAGTCAAATTTGTCAGTATGTATGTAGGGGGTAATCTTCGGTACTTCTGATCCAATTCCAAAAATTCTTTCACTAATGTGAAGGTACAGTATTGCTGACTCATAAGGCATACATACACAGATATTTTATATTAAAACAAGAAATTTCACACAGTCGCGGAAAAAGCTAGTTAGAAATAATAATAAGAGTATCATCGACCTTTTGGATAGAATGCAAAATCGGAACATATAAAAGCGGAAATCTCAATTCTCCTTATCAAAAATAGCTATTGCACATTGTACAGACGCCAGCACATCAAGCTACTACAATCTGTCAGATTTCTTTAATACATTTTCAACTTTACCGCTAAAGTATTAAGGTTCAGGGTTGATTGGGAAAATTTGACAGTTTCGGGTAGCTTGACCTGCTGGCGTCTGTACGTAGGCCGGCAAGGCATTCAAGGCAATGCAATTGAAACCATACCAAACTTTCGATTGGATTATTTTCTTCACAGAGTTTAAATAAAAAAGAATTCTCGTTTTTATTCTGCAACCGCCTTGCACTGCCAAAATGACATACGCCTATAGGAAATTAAGTTCGACAGCTGAATCCACCGTTCGATTTATACCTTACCCAATATAACGTGAATAAAAACTAAACAACAACGTTGGGAACAATACTATTGAGGTCGCTAACCGCTACTTCTAACTGGGTCACGAGGATTACACTGGCAACACTCGATAAACATGGATCGAACAAATTACAATACAGCGCATATTTCTTGCGCCTAGTGACAGCCCTGTGCCCAATACGTCCAAAATAGAACTGTATTGTTCAAAGATAAGACTGAATTCACCTTGACACAGCAATTTTTTAAACTCTCATGAATGCCAATCCTCTTGTTTTTTAAATTTGCATTACAATTAATTTTCTACTTTATGGGTAGGATTATAAGTTCTTATATCGATTGGCTGTGATGTTTCAAGACTGTTAACATTCTTGATCCGTTTGCAAACCTGTTTCAGGGTTTTTGTGGTTAATGCGAAGTTCATTGACATTGTCTGTTATATAAGATGTTTATAGTTCAAGTTCCCTTTTCTTTCTTGATCCCTGTTTAGTTTTTCCTACATCCGCGACCGCATTGAATGTTTTCCCAACTTCTTCATTCATTTTTCAATATGACTTATAAATTATTGTAACAAATGCAGGAGATCCTTCTAGTAGCTTCGAATATCAACATTCGTCGTTCGTCATCGTTCTACAACCCTGACTTTGGATTGTGAATAATTGTTTATTTTTAAAGGGATGGTTATACTTTTTATTGCATACCCACTTATGTTATTAAAACATTGCAACGCTTTAACCGTAAGTCTTCTACCTATATCTCATGTATTGTTCTGGAACATAATTGATTGACATTTTTAAATAGTACAATAATACATGTTTAGTCTACATAAGAAAATATGACAATATTTAGAATCGAAGCCAGAACTCGACATTATGGGGTACCTATAAGTAAATATGGCTCCTGATCCTATGCCCATAGAGTCGCCACTGCTTTAATTTATGTATATTGACGACAAAACGAGGAGTTCTCATAACAATAGAAAGACATACAGGTCGTAAAGGCACCCAACTGTCTCATTGACAGGCGAAATTTTCCGTGCTACTGGCGCCATGTGGTCACGACTTCATTATACTGAGCCAGCTGATATGCCAGCCGGTCGGGCGGTCATAACCGCTGAAGTGCTAATAGCCATCAATTAGGATGCAATGTATAAATAACTGATAACGTTTGATTAGAGCCGAGTAAGACACAAGGTAGAGTTCGGCAGGCCAGCTTTGACAAGGTTTTTTGACATCTTAAATTATGGGATACGTTCCGATAGTACGCGCGGTATGAGAGGCATAAATCCGGTAGATGTGGCGGCGCTTGGAGGTGGGCTATGAAGTCCAGCGATGGACACTTCCAGCTGTAATGATAATGATGATTGGCCGGTAACTAAACGCTGATCAAAGCTTTTGATTTAATTCTCTTATGTTTTAAAACGACTATTATGTTAATAATTTTATGTTTATCTTCCTTTCTCGGAGCGAGAACAGTTTATACGGTGTTAAAATGATTACAGTCAGCAAGAATGGTATCTGTGTTACACAGGTATGTCCCCAGGTATCAGTAGGCCAATTCTCGTTATTTAAAACGTTCAAAATCTAGTCGCAGTCTCATCTCGGTGACAAACAAATGTCTAAAACTTGTCAAAATGTAGGGAACTTAAAAGCATTTTTTGACAGATTGAGAGTTGAGACTGAGATCAGACTGTGAACGTTCTTAAAATTACAAGAATTGCCCCTCAGGTATGTTATGTCTACCCTATCCTATGTATCTGTTGCTTTTAGCACTTCCAGTTCAAGGAGGTTTTACGAGCCATCAAAGTGGACATGTCAGCGACATGTTTGTTCGGCCGTTCGTCCTTTTTGTCCGGACATAGCAACTAGCTAATCAGCTGTCAAACATGTCTACGCTAAAGAAACATGTCCACAATATAAAGCAAAATAATGTATAGCATGTGCTAAATAAAATATAGTCACGAATCTGAACAGCACATCTGGTTTTTTTCTTTTTTTGTGTATGCATGGTGAATATCTTGTTGAACTAGTAAGAACTGGATTTATCTGGTTTGTGTTCGACAGACATTTTTATTTTGTGGGATTTGCAATGTGATAATGTTGCCTGTCAGCCATATATTTTATTGTTTTACATTTGTTCAAGCTTTTATCTAGAATTCCAGATTTTTAATTAACATGAATTTGGATAGTAGTAGATACCTACATAGATCGAATTGTAAGGGGTATCGTATTACCCAGTAACTGGGTTGTGGAGGTCGGATAGGCAGTCGCTCCATGTAAAATACTGGTATTCAGCTGCATCCGGTAAGACTGGAAGCCGACCCCAACATAGTTGGGAAAAGGCTTGGGAGATGATGACTATGATATAGACAGAACTAGACAAAATCCTACAATGAACTAAAAATATATGTAGGTAACTATGCGATTCAAAAATTAGTTTCATACAAACAGGATTTCAACTGTCAACAGAATATAAAAACGCAAGCAATTTTAAGCGAATTAGCGCAAACCAGTGAACATAACGCTGCAATTACATACAATCATGGCAATAATACCTACAGCCATGAAACACGACATAACAAAATAAAAATGTGCTGAATGAAAGAAACTATTGTTTTACTTTAGATTGAAAACACTCGATTCATTCCTTATATCCCCCTTAAGGGTTAAACACATTGGATGAAGTGACGTAGCCTGAGAACTATGTATATTGGTCTGCACGGTATTGGCGGTGACTAGGCAAGGATTTTTGTAAACTTACCTACTGACTCCATCACATAATCAAAACAGTCTATTTTTTATTTAATTTTTTTTTTTGGGAATTATACGATTACCCTAAATTTGAGCTACCGAGTATATGTATAACCCACATTTTCCACAACCAATTTTCACCAATATTTTTATATAGTTATCTTTAATAATATTATTATAGCACTATCGAAAATGACTATGTAAAGCAATGAACTGCTATGCAGGCTGGCAGGCACATCGACGCTCATCCTGTTACCATTCATTCAGTAGGTAATTCTACCCCCCCCCCCCCCCATTTTAATTACGGACGCTTTTAACATTCTGCATAGTTCTCACATGCATAATTTTTAACATGAATAGAAATAAATGCTTTGAGTTGAAATGTTTCGCCGATTCATCTTCCTTTTCCCAACCATGTTGGGGTCGGCTTCCAGTCTAACCGGATGCAGCTGAATACCAGTATTTTACATGGAGCGACTGCCTATCTGACCTCCACAACCCAGTTACTGGGTAATACGATACCCCTTGGTAAGACTGGTTGTCAGACTTTCGGGTTTCGACTTTTGTAATGTTCAACTAGCTTCAACTTTCTGACTAACTGACCGACAATTTAATTTTGACAATTCAAAAGTGCCTGAAATGGTTTAATTGAAATAAATGATTTGAGTTTGAGTTTGAGTTCCGCCGATTATGAAAAAAAAAATAACCGGCGAACAAATGCTTATAATTTCTACGCTAGGGGTTTAGAATCATGTATAAGTGGCTGATGATGTTGATTAAACTATAGTAAAAGCAAACAGTGTAACAAAATGGTGTTGATTTGAATGGAGGGCCAGTGCTAAGTAAAAAGATTTAATCTTCATTCATTGTCCACCAGTCAATTCATAAAGATTTGTAATTGTAAACCTCAGTTGGTGGCATGCAAACCAATTCACCGCAAGCATGGGTGCGTTCAATCCACGCAATGATCGTATCGTACTGTACTCACGTGACTCTGATCTGTCATGGTTTTTAAATTAAGTGGTTAATAATATTATAGTAGGTTGGTTAGTATTTAATTTGAGTGGTTGTGTTCAAGTAAAGTCATCATACCTAGCTTAGAATCTTATTCGTAGTTATAATGTTATAATGAGCTAGGATTTTCCTTGTGGTTACTAACGTTCAAATATAGATACTTACCTAAATATTTCGATTCATAACAACTTTTGGTTCTCGTTAATTTGGAACTTGTTTTGTCAAAATTCTTTAAATCTTGAAGTTGGAATGAATTCTGCATGTGCATTATTTTGTCTACCGTGGTTATGTACTTTTTATGTCACTTCTTTACTGTTACATACCTTGTGATACCTTGCTAATAGAGATGCGCCGAGTACAAGTTTTACCGAGTACCCAAGTACTGGGGGACTACTCCGAAGTGCAAAGTGCGAATGTTCGGATCGGACCGACACATGGCCGAACCGAATATTATTGAAAAATGCGAAAACAATTCGGATCGGCTCAGTTGGGTCGGTACCATAGTCAATATTCAAAAGAGTGTAGGAGTGTAGGATCGGAACCGACCGAACCAAATGGTAACTTCGTAGCAGGAAACGGCCGAACATTAGGAGTTGACCCCCAGAGTATTGCTCGGTAATATGTTTATCATATCGAGTATTCTATCGAGTAACTCGGTTTAGTTGACGCAGGTATTGGGAACGAAACGCTTCAAATACATAGGTATTAAAAAATGCCATACAAGTTTCTGGAATTTCTACGAGGAATTAGTATCTACAGCGCCGCAACAGCGTGAAGATCTGAAAAGTGCCATCGCTACCGCCATATACCAAAATGTAGTACTATTAGTTATTCTGTGCCAATATCTAATCGAAAATTTATTAACACGAGAGACTGATTATTTAATCGAATAGGTTTGTTTTTTCTCGTGATTTTTCTGACTATAAAAAAGGTCTAAACGGTCTTAAAAATAGGACAATTGCCAATTGTCCTATTTTTAAGACCGTTAAGACTGATCTCAGTCTCAATCTGTCGGAAATACCTCTAATTTCCCTACATTTTTGACAAGTTATTGACATTGATTGTCGCTGAGATGAGATTGCGACTAGATTTTGAACGGTTTTAATAAGAAGAATTCGCGAGTTTCAAGAATTTCATGAGTTATTTTCAAGTGCAGACGCCAATAGGTCAAGCTACCCGAAACTGTCAAATTTTTCCAATCAACCTTAAACCTTAATGCTTTAGCGATAAAATTGAAAATCTATTAAAGAAATTTGACAGACTGTAGTAGCTTAATGTCCTGAGGTCTATACCTCGGCATTTTAACCGAGTTATTCAGCCCATAACGAGTACTATCAAAATGGCCGAGTACCGAGTAATAAACGAGTACTCGGTGCATCTCTACTTGCTACCTAAAGATAACCGTCTCGGTCTCGGGTGTCCCTGGTCTCTGGTGTCACGCCAGATATTCCTATCTTCAAGCGTACCACGCCCCAGTGTCATGTGGTCAAATATTTCGCCATTTTCTTTACCCCACGATATACAAATGTGTAACTGAATTAATGCACATTATGAAAGTAGTTTATTCAGAATCGTTTACTGAATCGATTTCTGTAATTTTTAATATAGGTAATATTTTATCCCAAAAATAATTAAAACTACGTAAATTACTGTCACACTTCCGCTGTGCAGTCAAAACAAACCAAAATGGATGAAATACACACTGAGCTAGACCCTTATACGAGTGCGACTGTGTGTATGCGTAAATTTGTAATGTGACCATAATTTTCTCCCACAATCAGTATAAGAAATTTATTAAAAAAACAATGTTTTTTACATAATAATAAAAATTCAGTGTATGTATTATGATTATAACATAATATTCTAATTGGGGTGTCTGGTGGTGTGCGTTAATTCCGGGACATGTTGTATATACAAGCATGTGCGTCCTAAATCTCCAGCTTTTGAAGTGTTCAGCCGTTCGCCAGCGCCCGAGACGCAATGGACGTATTTAACGGTGCTTTTATTGTAACAATACCTGACCGACTGAACTCTAAACATGTTTGACGCAAGCGAGGTCGCGATGTGATGCTATTTAATGGATATTGGATTCTAGTTACCCTGTATTTTGTACGAGAGAGAGAAGAGACTTATAATCACTACATGTCATCGAGGTATACAAAGACTAATCAAAAAAATCAAAAACAAGTTAGGCTCATTCAAATTAGGCTGAGAATCAGCACTTTTCGAACGTCAAAATTACAAAAGACAGTCCCCCAAAAACGCCCGCCCTTCACCACTTCCTAGTGCTATCGCTGGGAAGAAGAAGTGGCGTAACAAACTCCTCAGCAGCTATGATTATAGACATCTGGTGGAAGGCCTTTGCTGAATCGAGGAATGATAGAGGACGGAAAATGGAAGAAAAATTAATACTACTAATTATTTTCCTTTTAATTAACAGGGCGAATTTCACCAAAATTTTATACCTAGAATAAGTGTTATACTGAGAATAAATTTTGAATTTTTGACAGTTTGTTCACTATCTGACGTCAATTTTATTCCACGGATAAAAGATATCTGACTTTATTAAAATCAGCCCTTAAGGTTATTAAAACTATGGTCAAAAAAAGCCGTTTGTAGGTAGGTATCGCAAAAAGATGACTCCATGGTTTTACGCAAATCATAAAGTATGTCGACCGTTTTTCTCGTGGTTTTCCTGATGGGAAAAACTGTTTAAATAGGTGAATTGAACAATAAGGCCTTTAGGTAGATAAGACAGCACATTCAGTAGGTACACACAGCTACACACCAAGCTATACATTTCCAGTTTAAGCTAACCTCGCATTATATAGGTTTTTCGTACAATTAGATGTCAGCTTATACTGGTTATGTGTGGCTTAATGTGTAGCCGTGCGTTTCAGTTTATGATTTATTTAAATTCACGAAATACCCAATTATTTTTTATTATCCATGTAGTATTTCTGTATTTTATTTATTAAATCAATTTAACGTCTGTCCTCCATTTAACCACATAAGTGTACAGTCAGCGTCAATAATATCGGGACGAACACACTTCAAAATAATCTGAACAACTCAAACTTTGTGTCAATTGGATAAAGTTCTTGTCAGAATGACAGTTGTCGTGTACTGTCTTCATTCTGAAACATTCCTTGTGTCATTGAGTTAATATGGCTTTTTCATAGTTGTTTAGATCATTTTGAATAGTCTGTTCGTCCCGATATTATTGACGCTGACTGTATCTTATATTTTCCTGATTTTCTGTTTTCCACGTGAAATATGCGTGAGCAATTTGCCTAAAGGTGTATACAAATTGTTTCACGCAAATTTCACGTGCTAAAACCGTGGTGGTATACATCATCATCAATTAGAATATATATAGGTACCTATTTATACATCAAACCTTGTACAATTCGTTGTTTTATTATTACCTACCTATGTAAGTATTTACATAAAAAGTTATGTATAATGTTAATAAAAACATGTTTAAAAAAAGCACTTTATAAATGTCTAAACTTCTAGAGAAACTAAAGAAAATACTACTATTTTCGCACTATGGCCTTGTTATTGTAGCTTGATGTGCTGGTGTCTACCTCACTTCGTTGTATATTTACTCTGTTGTCTACTACCAGACACTAATCAAATTACTGACCAATTTATCAATGTATCTACGTCAGTACAAGCGCGAGCCATTATGAAAATAAGCATAATCTACTTTCCTTGTTTTATTAATATTACATACTTTTCGGGATGCTTTTAAGGAAATATTCCACGAATTTTATTATTTTTATCTTAGTTTTATACAGGGTGGCAGGGACATCGACGCGTAAACTGTAACCATGGATTCAGCACATGAGTTTAGACCCCCTAGCGTCGAAATTTTTTGTCAGTTATCAAAAAAAAATCTTATGTTTCATAGAAAAGTGCAATACCTACGCGGTCAAAATGTATGGAACAGCAATTTTTTTTTTATTATATACTAGTGGACCCGGCAGACGTCGTCATCCTGCCCCGAAAAGCAGCGCCACCTACCGGGTCCGATTGCGTTTTCGAGCCATCCAGAAACCCATTGAAATATACACACAAAATTCTATCCAAATCGGTCCAGCTGTTTAGGAGGAGTTAGGTGTCAAACACACGTACAGAAGAATTTTGTATATTAAGATATCTTAGTTTTATACATAACTATTATGTACCTACATCATGTCTAGTACATAAATTCAATAGCCTATTAAATTTTATTTATAGACAAAACAATAATAGGACACATTTTGATTGAGATTGTAATTTCACAATTTTGTTATTTATTTTGTCCAGGAATGGAGTGTCGTTGACAATAATAATAATAATAACCCCATCGCCGTATCTCTACGTTGACGTCGTGGTGGGGCTTGCGCGCTCTAAACTCTAGGTCTGTGACGGAAGAGTTGACTTGCCGGATCAGGTCTGGGGTGAAGAGCCAGACCAAGAGAGATACAGGAACCCGCAGGGCAGGAAGTAGCGAGCTGTTGGGCAATAGCGACCCCATGGACCCTATCTCCCGGGAGAAGTCTTGTTCCTCACTTACCTTTACTGGCCAGCTGGAGTGAACACTGATGAGGAACAGAGCTCCCACCTCATTCTTGCCTTTATTGACTGGCTTGAGTGGAGATTCGCAAGAGCAAACGTGCTCGGAGGAAGAAAGTATTCCAGTAAGATGCTGGTAGGGATCTTGACCGTACTTCCGGGATTCTTAATGGTTTTCCATAACCCTCTAGGATTATTTGTCGTTCTCTCCAGTTCACTTTTTTCATAGGAAATTTTTAACTTTCGAAGCAAGGAATTGCAAAAGTTTCTATAGCGAGTGTAGGTTAGCTTTAATATTAGATTATCGGGTGCGTTTTTGGACTTATTATGAAGTTTATCACGGTTTTTGATACATTTTAGAAGACCTGGAATTATCCACGGTTTTATAGTTCGTTTGCGTCTAGGGATTTTGATTTGTACTGAGTTATTACATATTATAGGACTAATTAGAGTGATGAATTTATTCATGGATAGATTTGGATCGGTGGTTTCAAAAATATCCGAAACGTCCGTGTTTTGTAGTTCCTGCACATTAGCGTCATGATTTATAAGGGTGGCAGTGTGGCGTAGCTTACGCACAAGTTTGGGGTCAGCAATAGATAAAAGAGTGTGTCTTTTTTTGATACCAAATTTCATCCAGATCCGTTCAGTAGTTTTTTGCGTGAAAGAGTAACAAACATACATCCATCCATCCTCACAAACTTAGAATATAAATTACTCTTTATCGTACCTTTTAATACTTAACTGAACTCTATCCAGCGTACAAAAAACCTTGCTCATAACATAACATATGAGCCAGCATAAACCTTATTTGCATTTCTTTTCCCAGAACTCTGATTTCAGCAAATCCAGGCAACATATCACTGAACAGATAACTTAAGTAAATCCACGAGTAACGAGAGATATGAGCAATAAAATGATAACAATGTGTCTCCATGTCTGTCGTACGTCTGCGTTGCAGATCTGTCGGCTTCCCTGGCAATACGTTTATTTACGATTAAATATTTAATCAGTCCACACTGAAACGTTCCTATCTCTAACTGTAATCTTTATGAACTATGTTATCATGATAATGCCGGATTTTACTGTTTAATTTGTGCATTTTTCAGTATTAATCAAATATTTTGGGAAACTTCACAGATTTTTTAGGCAAAATATTTTTCTTTCTTTGGATATTTTCTTTCAACGTCGGCATATCATACGCCATTGCGGCAGACTGGAAATGGCAACCGTGTTTCGCCATTTTCTCCTTGTTCCGAGAAAATGGCGTCAATGGCGATTTATTTCCGCCATCTTGGAGCTAGATAGCCACAGAAAGAGAAGTCCTAGGGTCAAAAAACGTGAAAGAAGGAAAACACGAGGTAACAAAATTAGATTTTAGTTTTCCTTTAATTAGTTTTTACTCGTATATTTAGTTTTGTAGTCACGATTAAGTTAACTAGCTTCACTGTCACCAATTTAAACATTAATTTTCATTAAAAAAAACCCGGACAATGCGAGTCGGACTCGCGCACCGAGGGTTCCGTTCAAATTTGTAGGTATGTAACTAAAAATTTACGATATACGGATTTTTTCCTTTACTTATGCTACATGATGTTGAAGGTTATAAACCAAAAGTATACTAACATAACTATGGATCACTGTGTCTGACTTAAATAAAAATAATAATAATAAAAGACAACGTCTCGTCTATATGCGGCATAAACGGAACATAGATGAACTTTGATTTTTTCCAAGGGATTGCAGCCCTTTTTTTTTTCAGGATGGGAAATCATCAAATGACTCCTCCCGCTCTGGGTGGAACAGAAGGGAGTGTCAGACTCTTACTGACTAAAACCCACCCGTGTTCCTTCCTTAGCCCTTTATGCTCCAGGGCAGCGGTAACCCTTTCGGACGATCCCGCTACCCTGGCAGGCGGATTGCAGCCCTGAGTATTTGATATTAATTTCAACTTGATAACTCTACGCGTTCTTGAGAAAAAAGGTCTTGACAGACGGACAGACAGACAGACAACGAAGTGATCTTATAAGAGTTCCGTTTTTCCTTCTGAGGTACGGAACCTTAAAAATGGTGCCGGTCTGTGTCTGGTTTCGAACCAAACCTCCTTATAAAGTAAAAATCGTAATTGTGATTTAAATGTTGAAATAAATTATTTTTACTTGACTTTAAACATATATAAACGAGTAAAGACCAAAATTCTAACTTGTATCCTATCAAGAGATCACAACAGCACGTCGTGCAAGCTATAAAAAGCTTAGTGAAGTCTGTCGCAAGACTGAGGACATGCTTTATGACAAGAGATTATGTGAAGCGGCCATGACTGATTACTGTGAATACTTATCAACGTACATCATACTATATAGTCGGGTGACACTAGTGGGGAACTCACGATTTTTCTCTGGTAATCGGTAAAATTAAGGGATAGGTTCATAGGTTCCGTCCAAACTGGCAGCAGAACGCGCCGGCTCGTAAAAGATGGAAGGATGTAAGAAATGTATAACATATTTTTTTTTGATATCCTACATCGTGTCCAACACCTGAGGAGTAATTCTAGTAATTTCAAGAACTTTCACAGTCTGATCTCAGTGTCGAATCTGTCAATATTACCTCTAAATCCTCTAATCTCCCTATATTTTTGACATTTGTTTGTCGCCGAGATGAGACTGTGAGTAGACTTTGAACGTTTTAAATTACGAGAATTGGCCTCCCGGAACTCTCGTATCTCCTTCTAAACCTGTCTTCGTCCCTTTTTAACAAGAATAAAACATAGTTACTTCATAAATTAAATATATACTAAACACAATCCTAAACTTAGTTCACCTGAAATACATCACTAATTGCTGTACCTTTCTATCAAAACGAACTTAATTTGATGTAATTTTATATGGTTTTTCCCACAACGCTATTTCTTTACAAGCAATTAAAATCGTGAGTACTTAACTAATGCCTATAAGTAGGTAATTAAAATGCTGAATGAAAAGTCATGACTGAGAAGATAAATATTGTCAAGCCAATGGGTTTCATTTTGATAGTTCAACAACATTCATTGCGTTATTTACGTTGTTGAGCGGACACATTTTTCGAACATATGAAGCAATGGATTAGCGATATCTTTCAAGAATATTCGGATTGTGATTGAAAATGTGGATTGCGAGTGTCCTACGTCACATGTTTTTATTAGCTGTGTTTGTGTTACCTACAACAATAAATATTTTAGATCATCACTAGCGGCATTATAACAGGATAAACGATCATCACCAGGGCTGGGAAACGGATTGATGATGGCAGTAATGAAAGATGGTAGGAAGCTGATGCTGCCAATTCAATTAACAATATTTTTGATATGTTAAAAACCCCTGAGCATATCAGCTGTTGGTTTATTCAACTATACAGGGTGGCAGGGACATCGACGCGCTAACTGTAACCATGGATTCAGCACATGATTCTAGACCCTTAAATAATCAGCGTATAATGTTCCCACTGCTGGAACACAGGCCTCCTCTCTGTGAGAAAGAGTGGGCCGTAATCCACCACGCGGGTCCAGTGCGGAGTGGTAAATGTCACAAGTCTTCGATTTTTTTGTTCTAGGACATGCCGGTTTCCTCACAATGTTTTCCTTCACCGTTTTGAGAGCAGAGGTGATTAAATAATTTACAGTAAAACGCCTGTCGGAGTTCGAACCTACGATTCTGAACCCTAGCGTAGACATTTCTAAACGAAGTGGGGTTCAGAATCATATACTGAATCCATGGTAACGGGTTGCTCGTTGATTTCCCTGCCACCCTGTAGAAGATATTCGGGATAACTAAACGAGGTAGGTAGGTTAAATGAAATACTTACTAAATGAAATTCGGCAAACTAAATATCTAACCAAAACATATATTTAATAATTTCAAGGATGCCGCAGTATCCGTTCACTTTGTTTGTTTGTAGATCTAAAATCTAAATCGCATAAGCATCAACTAACAATGAATTTAATTAACGATGCGTATCTAGATAATCCGTTGATGCGAGACGGTAATAAATCGGATTAGCTCCCGCCTTACCTTTCCCTAGACAGTTAGTAACATAGTCGGTAACTGGACGCATTTAGAGTCAGAAATTTTGTTCAAT
Organism: Apamea anceps; assembly: GCA_951799955.1. NCBI lineage: Eukaryota > Metazoa > Arthropoda > Insecta > Lepidoptera > Noctuidae > Apamea > Apamea anceps. The sequence goes on along the minus strand of OX637520.1, from coordinate 3,084,181 downwards.
CTTTTGAGAAAGATTCACCATTATTTTGTCAATATCAGGGGTTTATTCAGGAGTTTATTACTAACTAACTTCTGCTCTAAGCTTTGCCCGCGTGGATGTCAGGTATTATCCCACGAGAACGTGCTACCGGGACAATAAGTAGACTATGTTACCCTTGATAACGTTAGCTATCTGTCAGTGAAAGCAAATCCCGTCAAAATCGGCCCAGCTGTTTCGGAAATTAGCCGGCGCATACAGACAGATATACATATGTTACAAGTACCATAGAGACTGTTAAAAGCGTTTAGTAAAAAGCTGTTATTTTGACATTACAAACAGACACTTCAGTTTTATTATTTGTATAGATGTATAGCAGGGTTTGCTCAGTGAAGATTGTCCAAGCTCGTCACAGTGTAGTCCAAATTCACGACGTGGGTCTTGTTACAGCCGTTACAGGAAGTGAAACAAAGTATCGGGAATTACATAATTTGTGTGTCAGTCAGAGCTTTTGTCCAATTTTGTCACAAGACAACCTACTAGTAGGTACGAATACTCGTGATGTCTTGCCATAGGAAGAGATACATACTATCGGGAATTCGGGACTGACGTACCTAGGTACTCCTGTTTAATACAGGGTGGCAGAGACATCGACGAGTTAACTGTAGAACCATGAATTCAGCACTTGATTCTACTTAGTAGACGTCTAACGTAGAAATTTTCCGTAAGTTATACAAAAAAGAAATCAGGTGTTTCATAGAAAAGTTGACCCTACGCGGTTTTATAGAACAGCTTTTTTTGAATAACCTACGAAAAAACCCTGCGTTGAATTTTTTCGTCGTTCAGAATAATGTAAGTACAGAATCCAGGTAACAGGTTGCGCGGCGATGTCCCTGCCCGATGAGATTATACAGGATAATCTACAATCATTCGATCACCAATCTGTCTGTTATTTGTGACGAGCTGATGATTAAAGAGAATTTATTTTTGATTATTGGTGTTCAGAGGGTCCATTTTCAGCAAGATGATTGACAAGCTGAGGCTAAATGTCGGGATAAAAATACTTAGTGGGCAGTTTTCAGTTAACAACCAGGAAAATCATTGACATCATATTAATTTTACATATTTCCTTAATTCATACAAAAATAATTATCCAGGACGTGTTTTATTAAAAACTGGAAACATGTTTTATAATTGTTTTCATTGTTAATATTTTTTTTAAGTAACATTAAAACGGTAAAAATAGGTATTTCAAGTAATTAGTTATGTAAGTGTGTAAATTCTGTTACTACCTGACCTACCCTAATAATATTAACATTCTCAACCAAATTAAAATATTATGATCACATGCCTGATACCTTCATATTTCCAATATTTTAAATATGAGAAATTGCAATAAAAGGTAAACTAGTTACAACTACCTTCATATGGCTTGGTATGCAGGTTTTAACCATGTTGCACTTTTATGAAAACCTGCAGGTGGAAAGTCCAACCATTCTGATCTTAAAACTAATTTATTGTGCAAATATTGTTACCTAAGACGTCCTTGAAATACCGACGAAAATACAATTTTGTCAGGTACTGAAGTAGGTACCTAGTTAATTACTTAACAACTTCTAAGTTTACGTTACCTAAAAAAATGGGCTTTTGTAGTAGGTCATCAACAAAAAATCATCCACAGTCATGCACCGGTCAGGCTACCGGCTAGCCTATAGGTAGGTTGGTATTCATGATACCGTGTCAAGTCATCAAGTGCTAGTGTAATCAGACGTCTGCGTCGCGAGCCACGCGACGCAGACGTCTAACTGCCGTCAGTCCGCTCCGGCCGCTGGGGCTGGCCCGCCGGCACGCATGCGCGCTAACCACCGATCAAAAATCCATTCTTCCACCCATTCATTCTTCTCACTGTTAGGTAACCACGCTTCCCGTCGCCCTCCCCAACCTACATGCTATCCTGGTTACTCACTGATGGCATCTCTATTCCCGAGACACTCCCAAATTTACATTAGTAAGAAAAAGAAGTGAGAAAACCACGCTGCCTAAATCTAAATACACACTCATCAATCACTAACACGTAACACAGACGCAAGGACGCCAACCGGAGTTAATTTAGAGCTGAACGGTTGCCGGCGAGTCAACATTGCTATGCAGATCTTACGTAAGCTAACAGCTGAGGTGTAGCGATCTACTCACCATATCATTGTTCTCGACCAGCCAGTTCACCGAGCATATTTGGTACACGAAATACGCCCGCACAAGTTCGCTCGTCTTCTTACTTTTGAACGCATCTTTGGGGCTGTTGAAGTTGAGGTCGAGGTCGTCCCGTGAGGGAGGCGAGGAGGACAGCGCGCGTACTTTCCGGGGCGCGTTCACCGCTAGCCGTCTGAGCAGAGCCATGTTCAGAGCTCCGCGAAATACAACACGTACACAACACGCGCCCGTCGTCCGCGACTGACAACTGACAACTGACACTGACGTCCGCTCAATACCGAGTCACCGGCGCGCGCAGCCGATCCAATTTTAAATCCGTCGGAGCGTCGCGGAGGTGTGTCTTGGTCGGGCGCCGCGATTGGTCGATCGGGCGGCAGCACGCGAACCTGCCGTGACGTGCCACATTATAAACAGCATTGTGCGGTAACCTCAAGGACCGGAACTCAAGGGCAGTTCAGCCGGCAGTCCAACAAACGGCTAGCCGAATACTATGATGCAACCTCGCGAACTTCACTAACAATCTTTGTAAACTCTTCCATAGCCAAAGAACAATCCATCTCACATACAACCTCCCTTCACAGTTATCCTGAACATATTCCATCGCGTATTCGCGTGCAAAATTTGTAACCTATAAAAATGAAAATAAGGGGTTTATGTAACCAGCCGGGGCGAGGGAGGTTACGTAAAGCGCCAGCCAGAGTTCAAGAACCTAGGGCGACCTGCCGAGCGGCTCGCGGTAGTCGTACTTGAGTTATTACTTTAATAAGTCATGGCTTACTGTGCAACGCCTGGTACTAGTTTGAAGGCAGTACAAACTAACAACATAGCTATTCAGAAATTATAGTAAGGCAACAGTTCCACTTCAAAACTTTATTACTTCATTTAGCAGATGAGACATTTCATTCATAACAAAACACTACCTATTAATACTATCAACTCAAAGGTGGGTCTTGAATGGCGTTTGGTACGATCTGCAAAAAGAAAAATGAGGTCATTTAAATTCGTTATCGTCGCCTGCCGTAAAAGAAATATTTCATTGAATAAAATGCAGGCTCATTTAATAACATCAACATCTGGGATAGTAATAGCAACAAGAGAAGGCAAGGGCAGTCTTTCTCTTTCATGGCAACATGAAAGAAAAAGATATTTGAAGCCTTGTCTCTGGTATGACAACGCACCTGCAGTGCGATTCTGTAACCATTTCACCGTGAAAACTTAGGTGAAGTGAGCGTGGAGTGAGCTGTCATTCCAACTAATGCTAGGGATTAACACTATTGACAGCTCACTCTAAGCTCACTTCACATAATTTTTCACGGTGAGATTTTTACAGAATCGATTGGCTGCAGTGCCTCTTGTATTGCAGAGGTCAATCGTTGGCTACTTTCCTTTAGATGGGCAGTGTTAGGTAATGTTGCAGGACCAGAAATCCGTCGTTTTTTTTTCAAAGTAAAGAGTGGATTCGGCTAAACTTGAAGATGATGAAAGTCAACGGTCACAGCTTTTAAAGCCAAAGATCTAAAATCAAAAGTCATTTATTCAAATTAGGCTGAAAATCAGCACTTTTCGAACGTAAAAATTACAAAAGAAAAATTATCTATAATTGGAGCCTTAATCAGATTTTTCAGGCATCCTTTCTTCAGCACCAACTGTCTTCTGCATGATGACCTGATACCTCCGGACGCTGTATTCCTTGGACACGGAATAATCTCTGTAAAGAGAACATAACATTACGCCTGTATTCACCAAAGGATTATGCAGAGGTGTGGATATGGTTTACTTCTATTTCACCAAATATGTTCTTTGTAGTATAACCATCAACCGGCCATCATCTAGCATCTAGATCTAATGAGTTTATAATGGGAAAACATAGTAACACTACCCACCCTAGGGATCGAACCCACGCTCATCAGTCGCGTTTCTGAACACCAAGGAGGTAACCAAGTGAACTGCAAAGGTATCAATACTCTATAGTTTAGAATGATAAAAACCCCAGCCGACAATGACGTTATTTAGATGACTAGGTACGCTTAGGAAGGCCATTTTTTATACAGAAAACCGATAAAAACTGAAATCGCTATAATCGTTATAGCCCGCATTTTCTGAATGAAAATGACTAGCAAAATAGCGTTCATGAATGGCGAAACTTTAGGCAGTCAGTCTCGATCTGACTGGCTACAATTTGCCATGGCATTAGGTAGCTAATGTATTAGAGTAGTCTAATACATCGGAAAAAAAGAAGGGACTACACTGACGTTGAGAATAGGCTACAAACTACAAACAACCGCCATTTCTACAGGCATGTCTCAGCTCTTAAGAACAGAAGGGTGATTACGTAACACACTAGCAGTTGGAATGGTTTTCAGTTTGACAGTTCAACAACATTCATTACGTTATTTCCCAAGTAGCATTGCAAGCTGTATACAAGCTGTATTTAAGTTGGTTTATATACTAGAAGCTGCATATTCAGGCTGTATATAGGCTGTTTAAGCGCTTAAACAACCCATGTAATAGCCAGTCGCTCCGGAGGTAAAATACTGGCATTCAGCTGCATCCGGTTAGATTGAAAGCCGAGACCCAATAACACTTTTACCGACCCGGGAATCGAACTTAGAACCTCATGCTCAGCAGAAGCGCTTGCGACCACTAAACCAATGAGGCAGACACAGTTTTCGTCCATACTTCTCTATTAGTCGTCATCTCGGTACTCACCCCCTTTTTTAAACATATTTTTGAACTAATTTACAGAAATAAATATCATTTATCAACAAGAATTTTAGGTTCTGGATATTATTTCAAAATTTTTTGCTTATACACGTCACGTCGGGGGCCACTGTATCCCAGGGGCCCCGCCCCGTATCGTTGATACGGCTGATACAGCAGTAGCTACGCCCCTGATCATACTCATCAATCCCTTTTAAATATTTTCGCAGATCGTCATCTGAAATATGTTTAAAGTTTTAAGTTATTGAAAATGACTAGTGTTACGAGTAGTAAGAGAGAAGCCCGAAGTTCTGACAACCAGTCTTACCAATGGCCCACCCCTTGGTAAGCCTGTAACCCAGTAACTGGGTTGTGGAGGTCTGATAGGCAGTCGCTCCATGTAAAATACCGGTATTCAGCTATAGTTGCGAAAGGGCTAGGAAGATCATAACTAGAGCGTTAGCCAGATTCTCAAGAAATATCCTGGAATTACGACAGCATATGACATGATCTTGGTCTTCAAACCTTTCTATAAACGCTAACTGATTCGACTAGGTCACTTCAGGAAGTATTACGTAGGTAATGTAGGCAGGTACAGACGCCAGCAGGTTAAGCTACCCGAAACTGTCAAATTTTCCCAATCAACCTTGAACCTTAATACTTTGGCGATAAAGTTGAAAATCTATTAAAGAAATCTGACAGATTGTAGTAGCTTGATGTGCTGGCGTCTGTACATAGGTTGATAGGATGGTCACAAACTTTTCATTCAAGCACTGCCTCTTGTAATTTTTTTTTTTTAACTTTGCCCCACACTAGGAATTTCTCCTGTATCGTGGGTGCGTTTACAAACATTTGAACTCACATACACAAACAGCCAGATCCGGAACAATTACCTGTAGGCAATACAAATATTTGTTCCGTGCGGGAATCGAACCCGCGACACGCAGCTCAGCAGTCGATCGCTCAGCCACTGCGCCAACCGTGTCGTCATCATGCAGGATATTTTGCAATATATTGTTACGCGCCACAATTAATGCCTGATACACGGTGACATTAGTTACCACTGGCGACATCTATTGTGGATTGGCAGAACTAACTGGCGCCATCTATTATGGAATAGTAGAACTAATAGTCACGCCATCCGTCAGCGCCATCTATTGACGAGTAGATATGTCGAAGCTAGAACTAACTAGAACTATCGACATCTGGTCAGTCGGGGCCGGTATGTACTCGAACATTCGAGATGTTTCTACGATAGAAGGTTCTGGAACTATCTGCGGCACTATATAAGGCCGGGATTAGCCGCGAGCAGCCAGACTTAGTTCTGTGACAGATGCGAATACATCGAAAGCGATATTCAAGTGCGACTTAAGAGCGATTGTGTTTTATAATTAGTGTGTTTTAAATTGTGGTTAGTGTTGATTAATTAAAGTGTAACTTTTGGTAATTTTTATCGGCATTTTTAATTGTCACGAACCCGAAGCTCGTAACAATTGGTGTCAGAAGCAAGGATTAATCATGCCGATTTTACCTAAAGACGACACGGAGGGTATCCGTACCCGGAGTCAACGCCAGCAGGAGACGGACCAGAGACGTTTTGGTGGAGCTATGCCGCAGAGGTCGGAGGGCCAGCTACCAACCACGGAGGCCGACCCGCTCGCAGCAGCTTCAGCATCAGCAGCACCAGACCTTGCTGCCCTGATGATGATGCTACAGGAACAGGCTCGCCGACAGGAGGAACAGGCTCGTCGGTTGGAAGAACAGCTCCAGCGGGACAAGGAGGAACAGGCTCGCCGACAGGAGGAACAGGCTCGTCGGTTGGAAGAACAGCTGCAGCGGGACAAAGAGGAACAGGCTCGCCGACAGGAGGAACAGGCTCGCCGGTTGGAAGAACAGCTCCAACGTGATAAGGAGGAGCAAGCGCGCCGCCAGGAAGAGCAGATGCTCCTTATGAAGGACCTTCACGCTACCTTAGGGAAAGACATGAAGGAGGTGAAGGATAAGGTTGCTCAACATGACGACCGCCTGTCGGAAGCTGAAATCCGGATCGACCAAGTGAGTAATCGGGTTGACAACGTGATGGCTGACGTAAAGAAAACGCTGGATTACCTTAAACTTGGGGATGGAATTGCAGCTCCCGTAGCTACAACACCTTCGCTACGTGGATTCAAAGTGCCACCATTCGACGGAACTTCTTCCTGGTCGGCCTACAAAATCCAATTTGAGGCTGTCATGAAGGCGAATGGTTGGAATAATAGTCAGGCCATGACTGCCCTCACCCTAGGCCTGCGCGACCAGGCCTTAACTGTCCTGGAAGCTCTCGGTAAGGAAGTGACTTACGAGCAGCTCCTTGAGGCATTGGAGGCTCGGTATGGCGACGCCCACCTGGAACACGTGTTTCGTGCGCAGCTCAAGGATCGCGTGCAACGAAGTAATGAAAACCTGCAGCAGTGGGCTCTTGAAGTGGAGAAGCTGGTGCGTAAAGCTTACCAGTCCGCACCTGCGCTTATTGATGGGAACCTGGTGCAGGCATTCATCGACGGCATCCGCGACCTTGAAGTTAGAGCTGCTGTGAGGCTCGGGCACCACGGGACGCTTAAGGACGCCTTGGCTCATGCACTGGAGGTGGAAGCCGTGCGACAGGATCATCGTTCCCATCGCGTCAGGGAGGTTGCAGCGGCTACAGTTCGCGACCGCAGTAAAGGATACAGCCCTAGGTGCTACGGCTGTGGGGAAAGGGGCCATCTTCGATCCAGTTGCCCCAAGCGAACTGCAGAAAGAGATGAAGGTCGATCTCCAGAGGGCAGTGCAGCTAACAGCACCGCCCAGCACCAGCAGCAGGGAAACGAGTAATAGCCAGGACTGCGGGGCGGGTGCTGGCTGATGTTCAAAGAGCCCCAAGGGTTTCGATCACACAAACCCAAGACGGGAACAGCCTAATCATCAAGGGCGAGGTCAACGGAACGCCGTGTAAGCTGACCATAGATACTGGAACCTCTCGCACGGTTGTCAGTTCCCAACTGATAAGACGGTCCCTTGGGGACTCGGCATACAACCGAGAACACATTAATTTAGTAACAGCCACCGGTCAGCGCATACCCGTCCATGGAGAGAAGAAGATAGGGTTGAAGCTAGGCAACAGAATCTACCTGCATAATGTCATCGTGGCTGATATAATGGACGATTGCATCCTGGGCCTTGACTTTATGAGGAAGAATTGTTGCGAAATTGACGTCAAGCAAGGTGTTTTGAAATGTGGACAAGAGGAACTTTTCGTGGAAGGGGCGTTACCAGGGAACGTGTACAGCCTTAAGAAGATTGTTCTTCCGCCGAGATCGGAAACGATTGTGCCGGTTAGTCTTCCTCGGAATACTGGGCAAACTCATCGTTGTGTACTCGTGGAAAGGGTAGACAATGACCTTCCATGGAAAGTGGCACGAACTTTGGTCAGAGCCACCGACATCTCAGGGGTACGTGTGCTGAACCTTTGTGATCAGGAACAGGTTATAGAAAAAGGCACACTAGTTGGTACTTGCGAGGAAGTGGATTGGTTGCGTCGATGCCAACATCTATCGACTGGGACCCTCAGCAAGGATGCACAAACAAGAGTGACCACACTTTTAGAAGACTGCCGCAGCGCTCTGTCCCAAAATGAAATGGTCAAGGCGAAGAAAATGTTACTCAAGTATGCCGATGTTTTCTCGTCAAACGATGCTGACATCGGGAGGACTGGCTTAGTTCAACACAAAATAAACACAGGAGATGAATTGCCTATCCGTCAGCGGCCAAGGAGATTGCCGGTAGCACGTGAAAAGGAAATGGAAACCATGATTGAGGGGATGGTGAAGGATGGTGTTATTGAACCTTCATCTAGTCCATGGTGTTCACCTGTAGTGCTGGTAAGAAAGAAGGACGGCAGCATGAGGTTTTGTGTTGACTATCGTCGTTTGAACGACGTTACCAAGAAGGACAGCTATCCCTTGCCAAGAATCGATGACACGCTGGACATGCTTACTGGCGTAAAGTGGTTTAGCACGCTGGACCTGAAAAGTGGCTACTGGCAAGTTGAAATTGATCTTAAGGACAAGGAGAAAACTGCATTCTCGACAGGAAAGGGTCTGTGGCAATTTAAAGTTATGCCGTTTGGATTGTGCAATGCTCCGGCAACGTTTGAAAGGTTGATGGAACTTGTACTTACCGGACTAATTGGCGATGCCTGCCTGGTCTACTTGGATGACATCATCATCGTAGGCCGTACGTTTGAAGAACATCTTCAAAACCTGGAACGCGTGCTCATGAAGTTCCAGAGTGCCAACCTCAAGTTAAGTCCGAAGAAGTGTTCACTATTCAAACGGCAAGTTAGCTTTTTAGGATATGTAGTGTCTGAAGAAGGTATCCGCACGGATCCAGAGAAAATCGCCGCTGTCAAGGATTGGCCAATTCCAAAAGACAAGACTCAGGTCAGAGCATTTCTGGGTTTGTGCTCCTACTATCGGCGATTTGTCAAGAACTTTGCAGATATAGCCAAACCTCTGCATAAGCTAACTGAGGAGAAGCGACATTTCTGCTGGGATGGAAGTTGCGACATCGCATTCCAGGAGCTAAAGGACCGTCTGTGCAAAACACCTATTTTGGGGTACCCTGATGCGGGAAAGGAATTTATAGTTGACACAGACGCAAGCGACATAGGACTTGGCGGTGTATTGTCCCAGCGGAATGGTGATCAAGAATTTGTGATAGCGTACTTCAGCAAGTCATTGTCGAAACCTGAAAGGAACTATTGTGTTACGAGACGAGAACTGCTTGCAGTGGTAAAGTCATTGCAGCACTTTAGCAAATATCTTCTGGGTCGGAAATTCCACTTACGAACCGACCATGCTGCACTGAAATGGCTATTGCAGTTCAAAAATCCAGAAGGACAAGTTGCGAGATGGATTGAACTACTGCAGGAATACGACTTCGTGGTCGAACATCGCAGCGGAAAATCTCATGGCAACGCAGATGCATTGTCAAGAAGACCTTGTCCTGAAGACTGCAAGCATTGTACTAGGCAAGAGAGTAAAGAAGTTGTACCTGTGTGGATGCTCAAGACAGACCTCAGCATCGAGTGGAAGGAAAGCCTACAACGTGCACAGCAGGAAGATTCAGACATCAAGCCGATTCTGGAGTGGATGAAGGCCAGAGCTCCTAAGCCCAAGTGGAGCGACGTCTCAGCGATGAGTTCGATCACGAAAAGCTATTGGGCTCAATGGGACAGCTTGGTGATTCAGGATGGAGTACTGTGGCGAAAATGGGAAAATGCCCGCGGAAATAGCTGTCATTTGCAAATGGTTGTCCCTAAAGCTCAAGTACCGGATGTTCTACAGCTGTACCATAATGGTTGTTCAGGAGGTCATCTGGGAGTAAAACGGACTCTACTGAAGATACGAGAACGATTTTACTGGGTCCACTGTCGGGACGATGTCGAGGACTGGTGTCGCAAATGTACGAGTTGTGCAGCTGTAAAGGGACCTCAGACTCGTAGTAGAGGTGCATTGAAATTGTACAATGTTGGTGCACCATGGGAGAGGATAGCCCTTGACGTTGCGGAGCCGTTTCCGGAAAGTGAAAGTGGTAACAAGTATTTTATGGTTGTGATGGATTACTTCACTAAGTGGCCGGAAGTCTTCGCCATTCCAAATCAAGAAGCTTCGACAGTTGCAGATAAATTAGTTTACGAAGTCTTCTGTCGTTTTGGAGTTCCACTAGAGATTCACAGTGATCAAGGAAGGAATTTTGAGTCCCAAATATTCCAGGAAACTTGTCGAGTCATAAAACAAGAACAACTTCTTACCACCCACAATCGGATGGAATGGTGGAACGATTTAATCAGACACTGGAGAGGTACCTAGCAAAAGTTGTGGAAAATCGGCAACGAGATTGGGACAAGCACATACAACCGTTTTTGTTGTCATATCGAAGCGCTGTTCACGAAAGTACATCGGTGACACCAGCTTTCGCAAACTTTGGAAGAGAATTACGGCTGCCTGCAGACCTGATCACCGGAATACCACCTGATGCCCCACGCAGTATAACCGATTATGCGAATAACTTGCGGAACAAAATGAATGACATTTATGAGCACGTCAGACAATCGGGCCAGCAAATGTCTGAAAAGATGAAAACCCGTTATGACCGCAAAATGAACAGTAAAGGGTTCGACGAAGGTTCACTAGTGTGGCTGCACAATCCAGTCCGCAGCAAGGGGAAATCTCCTAAGCTTCAAGCTAAATGGGATGGACCGTACCGGATTGTGACCAAGATCAATGACGTAACCTACCGGATACAGAAAGGTGCAAGAGGTACTCCTAAGATCGTCCATGTGGATCGATTGGCGCGTTATTATGGAGCCGATAATGCTCGGGACGAGCATGTCTTAGGAGGGGGCAGTGTTACGCGCCACAATTAATGCCTGATACACGGTGACATTAGTTACCACTGGCGACATCTATTGTGGATTGGCAGAACTAACTGGCGCCATCTATTATGGAATAGTAGAACTAATAGTCACGCCATCCGTCAGCGCCATCTATTGACGAGTAGATATGTCGAAGCTAGAACTAACTAGAACTATCGACATCTGGTCAGTCGGGGCCGGTATGTACTCGAACATTCGAGATGTTTCTACGATAGAAGGTTCTGGAACTATCTGCGGCACTATATAAGGCCGGGATTAGCCGCGAGCAGCCAGACTTAGTTCTGTGACAGATGCGAATACATCGAAAGCGATATTCAAGTGCGACTTAAGAGCGATTGTGTTTTATAATTAGTGTGTTTTAAATTGTGGTTAGTGTTGATTAATTAAAGTGTAACTTTTGGTAATTTTTATCGGCATTTTTAATTGTCACGAACCCGAAGCTCGTAACAATATTTTCCCCTGTAAAAACAAGTCGGTTTAGGTACCTATTATATTTTAAAACTGTACGGTTCATTCCGTTCATTTGAATATTATAAAATGTGGTTTTACTCTGACAGTTTCTTTTTTCTGTAAAAAAAAATGTTCTGTCTGTCTGTCTGAACGCGATTAACTCAAAACCTACCGGACAGATTTAGATACGGTTTTCACCAATGGCCGGAGCGATCCAATAGGAAGGTTTATTTACGTGTATAATTAAATAAAGTTTTGTGTAAATTGGCTGAAATTATGACGATGATTGTTGAAGATGTCGGAAAAAATCATGCCGACTGAGAGTTTTACACATACAAATAAACGTATCTGGATCTGGATGGACCAAGTATTTTGAAAGAAGTGGTCGAAATCCAGTTAGGAACTGCCAACGACTGAATTCATTTCACGAAATTATTTGAAGCAAACCACAAAGCAAACTGACTACCAATTAAAATTGTCTGTATATTCTAATCACAAACCATTTTTTGACAATTGCATGTAATGGCTATAACTCAGGGTAGCGGGATCGTCCGAAAGGGTTACCGGCTGTGCGTTGTTATATCAGTCAGTCAGTGAGTCTGGACTTTGAATTACTGCCAGGGTAGCGGGATCGTCCGAAAGGCTTACCGCTGCCCTGGAACATAAAGGGCTAAGGAAGGAACACGGGTGGGTTTTAGTCAGTAAGAGTCTGACACTCACTTCTGCTCCACTCAGAGCGGGAGGGGTCATTTGATGATTTCCCATAAAAAAAAAAAAAAAAATGGCTATAACTCAGCAAATTGACGTCGGGTGTCAATAAATAATTCCCCTGACTGTACCTACTGAATCAAGGTAAACTGCATTATCCTTAAGAAAGGACGTGAGACAATGTTTTCACTTGAAAAAGCTGTCGACAGTTACAACTATGTGTAATCGAAAAAAAAACAAAACGCGATCCTATGATCTCATTATTTGTAACTCCTGACATTCATCATTATAGCCTATAATTCGTTATTTTCCTTTCATAAATCATGAAGGTAACATTAGGTAAAAATGATGACGCAAATCCGAATTACGCATTCCAATTTTTTTTTTTTTTTAGTAACGTTACCCCACACTATGAATTTCTCCTGTGTCGTGGGTGCGTTTACAAACATTTAAATTCACATACACAAACAGTCAGACCCGGAACAACTACTATTGTAGGCCATACAAATATTTCTTCCGTGCGGGAATCGAACCCGCGACACGCAGCGCAGCAGTCAATCGCCAACCGTGCCGTCAAATAATGTTGTTGAAAAAAACATGACTGCAACCTCGAAAAAGGTTAGAGAAAATGTAAGTATAGCAAACACAGATAATGAAGCATCTATATAAAGGCAGCTTAGCAAATTTTAAGCTGATTAGTCAAATCTTGGAAAATGACCATCTGAGTTGTTTAAAAAAAAAACTAAGTACATAGGTAGGTACGTAATGGAAAATAATATTTTTTTTATTTTTGGGGTTCGTACCCAAAGACCCTCTTTGGGTACGAACCCCAAAAATAAAAAAAAAACTAAGTACATAGGTAGGTACGTAATGGAAAATAATATTTTTTTTTAGTTTTGGGGTTCGTACCCAAAGAGGGTCAACGGAACCCTATTATTAAGACTCCGCTGTCCGTCCGTCTGTCAGCAGGTTGTATCTCATGAACCTTAATTGGTAAACAGTTGAAATTTTCACAGAATCTATAAAATTAAATAAAGTTGAAAATTAAAGAAAGGGTTAAAATTACAAGAATAGAGTTTCTTTTAATGTGCAGTGTTAAATATTGCACGGTTGTACGGAACCCTTCGTGCGCGAGTCCGACTCAACTAGGCCAGTTTTGCACCTAAATAACAAACTCTAATGCTGACCATATTTACGATTTAACGTTTACTTTGGTACTTATTGTTTCTACATATGACAATTTTATTTAATATTTAATATGTTATGTTCAACACACTGTAAATAAATGAATGAACGACCCCGCATGAAGCGACCACGTGGCGCTAATTAATAAAACAACAAGAACAACCTACGTGTAGCTATTTATTCATCGAAATTCATGCCGCTAATAACTTTCACATAAGCATAACCAGTCTATAATGTTCCCACTGCTGGGACACAGGCCTCCTCTCTGTGAGAGGGAGTGGCCCGTGATCCACCACGCGGGCCCAGTGCGGTTTGGTAGATGTCACATGTCATCGAAATTTTAGTTCTAAGATATGCCGGTCACCATGTTTTCCTTCACCGTTTTGAGAGCAGTGGTGATGAAATTATTTACACAAAGTACTTGAAAGCCGAGAGCGTATACTCTGAGCCACCACCTGCTCTAATTTTCACATAATTCACATTAATAAAAGTGGAATAATGTATACTGCAAAATGGACTAACATCTAAATGCAGTACCTAACTTAAGAGCAGAGCCAATGGCGTCGGACTTTCGATCGATAGGTCGCAAGTTCAAACGCCCGTCCGTTGCCAAGGGAACCTATGTAATACTGTTGCAGACATGTAACTACATAATAAAACTAATAGCTGATGCAGACCGCCCTTTCTGCAAGCTTTTGTTGAAAGTTCAATCACCTCTAAGCATATACCCGTAGTCGAGGTGATTCTGAAATTCAGCTTTTGAAAATGATAATAGCGTTAAAAATTAAAATACAGGGTGGCAGGGACCACGACGCGCAAACTGTAACCATGAATTCAGAGGGGTCATTGCGTAACACACTCAGTAGCGATGGGTTTCATTTTGACAGTTCAACAGCATTCATTGCGTTATTTACTTTGTGGAGCAGATACATTTTTCGAACATATGAAGCAATGGATTAGCAATATCCTTCAAAATGATTCAGATTGTGACTGAGTGTGTTACGCAGTTAGGATGCAGCACATGATTCTAGACCCCTTAGCTTAGAAAGGTTTCGTGGGTTACAAAAAAAAAACTGCTATTTCATATAAAAGTGCAATACCTCTTACGCGGTGAAAATGTATGGAACAGTATTATTTTTTCTAAATAACCAACATGATCATGTTCGAGAAGATCCGGGTTACAATCCTGGTGAACTGGTACTTGCTACAACCCACTCATTGAGCAATGCCTCACGAGGTATAAGCAATAAATTTGCACCGCGACGTGATGGACCCTACACCATCAAGAAGCGGCATGGTCCATCGTCCTACGAAATTGCTGACCCACACAATCCAGAAGTTGTGGTTGGCGTATATCACTCCGCGGCTTTGGTACCCTATGTCGGAAAATCATCCACGTTACCAGCCCGTGTACAACGCTTGAGGAAAAGAGGACGACCACGAAAGCAAAACCCAGAGCATAGTAGTGCCAGAAATGATCAGGGGCGCTCAAAATCTATATTACTTTTACTCTATGATCCAGGTACTAAATCCACGGTAACAGGTTGATGATGAAAAAGCACCTTAAGGACAATACAAGGGTATTTAAACATAATATAATAGCCTAATATTGTAATGAATTTTTCAAATGTTCACGCCGAACCTTCGTGGTCTGACCAGTCTAATCAAAAGACGAGTAATACCAAACACTCATACAAATTACCCACTGAATATAATAATAGGTACCATCACAGGGAAATTAACAACGAAAAAACAATTGTTTTAGTTGACATGCCATTTAAATGGAAAATCCGAATCAAAATAATTGTTGCGATTTTAATTGTGATGATTTCCTTAAGCCTTTGTATCAGAAATCAGGACAATGAGTAATTACTGAAATGTGTGTAAGGAAAATACAGGGTGGCGAAGACATCGACGTGCAAACTGTAACAATGAGTTCTGTTCTAGACCATAGCGTAGAAATTTCTACGCTATGGGGTCCAGTATCATGTGCTTCGATGTCCCTGCCACCCTACATTCTTCTGTTTTCGAGTGTTCAGTGGTTTCAGTGCAGAAATTAACTTGTTCATTTTAGGTATGTTATACTAAGTCGTGTTTAGACATTTAAGGGGCTAAACACACCTTCAGAAGACAGAATCAAATCAAATCAAATCAAAAGTCATTTATTCAAATTAGGCTGAGAATCAGCACTTTTCGAACGTCAAAATTACAAAAGACAGTCCCCCAAAAACGCCCGCCCTTCGCCACTTCCTAGTGCTATCGCTGGGAAGAAGAAGTGGCGGAACAAACTCCCCAGCAGCACAGCTGTCTGTTTAGTTAGAATATAGTTGCATCTATACAATACTAGGAACCTATGTTCAGTAATGAACATTACAAGAAGCTTAAATTATTTGCCATATTATGTCAGCTAGCCACGCCAATATACCAACAAATATAATAAACACTACGTACTCAAGCTAAAAAATAATTAATTAAAATAAAAATAAAAACTCACTACCTAAATAAAAGCCTCCAGGCATAAAGGGCGTGACAGCTTACATATTTATGCATTGCTGGGTTCGTCACATAGCTGTCACTTGCAGTCACAGATGATGAACTAGGACCATCGATGTGAAATAAATGAGTTAATACTAATAACAGTAACCTGTCAGTACCTAAGCTAATTCTGGAGAAAGAACATGAACATTGTCTTGAGTTAATTAGGGCGACCAACTATTCTTATCGTGTAAGTAGTCGTTGATGGAATAGTAAGCCTTTGAACAAAGGTTGGATTTTACTTGAGCTTTAAACGCATTAAAAGGCAAGTCTAGCAAAGAAGAGGATACCCTCTTCTTTGCTAGACTTGCCTTTTAATGTGTTATAAAGGGTTATACCAAGCCCAACAAATGAGTTATGAACCTTATGAAGCCGGTGAAAGGGGGCACGTAGTTTGTCCTTATTTCTAGTGTTAACACTGTGAATATCACTGTTTTTAGTGTACAAGTGCAAATTTTGCCTAATATATAGGATGTTGGCGAATATGAATTGTGATGCAACCGTGAGAATACCAATATCTTTAAAAAAATCTCTTAGAGAAACTCTGGCACCTAGCTGGTAAATTGCTCGAACAGCTCGTTTTTGAAGGACAAATATATTTTGTATATCAGCGGCTTCGCCCCACAGCAGAATACCGTAGGACATAACACTGTGAAAATAACTGAAATAGACTAAACGAGCTGTATCCACGTCAGTGTATTGTCTTACTTTCCTGACGGCGTAGGCAGCCGAACTGAGCCTTCCTGCTAGACTTGATATATGAGGTCCCCACTGAAGTTTGGCATCTACTGTTAGTCCTAGAAAAATTGCCGAGCCTACTGTTTCAAGCACCTCTTTATTTAAGACGATGTTGGGTCCTAGATTTCTGACATTCGGTAAGGCGAACTTTACACATTTAGTTTTCTTGGCATTGAGAACTAGGTTATTTGACGTAAACCAATCTGTAACTATTGTGAGTGCACTGTTTACGTCGTCAAAATCTTGTCTATTCCTGTCTACTTTAAAAATAAGAGAGGTATCATCTGCAAACAGTACAACGTCACAGATGCCCTTCAAATGGAATGGTAAATCATTGATATATACTAAGAACAAGAATGGACCCAATATTGAGCCTTGCGGAACACCTAACTGAACTGGTAGCCCGGAAGATTTCGCGCCATTAACATCTACACATTGGACCCTATTATGTAAATAGGAAATTATTATGTTGAGAGCCTCGTTTCTGACACCGTAATAATGTAACTTACGCAAAAGCGTGTCATGGTGCAGATGGTGCCTGCATCAGCACTTTTTAACCCAGATACAGCGATGGGCAATTCTTATTTAAAATTTTGCTATGCCCGACAGGGTCCATAATTGATTCCATTGATTTATAATTACGAGCACCTTGTATGTGTACAGACGCCAGCAGGTCAAGCTACCCGAAACTGTCAAATTTTTCCAATCAACTTTGAACCTTAATGTTTTAGCGATAAAGTTGAAAATCTATTAAAGAAATTTGACAGATTGTAGTAGCTTGATGTGCTGGCGTCTGTACATTATGGATGCAATGAAGATTGAACTTAACTGAAAAGACCGGAAAACGCATACGTATGACATGCATACGACGCCTATATTACGACGGTCCTTTTAAAAGAGCTACCTTTTCCTGGCTCTCCTAGAAAAAATAGTTTCACTAATATCTGGGTTAAGATGTGTGGAAGAACATACGAAGCACCCCTCAGCAAGACTGTCAACTGAACGCATTCGGGCGAAATAATTATTTTGACTGGTGAACGGTCACACATAACGTTTTTTTTTTCATCAAATGACTCCTCCCGCTCTGGGTGGAGCAGAAGGGAGTGTCAGACTCTTACTGACTAAAACCCACCCGTGTTCCTTCCTTAGCCCTTTATGTTCCAGGGCAGCGGTAACCCTTTCGGACGATCCCGCTACCCTGGCAGGCTTCGGCCCTATCGGGCCCCGTCACTTCTGCTGACATCTCTACACATAACGTCTACGGTTGAGTTGTGCTAGGGAGATAAGCCATAAGGTGGGTTCCCGCATTGTCGAGGCGGGGGGGCTCAGTAGCCGCGGTATGGGGTACCACGGTGAAGCTAAGAGGAACCCCAGCGGGGGCCGCTCGTCAGGGCTTGGCGGAGAAGCCGACGACGTAGCGGCCGGCGGCGGGTAGGTTGCGGTGCCGCTCGGGCGACATCGAGACATCGCGGCTGAGGATTGAAGGCCGCGGCGGGAGAGGAGTGTCGGTGTTACGTTGCCGCTCTCGCTACCTTCCGACGGGGCCGCCACCGTTAGATGGCGGACGCGGTGGGGCCGCAGGGGAAGAGGAGTGTCAGTGTGACGTTGCCGCTCTCCCTATCCTCTGCGGCCGTAGCTCCCCCAACCTAGGGGGGCATGCGGGGCCCGCCATACTATCTAGGCGAGCGTGCGCCGGGAGGGCTGTGGAAGTAAACGCTATGCCGGTTTCCCATAGCCCTCCCATTACGGCGATGTGGGAACACCGCCGAGTTTTAGTGGGTATACTGTCATTCCGACAGGGAGTCCCACATACCCCGTCTCATCTCCCGCGAGACGGGGATGCATAAAGCATTTCTCAGCGAGAAAAAAAAAGGGGGAAATAAGCCACAGATAATTGAAAGCGACTGGGCTTCAAATTTTTCAGGACAAAATAGAATAAGGATACATAAATAAACAATTCCCCCATTTTAAAAATAAAACAATAAAATAATGTATACATAGATATTTTTATTTGAAAAATATTTCGTGTAGCTAACAAACTAATCACAATATGGCATTCTACATCCGAATTAACGTATTTATACAAAACGCTCTTACTGCAAATAATATACATCGGCCATAGCCGTAAATGCCCGCACATATCCGCACGCATTCTAACAACTGCAAGCTACGCGAATATGTACAACCGCGAACGTTGGCGGCCGACCAATTTTCAACCTTATGCCATTAGTTATAGGGTTGAAAAACGGTCGTTCGTCTATGTGCATCGACAATTTAGAATTTGATACATTACTTTTCGATCACAATCCAATTCATTTTATTTACATTACCACCGCTTAAAGGAGGGTATGGCCACTTAGAATAACGATACAATAATAGCGTACTTTCTTTTATAAAACCGGTAAACGTACAGTGTATGAGAACTCGTTTCGTGTCGGTTGTATGAAACCGGAATAATTCATTCGGGACTTCTGGTCAAACCGGTTGTAAAAACATTTCGCACACATGTTCCCGCAGGAATGCACCTTGAGGAGATTCGTCAAAATTTTGTTTTGAAATTTTGCAAAAGATGTGGAACACTTTGCAAAAATTTTAGGTTCAGATTCCAGAGAGCTGAATCTATGTCCAAGTCAGAAACCGTAGTATTCTAAGTTCCATGCCCTTCTTCTAACAACAGCCTTGTCCCTTTATACCAAAACATTCCATAAGAGTTATGAACTAAAACGTTCTAAACTCATTGGCGTTTCGTTTTAACTTAAAAGGGGAGTTTAACATTCAAACATAAGCAGAACAGTTTCGATTCAATCTCTAGGAACTTTACTATCAAGGTTTATTGCTATTCAATTTTATTAGATTTTCCATACATTAAGTATGTCTTTACAAGTCAAATCTATTCTGCATACATTTGGTCAGGCTGCCGGTGATCCAAAATAATTATAAAATAATTTACAGGTCATATTTTTGATTCACATTTTCTTCGTTTAAATAATATAAATTGCCACGAAAGCATTTTGTCCACAAGTGGCGAAGATGTGTGTGTACAGGACTTACGTGATTTACTTAAAATATAACATTTTTAAATGCTGTTTTGATTTAGGTTTAGAAATTAAGTAACTCGAAACGAATAAATTGATCTTTAAAAGTAAACTATGTATTTATATAAACCATAGATTTTTGTGATGACTTATTTTTAAATTCGAAAGGACGTCAATTCTCCTTAGGCAGCTAAAATACGCCAATTTTGAACAAAATGCATTATAATCTTCCCATCACATAATCGGTATACGCTTATAAATTGAGTAAATAAGAAAATATCTATATGCCTCATGTATTGGCAAGGAAAGTATTATTTATAAATAAAAAAAAACATTGTGTGCCGGCGAAAAGCATGTCCTCTTATACTAAATATAATAATATACTTTAATATATAAGTGACTAATATAATTTGGCCGCGCTAAGTAGGCCGCACACTGAGGGGTCAAATTCAATTCGCTGGCGAAACCAAGCAGACCTGAGGAGTTCCGATATCTAAAGAGGATAAAGCATAAACAAATGTGCTAAAGAATTAATATCTACTTTTTGGAACGAAGTTCCTTATCGCGCGTTGCGAAAGGGGACGGAAAAAATTAAGACAAAAAGTTGGAACGACACTTTTTGCTATAGTTGTAAGCCGTGCGGCGTGCGCGTGTTTTTCTGTCTGTCTGTCTGTCTCTCTCTCTTATAGAAAACTTCGTTCCATCCGGGTGTCCCTTGACACCTCTCAAGATTTTATTTTTTTATTTCTCACTAGTTTTCCCGACAGATTTGTCCTGTCCAATTTTCAATGATTCAGACAAAAATTCCACAGAAACAAGGTCTTTAAGTTTTTCTAAAACCTAATTCCAGATTAGTACGAACATTTAAAAAAAAAAAAATTGTCAATTCGGTCCAGCCGTTCTCAAGTGACGCTTACCAACGACCAGCATTTTACTTTTATTTATATAGTTAGTTCGTGCGTCACACCATACAGTACAGTTGTATTTTCTTGAAATTATGACTGAAAAATCGCACAATTTTTTTGCATTATCATGTTTTGATATTGATACCTGTCATGTCTGTGAAGTTTCACCAAATGATTTTATTTGGAATCTGTATAAGGGTATCAGCATGTAAAATACTGGTATTCAGCTGCATCCGGTTAGACTGGAAGCAAAACCCAAAATAGTTGGGAAAAGTCTAGGCAGATGATGATAAGTGCGTCAGTAAACTGACCTTCACGAAATCGGGTTGAACTGTATCATTACTACATTGCAATAGCTGCTTAGGTAGACAACTTTATCAAAAAGTCGTAGTAAAAGGAAGATCCTTTTATAAGACTTTTTGATAAAGTTGGCTCAAACCATATCAGCGTAGGTCACTGTGGGGACGCCCTAATAACTTCTGACATTTTAAAGCATAGTTTTAAATATACAGGGTCAAATTGAATTAGCTAGCGACTCCGCAGACGTAATGATACCCATCCCGTCTGCAGAGTCTGTATATATACCTTTTAAATGCGATTTATCTTCCATAAACTAAAAATAATAAAGTTTCAAAAGTACTGACTTACAGCGCAATATTATTTAGACAGTCTCTCAAAAACTTTTTACAGTTAAGGCGGAAGTCAACGTTTTCTTTAATTACAATAAAGCCTAATTAACGTGGCCACTAATTATATATTATATGGTAAAAGAAACACATCTAAATATATCTTACAAATACAAATATCTATTACATCTTAAAAGTAATAATAAAACTTAAAACTATTCTACGTCTAATATGTACAAATCATATATCTTTAATGATATTGTGATAATTTCCGCACTTTATCATTCATTAAAAATCACTTTCCGTATTTTATAAGCATCGTTTATTGTTTTAAAAATACCATTTAACCTTTTTGAACGCCAGCGTCATTTATTTAAGACAAATAATTTCCACGCTTATAAAATAATGTGAAATAAACGATTTTGGAAACACCGCTGCGGTCACACCATAAAATGTTCTCTCAAAAGTACTTAATATTTTAATTATAAAAAAGTATTGCATTATTGGTGTCAGATTAAGGCAATTTAATATAACCGATGCTATAGTATTTTTATCTCTCGAAGCGACGCGCGCTTTATATGTGGTTACCAAGTGTACAAACACGCTGTGAATGTGTGCGTGAAGACGATAGCGTCAGCACATCACACACACACGCACACTACCGACTTCGTCCATTAGTACCGAGAGCTTCTGCGCTTACACACATTTACAGTGTGTTTATAAACTTGGAAACCACAAGAAAAGCGCGTGTCGCGTCGTGAGATAAAAATACTGTAACACCCATCTGCTAAATTATACAACTATTATACTTTATAAGGACACCCATACACTATACATGGTATTATGAAAATCTTTTAATTTTGCGCCAACTACTCCATTGAACGCAAAGATACGTTTCTACTTCCAACATTGCGTTCAGTGAGATTCTTAAATCCGATAATGTAATAAATAAAAAACTATAAATTCGTTCTTCGGCTAAGTATAACTCCTAGCTGTCAATAAAGGAATAATCATAAACACATCACATAAAAAAACAATTGCTCTTAAAAGCGAACAGACTCTTTTCTTATATTACCTTTTTAAGAGTCTTTGCAAATGATTTTCTGTACTTAAAAGTTGGTCTTCTCGCACCACTGTTAATATAACTATAAAGGATATCGCGCACGTAAGAATAACACAATAAAAAACTCCTCTGCTCAGTTTAATCGCACCTCTTTCCTCATTCACTCTCTCGCATATTTACAAAGCCGACGTCATACAAAATCTTGTCCAATTCTCAAACCTGTACAAAAATAACGCAGGACACACAATATTATGTATTTTTTCTTTAATATATACAACATCTAAATTTAATAAACGTCTTGGTGTTACCAATTTATTGATATTAATAATAATTAATATTATTTGTTATATAAACTAGAGTATAAAATTTGACTCCAATCAAAATACAACACATTCTGCTATTAAAAAGAAAATTATTATTTTACTTTACTCACACACATAGAATTATAATAGTTTTTTTTTAATAGTATTATAGGCACAAATGAACAATATTGAGTGCCTTAAGCTTCACTACTACTAATTAAAGTAGGCGAGGGGTTTTAGTCCTACAAATATATCCGTAATCACTAAGGGACCGCCTTCCCTTCCATAGTACACACAATTCCCTAAAAGCCAATCCTTTTCAATTTGACTTTAAGGGGAAGCCCCAGTGTAGCACGCGAAATTCAAATTTTCTTACGTTTTTTGCAATTTGCAGGTCAGTCCGGTTGTATGTTGAACAAAATATGAATCGCGAATGTAACAAGTATACATAATCAGCCTTTAATGTTCCCACTACTGGGACACAGGCCTCCTCTCTGTGAGAGGGAGTGGGCCTTAATCCACCAGGCGAGCCCAGTGCGGGTTGGTAGATGTCACATGTCTTCGAATTGTTTGGTTCTAGGACATGCCAGTTTCCTCACGATGTTTTCCTTCATTGTTTAGAGAGCAGAGGTGATGAAATAATTTACACAAAGTAAAGCGCCTGTCTGGGTTCGAACCTACGACCTACAACTCGGAAGTCGCGGCTGTTACCACTGGGCTACCACGGCTCTGTAACAAGTATGTATTTACAGAATTATAATCGTTAAAATCATCAATACAACCCTGGTAAGATCATATAATCCTATTGATTTATATTTCATGAAATAATAATTCAATAGGAAAAGAAATTGCCCTTTTCTGTAAAACAAGGATGGTATTAATGTCCGCACAGGTTCCCCAGGGAAGAATTCCATATGCCATAAGACTATGAAAATAACTAAAATAAACAATTCTGGCTGTATCCACATCAGTTAGCTGTCTAAATTTTTTAACAGCATAGGCGGCCGAACTAAGCCTTGTAGACAATTTTTCTATAATTATTCCAAGAAAAACTGTCGACTCAACAGGGTCTAAGAATTATATGACTTACTAGCGGCGCCCCGGGTTTCACCCGCATAAATTTCGATCCCGTGGGAAAATCGGGATAAAAAGTATCCTATGTGTTAATCCTGGCTATAAACTATCTGTATGCCAAACTTTTGCGTTTATAATATTAGAAGGAAGGATTATAGGAAATAGAATAAGTGGATATTTGTTAAGGTCGCGAATCATATTGAAATCCACATGCAACCCGACACTGACCTGCACAGTGCAAAAAAAAAGTAATAAAATTTGTATTGCGCGGGGTACCTAGCGCATCCCCCTTAATATTTAAAACAAATAAATAAAGCTGCCAGATTTAAAAAAAAATAGAATTATGCCAATTTGTCTTTTTTGTAATAATTTCGATATGATTTATGACTAGTGTTTTCCAATCGCTGTTTTTTTATAATAATAAAATTATGAGAGATCGAAATGTTGTGATTATTGCTATTCAAGTCAACTAACTACAATTTATAGTCTAATAAAAGAAATAGGAAACCTCTGTTTAAGGCAAGTGTCCACCGAATCGTAGATGCCTTAGGGAAAGTTTCACCAGTGAAACTAAACGGAATCAGCACATCTAAACCGCGTTCAAGAGCTGTCAGTGTCATCATTGTGGTGGAATATTGACACTGACAGCGTGCCACGTTTGTTTCGTTATCTGTGGCATTCAAGAAGTTTATAAAGCGACTTCATTTGTTTTTTTGTAAAAATGGATGCTGGTTTTACGAAACAACTAATCCTAAGTCGAATGCGACGACATTTTGCTCCGATTGCTACAATTCAACTGACTCCCATGATGTTCCGCTCTCGAATCGCGACATAATGTAGTAATGTTTCTTAGTGGAATTCGTTAAGCGGTTTCCCATAATTATTTTCGCGGCGGGAGTGTGCTAACGCCCTTAGTTTCATTGGTGAAATTCGCCCTTAAAAGACACTTATAAAGGGGTTAGTGTAAGCTGTGTTTGGCGCGCCAATATATGGAATGACGAGAACAGGGGACCGTCTTGGCGACTCTAAACATAAAAGCAATATTATCAATACAAACTATCATAAATAACTCCACCCGTAACTGAGGGAATTTCGAACACAGAATAGAGGAAATTAAAGAAACATTTCAATTACAATATTGGTATTACTTCTAAAATTTCATCTTAAACTGCACCTTAGCATCTCTCAGATAGAGGTCAACTTATAAATCATCTTTTCTCTACCTAGACTTTCTCTTGAAACCATTATTCAGCTTTTTTTCATTACATAGCCATACCCTAAGACATTTCCTTAAAAATTCTTCGACTCATCATCACTCAAGGACATCGGTATTCTAAAACATACCTTACGCCGTAGACATAAAGTCTAATATTCTTAGTTGTTTCTTGTAAAAAATTGAAACGATTCGTTCAAGTGAAGTTGCGCCGACGTCGATTACATTTTCCATAATCAACTAAGAATATGCGCATTATTCGAGTCAAGTTTAAGAAAACGTTTTACAATACTGCCGTTTATCGCTTGACACTGAACCACCTATCCCTACTCTACGCCTAATAAAGACTGATCATAAATTATGCAACTGTATACTCTATTGTCATTGACCATAACTTATTGTTGGCTACGCTTCGTTCATTGCACTAAACATGCTGACTGCTAAGTCCGATGATCAGCATGTGATGACGACACGATGAGACGAGAGACGAGATTTTAAAATATGGACATTTCACTGTTGATCTTACAAACTCGTACGCAAAGTACGGTAAGCAAAATAATTAAGTACGCAGGCAAGTAAATATGCATTTACATTTAAAAAAGTTTTGTTTTGACCCTGTCAAATATCATGTCAAAATTAAAATTCGATTTTAATATTTGAGGACAATGTTGTGAGGAAAATTTTGAGTATGAATTTCGATGGCTATAAGAGTAGGGGAAGACCAAAGAAACGATGGATGGGCTGTGTGAATGATGATATGGTTAGAAAAGGGGTGACTGCCGAGATGGCGACTAATAAGTATGGAAGAAACGACGAAAAAAGACAGCACAATTATTACTTTCTAAACCTAGACATTAAGTCTTTTTATGTTTGTGTAAAAAGATATCAATACATTGACACAGTTAATGTAGAAATGTGCATTGTTTATTCAATGCATATTTTAAAGACACGTCTGTCGCATGTCAGACGCTCAATGGGCCTTACGACCCAGTGGGTCCCTGGCAAGCCCAGACGGAGATGGCGGGACGAGCTGGACTCATTTGGTAAAGATTGGTCCTTGGTAGCTCTGGACAGAGATAGAATGAGAGCAGGAAGGCCTTTGCCCAGCAGTGGGACATAAATGGCTAGCAAAAAAAAAAAAAATTAAAAAAGTATTATTTCGTTTTTTTTTTATATTATACATGATGCAACTAGCCTAGTCACTCCATAAAAAAGCTGGTATCCAGCTGCAACTGGTTAACTGCCTAGCCTTCCCCCAACGGAGAAGGCAGATAATGATGACACACAATAACAATTCCCTTTGAAATGCTCGTTATTTAACCTGCAGACCTAATTATTTCACCGACTGTATAGTCACAAGCAAATATAAATACCTTAACACTAAGTAAGATTCAAAAGCGATTTTCTCCTAAAATATTGATAGATATGTATTTTATGGTGTTACGAACATAATATTATCAAAACCATTATGAAATAGGTATTTTGTGAAAGTTGCAATTCATATTTCACGAGAAAAACGCTTTGGAATTTTGCGTAACGGTAAGGTATTTATGCTTGTGATTGTGCAGACGCCAGCAGGTCAAGCTACCCGAAACTGTCAAATTTTCCCAATCAACCTTGAACCTAATACTTTAGCAATAAAGTTGAAAATCTATTAAAGAAATTTGAAAGATTGTAGTAGCTTGATGTGCTGGCGTCTGTACATCGACAAGTTTTTTTTTTATTTCCTATTTTCACCGATTGTGATCTCGACTCATTGCACCGCCATTTTGTTTCACCTCTACACACCACATACCGCTAATTTCGACGCAAACACTAATATTAGTAGGAAGTGATCACGCATACACTACGCTATCGTTAGTCCCGACCTCCGTCGAAGCACTTTCTAGAGGTCACTTGATCCGCTGCCGGCTACAAGTATATTGTACTATCTTACCAGGCAGGGAAAGGTTTACCTGGAACAAATTATAATAACATAAAGGTTGTGAACTTTATGATTCATGGAGTTTCTTGCCCGTTCTTCTCCAAAGGCACCTACTACGCTTTGGAATGGGCAACTAGCTTCATCTTTTTGATTGACCGACCCTTGACAATTCAAAAGTGCCTGTAATTGGTTTAGTTGAAATAAATAGTTTGAGATTCAGATTTGGTTCATCATAATATGAAAGCAGCTGATATTGTGACGTTATGGATTTAAAACAAAATGTATTGTATGACCATATACTAGCAGTGGTTCTCAAAGATAGTCGCCATGTCGTGCATGTCGCAATATAAGATTTTCTTTAATATCAACATCTTGGGCGATATCCTGAGATGCTTTTCTTTAATTTATTATTCGATATTTCTAGTTATGTGAGTCAAAAGGACTTTGCAAGAGGGATGATAATTAATCCGGATCTCACACTGCGCGGGACACAGAGCAACGTTTGATAAATTCTCTAGGAATTTCCGTTTTCGCGAGAGGCGCGTGGATCAGTTTTTCGCTCCCGTCGCACGCAGTGTGTGATCGTACGACCTTGTCTCTCAGCTCCGCTTTCAAAATAGTTGAGTGAGTGATCTTTGGGCAGGCGATGGGAGTTGGAGATATGTATGACGCAGTACCTAGTCCGAGTCCGTGTCGTCGTTGACGCACGAGCGCAGCTTGGACAGCGTGCGGCGCGCGGCGGGCGTGTCGTCCTCCTCGTCGGACGAGATGACGATGCGCTGGCGCGGCTTCACGCCCGTCGCGCCGCGCGTCATGCGGCGCGGCACCGCGCCCTCCTTGTCCGCTGGACACACCACACAATCAATCAATCAAATGATCCATAAAACATAGGCCGCCCGTTCTATGTTTAGTAGTGATAATTTTATTTTTGTTATGTGTTTTCTGGAGTTCAATAAAGTATATATAAATAAATAAATAACATAATATTCCAGCAACTCTCTCCAGGCGCCGCACCGCAATAATTTTGCCGTGTGGCAGTGGCATACCCTTTATACTGTGGCGGCATCTATCACGCCACATACGAACTACGCATTACACCTGAAGGCCAATTCTCGTAATTTAAAACGTTCAAAATCTAGTCGCAGTCTCATCTCAGCGACAAACAAATGTCAAAAACTTGTCAAAACGTAGGGAAACTAGACGTATTTTTGACAGATTGAGACTGAGATCAGACTATGAATGATCTTAAAATTACGAGAATTTCCCGTCTGACGCATTACACTGAAGCATAATTATCCGCGCGAATAACATTATACAAAATACTAACAACAACCATTAGGTAGTAGCATACCAGTACAGCACCCTTCTGGTCGGAGGATTCTCCCTTTTCAAAGGAGGATGTCGGAACTTTATTTATGTAAAAATAGAGGATATTTTTACATATACGCCGACATCACATCCATACTTACCGACAACTTCTTTGTGCTTGACCTTGGCCTCTTTCTTGGCCTGCTTCTCCTGCTCTTTCTTCTCGATCTTGGCTTTCTTTAGCGCCTGGCACTTCTCTAGCGTGGGCTTGCCGTCGAGCCCGGCCGTTACTAGCAGGTCTAACATCTTTTGAACGCGTTCCTTATTTTTTGTGCAACCTGGATTAAAAAGAAATAAATAAATTTTATTTGGGACATAGTAAATAAAAAAGAACATTTGAACATTTTGTAAATGTCGCAGCATCATACTGAGATAGGAGCCTTTTGGCCTCGTTTAGGAGTGTCTGTTTCATTTTGCTTTTAGTTACTTTTTTTATATAATTTATTTTTTTTATTTATTTTTTATTGTGTTTAGTTTAGTTTTATGATCTTCCTGTACGAGTCGCAATAAATACTTTTTATTTCTTTCTTTCATCAGTGCTTAACAGCAGGTAAAACAGTGGATAGGCTAGAAACCTATCAACGCAAGGATTTTTCAAAGTTAATAATATTTTTCTTTTTTCACATAATCATCATCATCTGTCTAGTCTTTTCCCAACTAAGTTGGGGTCGGCTTCCAGTCTAACCGGATGCAGCAGCCGATCAATTCTGTAAAAATCTCACCGTGAAAAGTTAGGTGAAGTGAGCTTAGAGTGAGCTGTCAATGGTGTCAATCCCTAACATTAGTTGGAATGACAGCTCACTCCACGCTCACTTCACCTAAGTTTTCACGGTGAGATGGTTACAGAATCGCACTGCTGAATACCAGTATTTTACTTTACACATAATATACTACAAAATAAACTGTCTTCTTACTACCTATGATTGAACTATGTAAAGATTGAATTATTTTATTAGCTTCTATAAAAGTAATTTGGTGTTGAGTAAAGTGAGCAGTAGTAAAAATAATTTCATATAAACATACCTTCCACAAGCTTCTTATAATCGAACCGTATGCCAGCTGCCTTGCAGAACTTCTTCATATCCGTGATGCCAGGCTGTCGCAGCTCGGGCGGCACGGGCGGGCGGCCCCGCTTGCCGGCCGGGGTCCCCGGCGGCCCCCCCGCGGGCCCCTTGGCCCCGCCGGGCCCCGGGGTCCCGGGGGCGCGCGGACTGTTCTTGGTCCCCTTCGGCCTGCCCGGGCCGCGCTTCAGTGGCGTATCCTGTTTGTGATAGGCGCTTATTTCACTCGGTACGATTGATTATGAGTTATGAAAGGTGCGGGTGCTTGGAGGCGACACTTCGATCAAGAATACTTACGACATTTAAACACTGAATCATTCAAATATGTAAAAAACCGGCCAAGTGCTAGTCGGACTCGCGCACGAAGGGTTCCGTACCATTATCTATAAAAATCACGTCTGCTGTCCCTTAAATTTTTATTTTATTTTGTTTTTAGTATTTGTTGTTATAGCGGCAACAGAAATACATAATTTGTGAAAATTTCAACTGTCTAGCTATCGCGGTTCTTGAGATACAGCCTGGTGACAGACAGACGAACGGACAGACAGCGAAGTCTTAGTAATAGGGTCCCGTTTTTACCCTTTGGGTACGGAACCCTAAAAAAAGGTTTATAAATATCAACAACTTTAATTTATAATGAACCTTAATGCTTGATTATATGGTTACATTGGGCCACAACTATTTTTCCAGACCGTTTTAAGGTGGATGCTCCAAGGTAGCCCGCGAAATTCAATTTTTTGCAATTTGCTGGTCAGTACTAAGTTGTACGTTGATTAAAATATGATTCGCGGCCGTAACAAATATGTATTTACAGAATTATAATCATTAAAGTCATCAACACAACTCTCTAAGATCAAGTAATCCTACTGAATGACTACACGTATTTCATGAAATCTTGACGTTTTAGGATTATGCTAACTTAACAAGTTGTATTACTGATTCTAATAGGGAATCTAGTGTATTCTTGATCGAAGGGACGATAAATGTTTTGATGAATATTATATGTACTTGGTTTCAAAATTGCAATGATGCTGTGGGTATAATAGTTTAACTTCAAAAACATTTGCGGAAATAATGCAGAAGCTCCAGAATCAATGAATGTGACAATGAAATGATAAATGTAATGATGAAATGAAAATATGGAAAAAATAATGTTATTTTAATTTCACATAATGGCATCTGTGCATAATAATCATGATAGCAACAACATAAAAGAATATTTATTTTGTGATTAATATCAAATGAGTGTAGTGTGTACTTACTTCGTCACTTTCCTCCGAGTCGCTGCCAGAAGATCCTGAGGAATCGTCTGATGATGAAGAATCAACCGTCGTCACCTGGAGATAAGAGCAACATTTTATAACAAAAATTGGTTTTTCACACCTACTGGAAAATGTAAAATTATATGTCATACGAACCTACCTTGATATAAGTCGTTATAGCCAGACAATTGTTTTATTGAATTTACTTGGCTTGGGCCATAAGGTAATTGGAATTTGGAACCTCAACTAAAACTTCGTATGAAATTTTTTACATAAAAAAAAACTTTCGTAGTCGAATTATTTATATTTTGACGGCACGGTTGGCGCAGTGGTTAAGTGATTGACTGCTGCGCGGTGTGTCGCGGGTTCGATTCCCGCACGGAACAAATATTTGTATGGCCTACAAGTAGTTGTTCCGGGTCTGGCTGTTTGTGTATGTGAGTTTAAATGTTTGTAAACGCACCCACGACGCAGGAGAAATTCCTAGTGTGGGGCAACGTTTAAAAAAAAAAAAAAAATGCTTTTTATTATCTCTCAAGTATGAAAAGTATAACATTCTCCTCGCGGATGGTTCCCGAGGAGGTGTCGTTGTCTTGGGCTAGCTGGAATTTCTCGCTGTAGTCAAGATTCAAGGCTTAACTTCCTTGCTTTGCTCAGGCTCAGGAGTGGGCTCTGGTATCCTTCGTTACGCTCAGGATTCAATAAAATGCTAGCAAGGGGATAAAGCTGACATAAGCCCCTGCTTTATCCTCTTGGTGAATAATCTACTATTAAACAGATAAAGATGGGCAGTAAGAAGGGTGTACCAGACCAACTACTTTCAAATGAATATGTGGATTAGGAGCCCTCGTGATAATGCAAGACTTCACTTGTTAAGAAATAAATTATCTTTTTTTACTTCGCCTGTTTGTTTTTATTTCTATGTTGTATGAAGTTGAGTTTTGTCAGGATTTTAAAGACTTGTCAGTATACAAGGTGGCAGGCACATCGACGTGCAGCCTGTTACCAAGGATTCAGAAACCCCCTGAGTTGAAATATTCCATAGGTAAATAAAAAAAAAATTAGCCGTTCAATACATTTTGCCCTCGTAAGGTATCGCATTTTTCTATAAAAAAACTTTTTTGAAAAAATAAAAAAAAAACAAACAAACCGACTTCCAAAAACGACACTACATAGTGAAAAATAATTTTAATTTCGGAAGTCGGTGTCGTTGTCGTACTTTGTAGTGTCGTTTTTGGAAGTCGGTTGTTTTTTTTGCAAGTTTTTATTTTTCACTTTTAAGTTGTAATTTTTACCAGTAATTTTGGTTTAAAAACCAAACTACTGAACCGATTTTGATGAAATTTCTATGGGACCATTTGGGAAGTATACCCTTTCCAACAAGAATTTTTTAAATCGGTTGGCAAGCAACAGAGTTATGCGCAAACAAACATAAAAAAAAAAATACAGACGTCCGAATTGAGAACCTTCTCCTTTTTTAGAAGTCGGTTAAAAAGTTTTTTTTTTTATAACAGACGAAAACTTTCTACGCTAAGGAGGCTAGAAACGTAATAAATTCATGGTTACAGTTGGCGCGTCGATGTCCCTGCCACCCTGTATTTCTACCGTCTATACTTGTGCATTAGAAAAACTTGGTGTAGGCAGTGTGTACGGATACAATTTTCGGGTAGAACTTATACTTTCACTATAACTTAACGTTTAACTTCAAGTTTTAATTACTGACACTTACGAAGGCCTTTTATTACTATTGAACGTATACTGATTAATGTAGGAAAACTACACACTAAACTAACCTCACTAGTAGCCGGCATGAGCCCCCTGGCCTGTAACTTCGCCGCCGCTAACTTAGCCGCAGCGGCTTTCTGCGCAGCTATCTGCGCCGCCTGTGTTGCCAGCTTCTCTCGCTCCGCATTCGCGTCGTAATAGTTGAACAGAACCTCCATGGAGACGGGCACGTCGCCGAAGTAAACCTCGTTAGGGATGTGGGAAGAGTCGAGGCAGTCGTCGCTCCATCGCCTTTGAAAAAAGGAAAAGATGGGAGTTTTAGGTTTGATTAATGGAGATATTGTAGAAAACAAGTTATAACTGCGAATTTAAATGTCTGGATGAGATCCAGAGCCGTTACTATTACTGACATGTTTGCTCAATCATGTTATACCTTAAGTGAATACGGAGCTCAATAAGTCTGCTAATTTTGAGACCGCTTATTTATTATAGGAAACCTTTTTTTTGCTCAATGAAGGTGTCATTGAGCAAAAAAAAGTCTTAGGCTTAAAATTATCAGAAAAAAAACTTTGGATTTGGCCAGACAGAAAGCTGTATCAGTATTTGGTAATAATTTTATGGTTGGTTTAAAGATTCATGTAATTTCACTTTTAGAGGATCCAACATTTCTAACATATGGACCTTATATCTTTTCTATAGAGAACATAAAACTACTAACCTTCTAAATTGTATCCCAGAGAAGTCCTTCCTGAATGGTCTGATGGCATACTGGTAGCCCGTCGCGCGCGGGCGGGGCGGCGGCGGCAGGGAGCGCGGCGGCGGGGCCCGGGGGCCCGGGGTGGCCGGCCCAGGGGCCCGCGGGCCCCCGGGCGCCTTCGGCTTGTTGGTGGAGCCCTTCGGTCTCCCCCTCTTTTTGGGCTGTCGATAGTGACGATTTTATTCTCAAGATTTAACAGGTGCAGTGACCATGCGCTACGTGTATGATAACTAATCTTTTCGTGCAAAAAACACTATTTCTGATTAGAAAATTCCTAGCTAGTTACTATCGTAGATTTTATAAAGCAAATTAATTCTATAGCAATTAAAAACATATTGGGGTTTATATATAAACATCCCTTAAAGTAATGATAAACATCTGATTAACCATACGGTGACGGAGAGAGCGACGCTCAGACCAATACCATGAATTCAGTACATGATTCTGGCCTGAAAAAATTCAATACAGGGTTGTGTTGAAATTTTTCGTGGGATATTAAAAAAATATTTGCTGTTCCATACATTTTGACCGCGTAGATATTGTAATTTTGTAGGAAACAGCAGATTAAAAAAAAAATACTGACAAAAATTTCAGCACAGGGGAAATCAGCTCAGAATCATGTACTGAAACCATAGTAACAGGTATATTTTCGATGTTTAAACGACTCTCCCCTTTAAGTAACTTTTATAAATAAACCCTAATATCTAAAGCGCGAAATCCGAAGGCAAGTTTGTTAAGAAACGTCGAATTTCGTAACTAACTATGAAAAATACCACCAAAAGACTTACAGTAGATGACATTATGATGAAGCTGATGATGGTGAAAAAAAGGTTCAATTAAAAAATTAGTATAAAACTAGTTTACCTCGCTGCCTGGCGTTGGCACTTTCCCAGGTATAGAACCGGATTTAGGAAGCTCTGGACTGCTGAACGGTTTCCTGTCCTCTTCACTGAAACAACCAATGAAAAGTCAAGGCTGAATACTCATGGGCTACATTTAAAGTCCACAAAACTAGCCGTCAAATCTAATTGTGATTGGATGGCTAAAATAACAATAAATATTGTCATGGATGACCATTTTGTCAAGTCAAAATTTAGAAGTCGTGTTCCCAGATTGGGCAAAAAGCAGCAAGCAGTCGTTCTTCTTTCATACCAACATACTGTTTATTATGAAGATAGGAGTATTCTAATTGTAACTATATACTAATTAATTTCTAATAAGTATAAATTATTTACCTCTTGTCACTAAGCGTGGTGGGTTCGGCTGCGCGTTGTAAGTCGCCTGCGCCGCCTTCCGCCGCACCTTCAGCTTTGCATGCTTCTGCGCAACAAACGAAACAACTTTGATTGCTTTATGACTTTTGATAACAATTCCCAGTAAATTGAAACTGCACTAAGCTAAAACTATCTGTCACATAGACAAATATACCTTGTCGTTTTATGACTTGCAAGTGACATTCAATCTTAGAGCGGTAAAGTTAACGAGGTCGACTGTACATATTAAAGTACTATAGTTTGACCAAAACTGCTGTACCGCGCCTTAGGAATGCGCGGCGAGGCGGAGGGCGGGACGCCGTGAGCGATGACGAATGAGCAGCCTGCACTGCCCCCCCCCCCCGTCTCGCCGCGCACATACCGAAGGCGCGGTACAGCGGTTTTGGTCAAACTATAATCAAAAACGTAGAATATAATACTTTTTATTATGTCATCATCTGCCTAGCCTTTTCCCAACTATACTGGGGTCGGCTTCCAGTCTTTTTTAATAATAAGATACTCCTTGGTAAGACTGGTTGTCAGACTTTCGGGGTTCTGACTACCCGTAACGACTGTCAAAGATCCACGAGTGACGCCGCGCCGTAAGCCGGGACCAATGGCTTAACGTGGTTTCCGAGACACGGAGGGGTGTCGGTTTGTAAAGATGGTCACCCATCCACAGACCAACCGCGGCAAGCGTAGCTTATCCTGATCGATCGACCTGTGCGGCTGTTATTATTTAGCCACGGAATGTACACCATATAAATACGTACCCGCGTAACGTACTTAAAAGGAAGACATAACTTTACAGAATAGTGTAATTATATAATCTATGTAGGTACTAATTTAAATTAGTGTAGTCTTGGATGTGGGGTTCTGTGATTTAAAGGTTTTATTGTGCGCCAAACGTATTCAAACTTTTCAAACAATTTTCTTATTTGCCATCGATATGCTAACAAGGGTGCGCTTCTATAGAGGCGAAACGACCGGAGCGGAGCAAAGACAAGTAGGAATCTACCGACCATAGATAGCGATGTAGATTTCAGCCAATGGGATTGGCAGATTCCTACTCGCGTAGCATGACCAATTTTATCTCTATTCTACCATGAATAGACAAAGTTCTTTCTATCCAACTCGACATTTCTTCTACCCGAGCACGGGCCTCACGTTTCTGTGAAGACAAAGATATATTTATTCTTTACTTAGCATGGGGAGCAAATTTTAAAATCAATATAGATTCTTGCCTAGCTCCAATATGATGACTATTTGACACTTGTTGAAAAAAAATGTTTCTACCATCATGTGTCAAACAAAAGTAGAGGAAAATTGGTCATCATGCTTGACATTGTAGACTTTTGTTGACTGAAGAATAGAAACCTTTCTTCTCTACATCGCCATGCTTAAGACGGTAGTTTCTAGAATCTATCATTTTGTCGATTCTTCCGACTTCGACAAAACCATCATCGTCATCTTTTCTGATGCGCACAGCTAAGGAGTGGAATCGTCTGCCTGCATCTGCATTCCCGAGATCATACAACCTGAATGTCTTCAAGGCGAGAGTGAATAGGCTTCTTCTGAGCAAGTTCGTTCCACCGAAGATCTCATCCCTGCCTCTGGGCTGGATTGAGGTCAAGAGTGAGCCCATTGTCAATAAAAATAAAAAAAACCGTATCTATGGTGGTCATGCTGCGCGTTTTTACTGCGCTCCGGTTGTTCTAAATATTAGTGCTGTTCGTAGTAAAATAATGTAAGTAGCAACTGAAGTAGGTAATGTAGGTGCGTCAAATTTTATTGTTAACATCTTTTGTCCAAATACTGACCGTATTTGGACAAAAGATGTTAACAATAAAATTAAATATTCGCTTACCGACTGGTTTATCCATCAACTTGTTTTCAACTCCGATGATTGGATGTCCGTCATCTGGAAAACGGAAACACGGAAAATTATTGTTTTGTAAATAACGAGTACCGGAATTCTTCTCTACCAAAGACTGACATATTTGGGCGAACCGTGCTGAATTGCACGAAATCCGCGTGGTAGATAACAGCCCACTCCCTCCCGAGGAGAGAAAGCCTGAGTCCCAACAATGGGAATATTATAGACCAGGCAAAATCCTACATTTTGTATAAAACATCATACAAAGCAGGCGGGTCGCACCATGCTTTTTTAGATTGGAATGCGATGCGATGCGACCCGAGACAGCTGCAATGCGTTCGCCTTCATAAGGTCATTGTCACTCTTGTAAGAAGATTTTAATGCTTGCCGCGAGTTTTACGGGTTCATTATTATTATTAGCTGATTTAGGAAAAAAATAACATGATTTTTGTTCCCGTTTTATGAAGCCTAGTCTGAAATAGAGGCGAATAAACGTTATATTCTAGCAATTAAAGAAAATAATGTTATGTACCTTTATTTTGCAGATCAGCAGGTTTCTGTACCACATCCAGTGATAAAGATTTTTGACCAACATCTAGAATGAAATTAATTTATCAAATCAACTAAAATCTATTGTTATCAGACCACATTGCTAAGATTATAATGTACCTATTTTATACAGTATGTTAGGTTAAACGAGGAAGATACTTCAGTGTAGTACAGTCATGAGCACTGAAATGTCAACACCTAGAAACTTTCAAATTTTCAATAGCGATTGTTGCCTGAAATAACGAATGCAACATTAGAATTAGACACATTACATAAACCTATGGGTTTGAAAATACTATGGTTGTAATAACATAAAATTTCATTCAAAAACAAAGGTAAAAATCGCCTTTGAATAAAGCCAAGTGTATACATATTTATACTCGTGACTGTACTCCTGAAAATGATCAACTTTTACTATGGGACCAACACTGAACTTTAACTGCCCAGTCTGGCTCGTGGTCGCAAGCGCGACTACTGAGCGCGAGGTCCTGGATTCGATTCCCAGGTCGGACAAAGTGTTATTGGGTTTTTGATATCACAGTAAAAGCCCGAAGTTTGGAAGTTGTCGGTATGATAAGCCCGTGTCTGTCCCTGTGCCTGATCTACAGTGATAGGAATAGGTAGTGCCTATTTGCCTAAACTTCGAAGAACAGAGACAAGAAACGGAGACTTCTTTAGGACTAAATTTCTGTCCCGAAATTTGGGACAACACTTTTAAATACGAGAAAAATATGTTATTTGGAATAAGTAATTCGTCTATATTTACCTAAAGTTTGCGACTAGACATAACATTTATAATTTATAACTCCATAATAATAACTTATCCTCTATGGGCTCTAAAGGAAAAATAAAACACAGATTTAGTCCTAAGGAAGTCTCCGTTTCATGTCTCTGTTCTTCGAAGTTTAGGCAAATAGGCACTACCTATTCCTATCACTGCTGATCTATCTCTATAATATCTCTCGCGCCGAAGGTTAGTCTCCGTTGAGATTTGGCCGCCATGGCCAAAATACAAAATACGCACTGGAGGATTATTAAAAAAGAAATTGCTGTTTGTTGCATACATTCTGATCGTAACACAATCCTCCCGTTTAACTTACCATACGAATAAAATAGCAAGTTGGAATATAAATGACATTTCAACTATTTGTTTCTCTCAAGCAAATACATAAAATTAATAAATATTTCGTAAATGTACATCATACCAATGGGCTTATCCTGTCTATGCGCTAACTCATCAGGCTTGAATATATCTGTCTTTATCTTTATTTTGGGTTGATCCAGATCTCCACCCTGTAACAACAAGCCATTACATTCAATCATTCATTCAAATGAATGCATGTTTACTAATCAGTACAGTGGAACCTTTTCTATGTAACGGCAATGATCCTCTTGAATGAAAAGAGTTTGTGACAGCCTAAAGCCGAGAGAAGTAAAAAGTAGAAGATTTTTTAATGTCATTGAAGAATCAACTTTATTTTCAGTACTATAAAGTTTAAAAGAGCGAGAGAGTATGCCCCCGGGGCTGCGTCATGTTAGTACAACTTTACACTTTATCGTGCTGTTAATAAAGTTTAGTATTCAATATCAAGAAATCTTCCTGCTATGCACTTCTTTCGGTCTTTGCTAAGCTTAAGACATGTGCTATACCAAGAGTTTTGCTGAAATTAGAGTCAAAGGCAAGAAGTCTAAGGTGTATATTATTGTAGCCTTTCTTGGTGGCAGAAACAAACTCTTTTATAAGCACTTAAGAAAATTTCAAGCAGATGGTGGAAAATTGAATAACACAAATCAATAAAAATGTGCAGTTTTTTACAGGTACTTACTGCAAAAGTTACAATCATGGAAATGATCAATACTCAACAATAAATTTCTCTCATCGACTTTTGTAGTGGATAAGCTTAACAATTTAAACCCATTAAAAAAAAAAATACATTAATAATTCGAGCTAGCCAAAAAAAAAAAACTATGAAGAGCATTTGGACTTTTGGTGTTCTCATATTTGCATTAAAAAAGTGCTGATTCTCAACCTAAGATGAAATGGAAAATTTAGAATAAAGACCCATTGCATAACAAAGGTTCCACTGTAGTTTTAAAATATGATGTGTAAATATTAACCAAAGTACTGGGAATGTGGACATTGAACTCTCTCTGCCGTGCCTGTAGAGCCTGATTGAACATATACACACATTATTATAATACACACAAAGAAAGAAAAAATACAACAGCACCAAACTATTTAGATTCATGATTGGTTATGGCATATATATATATATACCATGTTCATACAGCTTTCCAATGAAAAGTATGCGCTTCGCGAATCGTCGCCTGTCTTCGGAAATACGAAAGTGCAATGATGAGATCTAATATAGAGCTGTTAAAACCATGGAAGTACTTGCCAAGTTTGTATTACCATGTTTACAAAACTATGGATTAACAGTTCTATGCAATTCCAAAAACTTTTCATAATTTTTGAGTGACAAATGACGATCTGATACAGGAGTAGGTAACCTGACAGAGAGAAATCTTCATACAAGCTCGCAATGAGGGGTGCACTCCTACAAAGCTCGGTACAACAAAACTAAGAAGCATTCCTTCTGTGGGGGTACTCTGTGGCGCGCTGTTCGTTCCAACTCGGAAACACGAAGATTACCGAAGCACATACATTTTCTGGTATACCTGTAATTTGCTATTGAATCCATAAACAATCATCATTTACAAAAAAAAATGTAAAGGCCATCACGCAAGTGTCGAACATTTTATACCCAGAAAAAAAAACAGTAGCCGGGGGGTTAATTGTAGACTTTTGTTGTAACAGTAAAAATGCTTAAAATGTTATTTCCCATAAAAAGTAGTCATTTTTTTTGGCACTTTAATTTTTGGTTACGAATTGAATGATGCCCTTTAAATGTTTAGTTACCAGAAACAAATATTTAAGTATTGCCATGATAATTAATCAAAACATGAACAGTAACAAAGAATAGCTTGAATAAAGTTAGTAAAACATTTAGAAAATTCTGTAAGAGAAAGGAAATTAGGACTTAAATTATGTATAATTAGTATTTTTCAACTAAAGGCTCAAATCATGCATGCACTAACTAAATCTTAACCCAGATTGCAACAAATAAATAATTGACAAGATTATTTCTTGTCAATAAAAATTATAATATACTTACCATCATCTCATTCTCAGGATGTGGCCGTTTTTGAGCATCCGTCGGCTCAAGTTTGATCTCAGACTTCAGCTGCTTCACATCAAGAGGCTTCTGCGTGTCAAGTGGTGGCAGCAGGTGTGGCTGCGGAGGCCAGGCCGGCTTGTGCACCCCCACATCTCCGTAACCTTGAACTGACAGAGTGCAGTCAAGTCACAACACATAAAGACTTAAAAATAAATTTAATTGTAATTATAAAAGTTTTGTACTTAGTATAGCTTCAATATGAAAGGCATTAACAGAGAGAAAACAGGTTTATAAATACTTGATGTTATTATTCTTGTTGTTTTGTTATATTTGTAGTTTTTTTTTTTTTATATTGCCCTATAAATCAATATTATATATTATTCAACGATTATATGCAATAGGATAAGTTTATTTGAATATTATATACTTTTATTATTAAAAAAGTTAAAACAATACAGCTTCCATAGATAAAATTTTATCTGTCAATCTTTAAAATCTGTCAAAAATAAACATATAAATATGACCTCTATTTCATATTAGACAAAATCTACTATAGTCTACAAGCTGACAATGTTTTGCTGTATTTTTTATAATAAAAATATTGCGAAAATTTTGACATTGTAAACTCACCCATATGGGACTGTGGCATGTGCAACTGTGCCTGTGGTGGCTGTTGTGGCGGGAAACTCTGGTGATGCGGGTAGTTCTGGTGCGCAGGCGGCGCGTAAGACAGGTTCTGAGGGGCATAGCCCCCAGGGGGCGGAGGCCCATACGGTGAAAACGCTTCCGGAGGCGGATAATGAGTGTTATACGCACCAGCATACGGCTGATATGGTATTTGATGACCATTATCTACAACAATGAAAACAACGTCAATACTTCCGAAATATAACCAATTTCCTCCGCGTTTCGCGCTCAAAGTTCACTTACCTATGTAATTTAGCGGCAAACCGTTCCCTTGGACAACACCGTGGCCCGGTTCGCCCTCCATTCGCAATCGCTTCTGATTCATGGCTCTTTCGGCTTCATAATTCATCTTGGTAACTAAAAACAACAACCACTTACAATAGCACAGTACGCGATCGCAATAAAACTCATTTCTACATCGATATCGCAACCATACAACGCATATTAAACATTCTCGCGTTAATTGTGACGGACGCCAACCGGACGCCAGCACAAAACACAGGTTATATGCTCAGCAAAAGCAAACACAAGCGTACCTTTGTTGGTCAATGATTGTTATTGATTTTAGTTTATAGACGCACTTAGAGCATTCCCCGCGATGATTTGGTACATAATAGAGCACTTTAACAAGTCAAAATAACTGTTGCATACAAAATATGCATCAAATTATCGGCCTAATGACAGTAAAATTAGAAAAAAAACACAAGTGAAGCGGAGTTCGAGTATTTTTTTTCTCATTCTTTTGTGATTTTTGGTTGTGGCAACTAATTTCTTTTACTTTTTTTGTTGTTTTGCGAGGAAGTTTAACGAATTTTGGTTCTGTTTCTGGTTTCTACTTCAAAATATTGGCGGTTCTCAATTATTTCTATCAGATTAATTAGTAAATTATGGCATTTATTAACATTTTGTATCAATATTGACAAAAAACCCGTGAGAGACATGCTTAAAATATCAATAATTTTCTATGGAACAAGCCATTATAATAAGGTTTGAAGCGGCTACAAGAGAAAAGAAATAATGCGCACACAAGGATTTTTTTGTTACAGTAACACTATAGTTTAATTTAAAAAATCTATTTAACTTGCCATTTTTTGAAAATTACTTCTATTCTAGTATTAATTTCATAACTCAAGAGTTAGCCATGTAATTAATCAAACTTCCATTATTTAGATTAGTCTGCATTAGAATAATCAATAACTGCGTTCCTGTAACTCTAAAAGTACTATTGTTTGTTTGAAAACTGTAGTCTTCCAATAAATTTCAATATTATTGCTATTAGTAGAAACCTCAGGGCAAATATTATGGTCATTTTATGGTACCCCCTCCTCACCCGCTCCGCACAAACTAGAGTTGCGCAAAACGTGTCCAACAAAAGATAAGGAGTGATATGTATATTTTTGCTTCCGGAACTAGTTCACTCACCTAGTTCATTAGTTCCTTTAGTACCGGGAAACGCTTTCAGTTCGTTAGTACCACAGAAAAGCTCCAGTACCGTTGTAGTTCAGAACTATCAAAGCAAAACTGATATATTATTACCTCGGGACTATACTATCACTAATAACTAATCTGTTTAGACTAATTTATGTTGGAGAAATAATAATTTTTGTAATTTGAATTTGAATACGAGTACAAAACTATTACGAACATACGATGTCTTCCCATCTGAGCGCTTTGGTACGAGTAATAGTCGGGACTACTCGGTACTAGAGGAACTAAAGGACACATTCGAATTGGTAGTGAACGAGTGAGTGGTGTAGTACCGGGACTGGAAGTATATCATTTTCATGACTCGTTCCGGAACTACCCAAGTCTAGCACAAACTATTTGCGTCAGCGTTGAATGGAGTGCATTCGCGGTCCGCCGATTTTGTTGTGTTTGAAAGTTTTTTTTCAATGTGGTAGCAGGGTTTTGTACTGTGTTATCGAACAAAAAATTTTGAGGACTGTTGTATTTTGAATTTAAGTTGTTTTTAATTTTAAGGTAAGTTTAGAGCACTTCAAAGTATTTCACCACAATTTTGGCTGAAGTTTGAAAATCACATTTTGGTACTTTTAGTTTCACGTAAACTATTGATAACCAAAAGAAGAAACGGTAATGGTGATCTCAGAAGTTGTAACATAATCTAGTTTTCATTAAGTTTTATTACCAATATTCAGAACTTTTTACATGTCTTTGATTTTGTATGACTTATTTTTCGGTTGGTAAAAAAAGTTACCACAAAAAAACCTATGTCAAAAATACAGAAAATCGATCATACTTGCCGATTCTGTATAAATGATTACAGAATTTTGTGTGGAATTAAATAAATGACCACAGACCAATAGTTTTAATTGAAAGGTGGGAAATTCCCAAGTTTATAGGTTACTATAGATTACTTTTCAACTGTTTAGTTATACTAGGCCTTCAGTTCATGGTTGAAAATCGGAAACTAAAGCACTCCGTTATGTTTTCATCAAAAACATTCGTTTTTTTAAACAATATACTCAGCACTAGATTATTTTGTTTCAAGAAAGGTATTTTGATACAGATCCAATTTAAAAAAGAACAATGTCTTTTCCGAAAAAACTTTTTTTGTACATAAGTTATCGAGACATCATAAAAAAGTTTTTTTTTCCAAAATTTTATGTGTGGATAGGTAAGTTCTGAGGTAGGTACTTACTTAACCGTGTATATTGATAACTGTGATATCACCATCATTTCTTATCATTTACCTAATTCTATAAATAAAACCCTTTCCACTCCTGATTCTGAAGGCATGTTCAATATTATCTGTTATCACTGCTCATCATTAAGGATATTGATTTTGTTCAGCCAATCACAATGGATTTTACAGTGATCAGACTATACCTGATAAGCTTTTCAGAAGTTAGGGTTCTCCAGGTGTGGTCCCGTTGCATCTAAGAAGGAGATCTCTAGAGTCTAGACAAAATCAAACTGGTTGCTAATGTAATTGTATAATTTATTCTTTTTTTTTTTTTTTTTATTCTCTTTGACATTGATTTACATTCTGTAATTACTTAAAGTCACCCGGACTTATTACTGCTTATTATTTATTTATGAAAATAGTCTACTTTTGGAATGTTTGTAAATATGTGAGCACCATGTACCTATCACATAGTCAATTTATATGTCATGGTTTCATTAATTCATTTTTTTTTTTTTTTTTTACCTATTGTGGTATAGTAATTTTATGTTTAGGTGCATCGTCTTCACATATAATTATATAATTAATGTATGCAAAATATTGTAAAACATTTTAAAAGAGTAACGGTGGAGTTTCTTGCCCATTCTTCTCCATACGAAAACTACCTTTTGGAAGGGGCGACTAGAATCAATTTAATTTTAATTTTGACGTTCAAAAGTGCCTTTTATGTGCCTATTTGAATTAA
The DNA here is from genome assembly GCA_951799955.1 of Apamea anceps. Classification (NCBI taxonomy): domain Eukaryota; kingdom Metazoa; phylum Arthropoda; class Insecta; order Lepidoptera; family Noctuidae; genus Apamea; species Apamea anceps. The sequence goes on along the minus strand of OX637520.1, from coordinate 3,039,973 downwards.
ATGATTTGACTTTGACTTTGAAGTAAACAGTTACTGATAACAGTATTAGATACTTAATAGTTATATTTAAACTTGGAAAATGATGACTCATTTTTCTAGCTACATCTGTAATGAATTGAAAGTGTAATGATAAATGTATTTCATATCGTAATGTACAAAAATTATACTTGTTCAACTTCTAATATAGAAGATTAGGTACTTACTAATGTAGGTAGGTAAGTAGCTAAGAGATAAGTAACCAGGGTCATCAGATATAGTTGAAGTTTAGTAAAAAACCAATGAATGTTTTAGAATGAAATTTAATTTGGTAAATAAACTGTTTGTTTTCTATTAATTAAATTAAATTTTATTCGAAAGTATCATCGGTTTCTTACTACACTTCAAATATATCTGACGACCCTGGTTACTTATCTCCTTTGGTGACCGTACCTGATAAGGAAATGTGATAAGAGTAGGGAAGGTGGAGAGCCTATTTAGTCAGTCAGAATGATTCCTAGCCATCTAATTCTTTAATTTAGAGTGTCAAGAATATACTTGGATGAGGCATTTGATAAAGTTATCAATAAAATTGTAGGTTTTATTCACTATTTATTTATAGCTTTTTTTTAAGAGTGATCAACAACACACAACAACAACACACCCAACAACACTCACAACACAACAACAACTATCACTCTTAAAAAAAAAGCTATAAATAAATAAATAAAAACTTTTGCAAAGGCCTACTCCAACCTTCCGATTCTCCCTGTTTCTTGCCTCTAGTCCAAGTCATCCTGCCATCTTTTCAAGGATTCTCCTTTCTTTTTCTTTTTTTCTTCCCTAGGGTACCATAGGGTCACTTTTTTGTTCCATTTCAATTGCTCAAAAGAAAAAACTCGGTTTTGATTAGTCGGCATCAGTGCAGGTTCCAGGGGGGCTCAACCTCCCAAAAGCATCTGAGTTCTTCCATGACTAATCTTAAAGTGAACTGGATATTATTCTAATTCAACTTTTTAGCAAGCATTACACTACCCAAGGTACAATTGTCATCAATTATCCTTAACTTAATAAGTGAGATGTTTTGTTTGTGAGACAAATTTTAAATCCGTGCACCTTGTTTAGTGTTTTCTTTGCTAAAATCGACCCTCAGCGGGGTCAAGCACTTCCCAAACAAAAATACTGGATCCACCACTGGTCTGTTTATATTGGAGTTATCTTCTTAACTTATCAGACCTAAGAACGGGTGCATACCTTGTTATCGAATTATTTCTGTGAAACATTTGAATATATATTATGTGAGTAATACCCAATAAATGCAGCGGACATGACTAGGCGCGGACGCAGTCCAAGATTTTGGAGGGGTCATGAACCCCAAGCAATATTTTCCTTATACAGATAGCAAAAAAAATGTCATCATTGTTTGTGGTTTCTATAAATCTTTTTCTGTTTGTTTTAGAAATAATCATGAATGATTCTCCGAAGTTTTACGACCTGGAGTACCAGAGTATCAATGATCAGGAGTTGTTGTTGTAAGTATTATTGTTGTAATCCTGTCATAGTATTACTCGTGTGCTTTAGTTTGTGTCTTTTATTTCATCACCACTGCTCTCAAAAACAGTGAAGGAAAACTTTGTGAGGAAACCGGCATGTCTTGGGACCAAAAATTCGAAGAGACCCGCACTGGGCCCACGTGGTGGATTACCCACTCCCTCTCACCGAGAGGAGGTCTGTGTCCCAGCAGTAAGAATTTTATAGACTGATTATGCTTAAGGAATTACTCTAATTAAAGGTTTCATCTATGTTCCTTATCAAAATCAGAACTAGCAAGCTGCTATTTACACTCAACTCACAATTTATCAAACATTCTTGACTGCCTTGCTGATTTTTTCTTGTAACTGGGTTATGGAGATCAGATCGACAGTTCTCCTTCAAAAATTGTTTGGAAAAGGCATAAATTGTTTGATGATGATGAAAGACCTAAATATTTTTATTTTATTTACAGAGATATTGATACATATAGTCTGCAGTTAGGAGATATTCCACCAGCATTTATTCCATCCCCGGCCTCAGAGACTATGGACATTGCCTGCAAACCAAGTCCACAAAATGAATTTCCTGTAAGTCTTGTAAGTCATCTGAGAATTATACTCATAAGTATTTGTAATCATTTTTTTGTTATTTACTCAACTCTCAACTCAACTCAAACTATTTATTTCAACTAAACCAATTACAGGCACTTTTGAATTGTCAAGGGTCGATCAGTCAAAAGATGAAGCTAGTTGCCCATTCCAAAATGTAGTTGGTACCTATGGAGAAGGACGGGCAAAAAACTCCATGGACACTCTTTTAAATCACAATAATATGGTTACAAAGTATTGGTTACATCATTCATGTTCAAAATTATGCATATGAGAATGATGCAGCAGAACGTTAAAAGCGTCCGTAGTGAAAAGATAAAAAAAAACAATTCAAATATTAAATTAAATCAAAATAAGTCATGGCAGCAAAGAGTTGACCAGTCCCTACTGACGGCGCCCGTTCACGAACATGACGCATAGATTAGTACCATTCAGCTCAACCATTTTGAAGGGCTCAACCATCCAACACATGCGCCACCATCAGCGAGACATAAGAGTGAACATGACATACTCTTAGCCGCCGAGGCACATTCAAGTCAATGAAAGACGTACCCAGTAAATGATAGTTTAATAGTACCAGTCAGCCACGGGTGGTGAAGAGATTAGGTGGTTGATAGGAACAATGATAAAAAAAAAACTATTAAAATTAGGTATGCAAATACTTTATTAGGTTATTACCCTAAAATCCACATACATATTGCATATGATTTGCATGCACATGTGATAGTAGAACATGTAGGTCTCATAAAAAAAAAACATCTCTGTACTAAATACCCATGTATTGCAAACCATTAAATGTTTTGATTTAAAACGTTGCAGGACACGAAAAGCCCTGAGAAGATAACCCTTTGATTGTGTCTCATTTACTTCTATTAACTCATGTCAGTAAATCTACTGTTGTTCGTCAAGGTCATTTAGAATAATTAGGTTTTCCTGGTATAAACTAAGTTTTATGAAATTTTACTGCCGGAAAAAAAAAATCAAAGAATACCATTTACCAGAATCAGGCAGGGGAAGCTAGTTATGATGCTACAGTATCTTATAACAACAGTTTCCAATATTCTTTGAATGAGAACTACTTGAGAATTTTAAATATCTCAATTTTTATCTTTCAGTAGATTGACCCTCACACAAAAGTACAGTATATTTTTGTTCATAATTTTGTTACTTTGACTTAGGATTGACTTTGAATTGTGTGGAAAAGGAAGAGGGAGGCCTTTGCTCTGTACTGGGGCAATGCAGGTAGGCAGGTTAGAGATTAGATTTAGGGTTCATGGGTATTTTTAGTTTTATTTTTTATTGTTATCTCAATCTTGCCTGGTGAAAAGCGTTGGAATTTTCTGTCAGAAATCTGTCAGTAGCAGCCAGGAGTCTAAATTTGCCCTCTATTACATGAGACCTAAACATAACTGGCGAAATGTGGGTTTCCTATAGGTACACCTCTGCGTCCTCTGCATAACACTTCAGGGAAAACTGATGTAATTTTATGTATGTTTATTTTTGTTCAGTTCTCTCCCCGAGGCCCCCCGGAGAGGAGTAGCTTCCCTGGGGAGTTCAACTTCTGTGTTGAAGTTAACAGCAATGATGTACACAAGAAAACTTTCTTGGTAAGTGCTCCCTTGCAATGATGGCGGTCTTGTACAATATGTATTGAAAACAAACAAGAGATAAGGTGTGTATTTTAATTGTTTGAATATTAGCCTACATCTAAGTTGTAGGCCTGGTTTGTGTTTGTACCCCAGCTTTTACTGAAGTAAGGAGTTGTGAAACCCAAAGACTCATTCAAGTTATTTAGGAATTCAAGATTAAAGGAAAACCCTATGAAGCGAGGTTTCTTCGCTATAAGTATTTCTTTCAAATATACTTTTTTTTTTCAAAGACCTAAATTTTTCTAAGAATTTGTTGCATTTTATTAGAAAATAAAATATTTATAGCACTGTTAAAACCCGCTCTTAAGTCACGCTGTTCTGTGACTTAAGTAAATTTAAATACACAGAAAAGCGTGACTTAAGTGCAGGCTTAGTATACGATACGTGTGACTTAAATAGTTTTAATGGACGGCGTTTAGCACCCTCTCTATGCTCGTGCGCTAATTTCACGTCGTGCACACTGCGTGCGACTACTTAAGTCACACGTATCGTAATATACAATTTTTTATCGACAATAGCATGATTGTGGCTGCTGCTCAATCATTTCTTAATCCTTCCACAACACCTGTATTCAGAAAAGACCCATTCTATTTTCACCCGATTTCAACCTCCACATTTTATCACCAGTACTCACACCAACTGTCTCGCGTCTACGTAAACATGAAGTGCAACTTCAGCATACAGTTCAACTGGGCTTACATGAAGGCGCCCCACATGTTTGTGAGGGCTACTGTGGTCTTCTCTGATGAGACTCAGGCTGAAAAACGTGTGGACCGGTGTGTGCAGCACTTTCATGAGAGTTCTAATGCTGGTGAGTGACACAATTAGTAGGTACCTAAATCCGTTTTCTTATTTAATTACGTTGTTGTCTTTATGGTGAATGATGTGTACACCTTTAATAGTATACATATTTTATAGAACTTTGTAGCATCTGTGACCTAAACCCACACTTAAGTCACGCTTATCTCTGACTTAAGTAGTTCATTTTTGACTTAAGTGCGCGTTTAGATCACGGATGCTAGCTATAAAATAGTATACGATACGTGTGATTTAAGTAGTATTGATGCACGGCAATTAGCATGGACTAATTAAGTCACATGTATCGTAATGTACTATTTATATGTTATTGTTGCTTTATTTCTATGTATGTAATATAATAATTCATTTATTTTCACGATAACAAAGATCCCCTTGGGTTAGTAACAATAACCTTTACCTATATTAGTACATCCATTGGGTTAGTAACAACAGTCTTAACCTATGTTAGTACTTAACTAATAATAACGACAATGTACAGGTGACAAGTGACCTCACCAACGGGCTGTCATGTCTCCCGGCTATAGCGCGTAGAATGCTGTTGGGGCTGCCACGGAGTCTGTTTAGCAGCGAGACCGCTTTCTTACGTAGTACAGCAAAGAAGCAGTCAGTACGTGCCTCAGCGAACATAGATAACGCGCTACAAAACCGAGGCAGACGCCACAGCACTCTAAATGCGTTGTTTTACTGGATCCGCAGAGCATTGTAGGCCTTTTGGGTGTAGCTGAACGACAGGTTCCCCGAGTACTGCGACATGCAATATGCTTTAAACAGCGTTATTTTGACCGCCACCGTACATCGGAAGAACCGGCGGGCCTGCATATTAGCCCGAACCGACAATGGTCTGCGCTCCCTCTCCATATCCGCGTCGTCTTTCAAATCGTCCTTCACCAAGTGGTCCAGGTATTTAAAAGAGTACACCCTGTGCAACTCCACACTGTTCAGTAACACAGGAGGGACGGTGGATGGACACTTGGTATCGAACTTGAAGACCATGTATTTAGACTTGCCTTCGTTGTATACAAGGCTATGAGAAGCAGCGTACGACTCGCATATATCGAGAAGCTTACGGAGGGCACCGACCAACGGGGCCAGCAGCACCATGTCGTCTGCATTGCTTAAATTAGTGAAACATACTCCATCAATAAAGCACCCGACACGTGAGCCGCTGAGCCGCTCGATCAGTGCATTCACGTACAGACTAAACAACTAAGGCGAGGTCAGGCCACCCTGCCTCACGCCACACTCTGGCCTACTTGGCTTTGAGAGCTCTCCTGCCCTTACTGTAATGTAGTTTATAAATAAATAGGACTACATCGTTGTCATCCTCCTTCCCAAATCAATCAATTTGTGGTTTGGGGTACAATTCCGAAGGCGATTGTAACCGCAAACCGTAACAAAGCCAGCGTCGCAACGTCATACCGCAGAGATACGACTGGTTTCTATGTTACTCTATGAAAAAGGGGGCAATATCACCTTTGGCAACTAAGCCGATGTCGACTATTCTCCCAGCGTCATGTAGTGAATCTTATTCAGGAATACTGGACTGCAGCAGTGACCAGGTCTCAGTCTACACAAGTCAAGGATGAAACAGTTATTTTGGATAACTTTGTGCATTTACAAAGCCAAAGTTTCCGTTGGATGTCGTGTTGGATACTGGCGTACTACGCCGGTATCCAACCCGACATTCGACGCCCTCTTGAGATTTGAACTTACCTGCCACAACGTTGACCACGCGTTATGCATTTTACGTTTGGTATCAGCCCGTAAGTCGTAGCTATGGACGACAAACTGTTTTGCGGTTGCGCTTCGGAATTGTCCCTTGAAGCAGCCGTCACCTAAGTAGTCACCTTTTTAGCCATGTGTCACTTTTACTTCGATATGTATATTTTTCTTTTTATATTATATTCATGTAGGCAAATGGTTATCAGCTAATTGTAATTTTGTGTGTTGAGCTTTCTTTTGTGTGCGCCAAATAAATGGTTTATCTATCTATAATGTATGCATGGAACAGTTAAGTAAGCAGGCAAGTTTTACCACAAGAAACACGTTTCACGTAAGCAAGAAATAATAAAAACTTCACCACCAAACACATATTATTACCACTATTTTCATACTTGAGCAAAATGTTTTTGGGTGTTTCTACTAGGAATTTTTCAATAGCAGCCTGGAGTGTGAATTTGCCCGGTTGATGTCAATAGGCTCGCCCCATACACACACACAGATTACAGGCGTGTTGTTATGTTATGTATTTTTATATTACCCTCATTTACAGGCATCCAAAGAGAAATCGCGAAGAATGTCCTCCATTCCTCCCGAGAGATCGGCACCCAGGGTGTTTATTACTGCGGGAATGTAGACATGCCCGACTCCTGGTATTCAGTCCTAGTGGAATTCCAGAGGACCAGCCCGGATCCATGCTCTCACGCATACCAGTTCTCTTGCAAGAACTCATGCGCCACCGGCATCAACAGACGGGCTATTGCCATCATTTTTACGCTGGAGGATGATTGGTGAGTATATCGATGATTTTCTGATGGCTATTTTTTTTTAACTCACCATCATGTATTAAATAAAACACTTAAAAAATACGAACGGGATTAAAAACATATTATTTTAGCTAAATTAAAAACTACACAAGCAACATTAATAAAAATTGATATAGGCCCACCACGCCGGGTACCTCTACTAAATGAAAATAGAATCACGTGAACCGGTCCATTAATCACGGTGAAAAATTATACTCGAATGCATAACCTCCTCTTTTTCTGAAGTCGGCTTGGCTTTAATGGAGTTGTGGTTGATCCTCTCATTAAAACTGTTGCTGTGTACCATCCTTATCCTAACAGCTTCCAGACTTGCCTAAAAAACACCTATATTACTGTCTTCCTTTGCATTTCCCATCAGTGGCCGCATCTACGGTCGTCAGAAGGTAGGTGCCAGGGTGTGTGCGTGCCCGCGACGCGACATGGTCAAGGATGAGATGGCTGAAGGCGTCTATAAGACCGGCAAGAAGAGGATCCCCTCCAACCAGATTGAACAGCCCAAGACCAAGAAGATCAAGGTGGAGAATCTGATGGATTTTGATGACACAGTACAGAAGCTGCCTCCGGTAAGTCCCAACTGTATGATAACCTTTCAAATTTTAATTTTGTGCTAGTTTCATGAGTTGTACGTTTTTAGTCTGTTTTAATGTTTTAGTATATAATTGCGAATTTTTATAAATAGGTGTCCATTACGTCACACGAATTCCATTATTTTTGAAATCGTCCTTTTCACAGGTGGACTGTTATATTGATAGACTGAGTTTTCGTTTCGTCACGAAGCTTTTATGACTCGTCACCCCATGTCACACAATGTCACATTTTTTTTGCTGTCTTGTTAACGTCTGACGTAATTTATGGATGGTCCCTTGATTATTTAGGACCCTTTTCCAAGTTAGGTTTTAATATCCAATTCTTCCTCACAGATACAAATCGTCGGTTCAAGAGCGATGATCTGCGGCCTCAAAATGATGCAGGAGATGATGGAGCTGGCAATGGAATGCCGGAAGAACGACCCAGAAGCAGTAGGCCTTTACGAAAAGCCCATCGCTGACCTCAAAGAAACCATCAAAAAGCTGGAGAAAGACAAAACACAGTCACAGTAGTAATTGTACATTCTAGCAAGTAAGTTGTTCTTAGTTTAGAATAGTTATTGTTTCGCACTTACCGAATGTAAATGTGAAGTCTATTTTTATTATGTTTTGATTTTTGATACGCTCAGTTTTAAGTTGACACTTCGTATTTTGATATAATCATGACTTTTTAACTTTACAAGTAGAAGCAGTGCCTTGGTTATAGTAGTCAGATAAATTACATTCTTTGTCAATTGGAAATCGTCGCCGTCTGTCAGTGACCCGCAAAATGTGTTTATTGTTACTATGCTTCTTGCAAATTTCTTTCATGTTTTTTTCATATTCAGGCCAAGAATTAATTAAAGCCAAATTTCTGATCCGTTGTTTTCATGTTAATTGCTATGTCATATTAATTGACATGCAAGATCACAAGGTCAATTCCCATAATTAAAAACGTTCAATATCTAGTCGCAATCTCATCTCAACGACAATAATTGATAAAAATGTAAGGCAATTAGAGGCATTTTTGACGTATTGAGACTGAAATCAGATTGTGAACGTTCTTAAAGTTACGAAAATTGCCCCTCAGATCTCATCTCTTTAATGTGAACCAAATTACAGGCACTGCACTTTTAGTTACCTCAAAAATGGTTTTAACAGTCTGGTCCCACCCTAACTTAGACGTATTCATAAATCTTAAGACAGTAGGAATCCCATAATAAGTTGTCTTATGAGATAACCGAGAGTTGATGAGTTTAAGGACAAGTTAATGAATCTTATCATAGTTCCCGGCCTAAGGCTAAATTTTCCAATTGTTTGATGTAGATGGGTTCCTACCTTGCAAACCTTGCTCATATACAGGTATATCGTTTTGCTGCCCACCGAAAATGCAGCACAAATAATTGTATCGGTTTCATTTTCTGATTTATATCATTTATACTCTGTGACCTAACCCCGCATTTAAGTCACGATTATGCTGTGACTTAAGTACTTAGTCCATTTTTACACAGATAAGCGTGACTTAGGTGCGGGTTTAGGTCACACGAGCTATAAAATAGTATACGATACGTGTGACTTAAGTAGCAAGTTTCACGCCGTGCAAAAATGGGTATTTAAGGCACACGTATCGTAATGAACGAGTTTTATTCACTGCCAATACCTGTACCGTAATTGCGTAACAAACTATCAATCGCAATCTCAATCATTTTAAAGGATATTGCTAGTCCATTGCTTCATATGTTGTGTTGTGTAAAGCAGTGAATGTTGTTGAATTGTCAAAATGAAAGCCATTGCTACTGTTTGTGTGTTACGCAATTACCCCGCTGATATAATACTGAAATTACAACGAGAAAATTATGCTGGTATGTTAGTCCAAAAATGCTTTAAAATACACAACTTTATCAATCAAATAGCACCGTCATTGGCTTTAAAAAAGACTGATATAATATTTTAATTCAATTGGTGGTGGACTTCGGTAACAACAAAATTACTACAAAATTTATCATTTTTATATCATTGTTTTTCGTCTGTAACATGAATAATTATGTTGGTATACACTTTTCGAAATAAAAGGCTCTTTAAACAACTCTGAATGCCCATAAGATTTCAACTTTCGAGTTTCGCTAAGTGTATACTTATTTATGTTGCAGACTGTACATTATAAAATAATTATGGTGAGATAAGTTGAATAAAAACTGTTAAAAAAATATAAAAAAAATACCACATATTGTTAACTTTATACTTAATTTTGGAGTTACATTTTTTGTTTTTAGAATATCATGTTAGTCGAAGCTAGAAAATAAGTAACCATGCTGTTTGCAACAATTTGTGCCTTTTATATATTGTTGATATGATATTAGTATGTACAGGATAATTTTTTATTCAGTGCGTAAATTTTTACAGGGTGTTCTACCCATGAATATGAACAACATTCAATATGGGACCATCTCTGAAATCACGAAAAAAAAATCAGCAGATTCATACATTTTGGTCGAGTAGGTATTGAACTTTTATAAGAAACAGCTGATTTTTTTTTTGTGATTTCAGAGATGGTCCCATAGTGAAAGTTGTTCATATTCATGGGTAGAACACCCTGTGAAAATTTACGCACTGAATAAAAAATTATCCTGTATACACATGTATATATTCTTGATTTACTGCTGTAAAATTAAGACATTAGCCTCGTGTTTGAAATAAACTGTCGATTTATTAACAGAAAGGATTCTGTCATCTTCTTAAAACATAATATGGAATCAAATATCCCAGTAAAATATTTATATTTACTTATAAATGTATATGTATCTTTTCATACCATAATAGGACATTAATTGTTAAGAATTTGATGTAGAAAAGTATTATAAAATATATACTTAAAGTGCTCTTAGTGAATTATATGTATTATCTTTAAAACAGATGAAAGTGATTCTGTGCAAAATATTATGTCCTAATGTTGTTGTCCATAGGACGGTGGACGGCGCTTACCTACCATCTGTAAGATTCAATGTGGTTACATTATTTTTAAAAGTGATTAAATAAATTCAATGTATAAACCGCGAGGTTATATCTTGGAAATACTTAGTACAATACAAGTTGTATTGATAGATTATTAAGAAATATTTTTTTTTATGTTTAGTCAAGTAAGGAATAATTTTAAGATTTGATTGTTCATAAGTATTTTTATAATTTCATTTTTAAATATGTAATTTAAAATATATTATGGACATTGTACCTAATATGTTTCAAATTAACCGCCTTCTTACAATAGTTGAAATACAAAGATAAATAAATAAATACGTAAAACGAGATTTGTTTTTTTTTTTGTATTTACATCTTCATAATTTTGTTTGTGTACGTCACTAAGGGTCAATTTACACTGCCGCGGAATGGAGTGAAAGTGAGTTTTGATATTATACATAGCAAAATGAACTTTATGTCAATAATTGTCTAACGTACAAACTAGGTACGAGCTTGTTACTGCCGGCATTCCCGAGAATGCGCGATAATTCTCCAGAAGATGCGCGACCTGTGCGTATGTATGTGTGTATCTAATTTGTGCGTTACTCTTTTGACATAAAGCTCATTATGCTTTGTACAAAAAAAAAATAGCTTCCACTTCGTTCCATGGCAGTGTAAATTGAGCCTTAGGCAGAAGTGAGTAGAGACTGCGCGACGGCGACAACTCTCTGGTATGCGTATGTACCAAGCGTGAGTGTCAGCGAGTGTTCTGCCCATCGAGCGAGCGTCATATAACGTACTCTGTGCGAGCGTCACTGAGCGAACACTCTTTAATAGCTCTTACCTATGAGAAACTAGTACTAGCCGGCGCCGATGTCAACAGTCAAGGATCAAGTATTAATATATGTACCAAAGATTTTGTGATGGATCCCGCTACAATCTGTTTTTTCTTTAGGATATTGTTGATAGAGACTTCCTCGTCAGCAGTGGGTACTTTGAACCGAAAACGTTTTAGGGAGTGTTCATTCAGGGTTTTTGGAACGAAGTTACTTATCGCGCGTTGCGAAAGGGGGCTAGACGGAAAAAATTAAGACCAAAAGTTGGAACGACACTTTTAGCTATAGTTGTAAGCCGTGCGGCGTGCGCGTGTTTCTCTGTCTGTCTCTCTCTCTCTCTTATAGAAAGCAAGCCAGTTTTTTTATTTGATAATAATAAAAAAAATATTAGGTATTATAACTTAAAAAAAATAAAATTTTATTACAATTCCTTCACTAATTAATCGAAAGGAACTTCGTTCCATCCGGGTGTCCCTTGACACCTCTCAAGTTTTTTTTTTCAATTTGTTTTGGGATATTTTGAGAACTGGACTTTCCTCCTCATTATCTGGGGATTGGTTTTTCCGGAGATTCGAACATTTGAGCAATATTGATGGGTATTTTACAAGCTTTTATTTAGTTTCACCTGTCCCGTTGTCTGTCTGTCTGTCTGTAATCATATCTTAAGTTAAATTTGATCCACTTCCCGGTTTCCAATTAAGCTGAAATTTTGTATGCATGTATAAATCGGATGACAATGCAATATTATTATGACAAAGAGCTGATCTGATGATGGAGCTGGAAGGTGGCCATAGGAACTCCGTAATTAAACGACGCAACTCTATCGAGTTTGGGCTCGTTTGATTCGTCTTGACGAGTACTTTGATACTACATGGTAACCAGGGTCTGATGATGGAGCTGGAAGGTGGCCATAGGAACTCTGTAATTAAACGACGCAACTCTATCGAGTTTGGGCTCGTTTGATTCGTCTTGACGAGTACTTTGATACTACATGGTAACCAGGGTCTGATGATGGAGCTGGAAGGTGGCCATAGGAACTCCGTAATTAAACGAAGCAACCCCATCGGGTTTGGGCTCGTTTGATTCGTCTTGACGAGTACTTTGATACTACATGGTAACCAGGGTCTGATGATGGAGCTGGGAGGTGGCCATAGGAACTCCGTAATTAAACGACGCAACCCCATCGAGTTCGGGCTCGTTTGATTCGTCTTGACGAGTACTTTGGTGCTAGATGGTAACCAGGGACTAAAAATGAACAGGTAGCTTAAGTGCAGTAAACGCATATAACGGGAAAACACTGCTACACGCTACGAACTACGCCGTAGTCAATCTCGCATCAAAAATAGGTACTAAAAAGGTAAAAATAAAATTTAAAGAAAAATAACCTTTTTAAAAACAAGCTTTTATTACTTATTAAGTAATAAAAAAAGGACTAAAATGTTAAAAATAATATAAAACTGATAAGTAATAAATAAAAGCGTGTTACATTTTGATGGAACATAAAAGAACAACGTAACACGCTTTTATTTATTACTTATCAGGTTTAAATTATTTTTAACATTTTAGTCCTTTTTTTATTAATAACTAATAAAAGCTTGTTTTTAAAAAGGTTATTTTTCTTTTAATTTTTAGAACTAGATTCGTAATATGAAATAAAGAGGATGCAATTTTGTCACTTACATAACGTTCCCGCTGTTGAGACAGGCCTCTTCAAGAGGAAGTGCTGTACCTACCACGCGGGCCCAGTGCGGGTTGGTAGTAGATGCCACATGTCTTCGAATTTTTGGTTCTAGGACATGCCGGTTTCCTCACGATGTTTTCCTACAACGTTTTGAGAACAGTGGCGGTGAAATTTTTTACACAAATTAAAGCGCCTGTTTGGGTTTGAACCCACGGCCTAAGACTCGTAAGTCGAACTGTTGCCACTGGGCCACCACTGCTCTCTCACTTACATTGATAAGGTAAAAAAATATTTAAAATAGGTAAGTACTCCAAAAAAAAGCAAAAGTATTTGACTTCATAAGACATTGAACTTTGTTTAATAACTTATACATTATTATAAGTAAATGCAAGTATCCTTATAAGTATTTACAATAGTTTCAAATGTCCAGTGACTTTGTCAATAATATCTTTAGGTGCAGGACCAACACCCAGCACTGTGATGGAATTAGGAGCAATCTGTGTCCTGCCAGCATCCCGAATTAATGACGTAATCAGCCCCATCTTCTTTGCATTGTCACAGATTTGTTTCACTTCGTCTAATGAGTCTGTTTTAAGGGCTACTTTGGCTTGACCAGAGTACTGCCATAGTTTGAGTGCTTCAGGGTCTTTGTGTTGAGCTTTCTCGAAGGCTCCGACGGCTGCATGACTACATTGGGCTGCAATCTTTCCTTTGCTCATGTTGAGGTCAGTTCGTACTACAAGTACTAGTTTGAATTCTTCAGATGAGCTGTACTGTAAGAAAATGGGAATAATTACTATTGAGAAGATGTCAGAATAATTATCAGTTCTGGGGTTTATTATAAACATTGCTTAAAGTTAAGTAATGATTAGCAACTATTTAACCATACATTTTTGATGTTTAAACGGCTCCTTAACTATAAGCAATGTTTATAAATAAACCCCTTTATTTTAAGGTTCAAATGCAGACCCCATAGAAGCTAGCGGGACGAGTTGGACAAAACTAACAACCAGTGGTCTACTTTAGCCCTGGATCGAAAGAGCTGGAAGTCATGGGGAGAGGCTTTTGCTCAGCAGTGGGATGATGCAGGTTAACAACAACAGTATGTTTTAAGAATATAAATTAACCTCAATAGGTTGCAACATGTAAGATTCATTGCAAGTTTTTAGGAATTGATTGCTGATGCAATAATATCATTTGCTAGTAGACTAAAAAATGAGGGATGGTATAAGTGTGGAATACTTAAACTCGACTTTTATGATGACTAATGTAATCATCATCATAAAAAATATAATAATTAAATAATGAGAAATAAGAGTAGGTTATGCTCACCTTGTTTGCATTCTTTAAAGCTTTCGCAGCTTTAGGACAGGCTGTAAAATATTTCTTTAGTGCGAGTAACGACAAACTGATACAAAGCCCACAACCTACGCCGGTTATGAATGAAATGTTAAGCTCCATTTTTCGTTGAGGTGAAATGATTGTGTTTTAATATTATACGTTTATTTATCTTTGTCTTGGATCTTTAACACTTTACGTTTTATTATTACAACCTCTCTCTAGGGGAACAAAATATAATCGTGGTGAAATCCCAGGCGTGAACGTCAATCCCTCAGATGATTTCGCAATCTGACAGTGACAGTTACTGACAGTTAGTACAGTACCTACATACCTGTCTACGACCTACCTATAGGTACCAATGCAGAATACACTCAGATAAAGAATCATTCTTTATCTGAGAGAATACACACATGCAGTAGCATTGTGAGAAAGAGACATCACCATACGTCACAAACCTAGATAGAAAGAGACTTCCAGTACTTAATGCCTAAATTAAATACGAATATTTTGAACCGGAACACAACTAATCTAGGGAGAAACCGTAATTGCCATATAAATAAAAAAAATAAAAAAAGGTAGGATTTAGTCAAAATCAGTATTTCGACATATTGCTAGGCAACAAACAATATTGACGTGATCTCCACAACAACATCCAACACTTTTTAATTTATTTTAGAGATTGAAATATTAAATAATCTTTTATAATCATGCCTCCAAGTAAAACCAAGGATTTGGCTCCCATTGCCATTCCTCATGGCCCTCCCGTGGAGTGCACTGCGGAATATTTCAAATCCTTGATGGAAAGTGAAACAATGGTCAAGTGAGTGGTCTTATATCCTAAATAGTAATGCCTTGGATTGGTTAAACCTTTTTCAGACTCTGTTGATTTCCCTCCTCTCTCGTCCGTAAGTCTCAGGCAGAACTCACGTCTCGTCTCTGTCATACCACCATCCCATTATGAGTCGTGATGGTTCACATGACCGTGATCAATATTTATGCACATAGGGGCAATGTCACACAACGTTCTTTTGCAGCTCGTTAACAGCGGACTTTCGGCATTCATTAATCACGACTGTTACCTTTCATTCGGTTAATGTTCTTCTAGAAAATATCCAGTATGGGATGTCGCTCGGCCTACACCTCAAGTCCTGATGGAGCAAGCTCGCCGCGACCTAATGGAAGCAGACACGAAGCTGGCGATCAAGAGGGAGGAAGCGGCACAGAACAGAATTACTATGGACGCCAAGTGGGCGGAATTGAGGACTAAAGAGAACCTGCTTAAAGAGTCTTTTATCAGCTTTAATAAGGTACCTACCAATAGTGGGTGAATAGGTACAGGTAGACTTATCTTTTCCATTAGTTTCGGTGTACCTGTTAAAAAAATTGTTTGAGTCAGAAAACTTCAAAACTTTGGTATATCCGGAAACCACCGTACGAACTATCTCTAAAACAGTACATAATATCATTTATCAAGAATACAGGCTATTCTCATAATTTTTAGCTAATGTTAAAATGTCTGAATCTGAAATTATGGCAAGGTGAATAGATAATCTACCTTCCCATTGTCAAATTACATACCGATAATAAAGCGTTATGTTACGGCTACATTGTCGCGATAACACGAACTATACTTTGCGCACTCTCTGTTTACAGCGAGACGTCGTCGCGTGGAGCCGAGTGCGAGAGAGAGCGCGCAATGTGTAGTTCGCCTTATCGCGACAATGTAGCCGTAGCATAACACACAAAAGCTAGGTCTGTACTCAAAGTTACTTTTCCACCTAGTTCATAAGAGAGAACCAGGAGAAGCGAGACCGAGCTGAACGTAAGATGCAAGCTGACACCGAGGTCTTAGAGCGAAAGACCAAGGAGACCGAAGCTATGAGGCAGAGAGTCATCGAAATGGAAGAAGTCAAGAAGTTGATGGAGAAGCAAGTCAAGGACTACACCATTTATGAGGTAAATTTAATACGTACCTACCGATATACAGCCGTATTTTGACGTGTGAAGTACCTACTGCTGTCATTGTTCCAGTGCGAAAGAAATGGAACCGTTCATGACGGATATTTTCCGCAATGGACCAATGATGGCGTAAGCAGTAGTTTCGAAATCGACCCCTGGTCCTATCGAGGCTACCTCAAATTTGGACTTGCTTTGCTGCAAGTGCTTGCAAGGTCAAAACTACCGATTGGTCACCGCACAGCCTGAAATCCGCTTTACTTAAGGGCAGGCGCTGCTCGTTCCTTCGCTGTACGAGAGACGTATGCCTTGCTTTGAGAAGTTTTTTTTATCTCGTCTGGAACTTTTTGTAACAAAATGTTCTTTATATCTAGGACTACCTCATGTCGGTGGTGCATAATTATCCCGAGTTCAAACAACCTCTGGACGTACTCAACCGTTATGAAGCTTTGGGTAAGGAATCATTCCTAACTTACCTAACTTCTACTGTATTTCCAATTTTAAACTTTCTTATTCAAAACCCCTGTCTTTGTTGTCGAGCAACAAACACAGTGTTTTACGCGCATATATATCTACTTAAATATATATATAGGTTTATATAAAAGTATGATGTGGGGCTAGATGGGACGATTCGAAATATACTTATAACACCTAAAAAGGTAGAAAAAATTACAAACCTGAAAATTAACTATAGTCCATTTACAATAGCATTAGAAAGAAGTTAAAAAAGGTTATTTGTAATGCACACTTTGTAACAAAAATACTATAAACATTGTTACATTATGATAGACGCCGAATTTATTATGATCTATTTTTACAGCAGCTGTCACACTTAATTGTAACCATTTTAACTATTTATCTTATGAAATTATGTGGCTTTCATTTATTTATATTATATAACTCCAATTTAAAATTACAGTGTCAATGCCAAAAACCTAAAAGAAGCAGGGATGAACAATACTTGGAACGTTATTCGTTTCACTATAATTCTACCGAATTTTATTTTAATTAAGGTGGATGCGCTGCAGTAGCCCGCGAAATCAGACGAATTCGGAGCAATTCTAATTTAAAGGGATGTATTGATGATTTTTAAGGTTAAAATTGTATTATTGCCTACATATTTCTTATTGTTGCGCATCATATTATTTTTATTAAGATACAACCTTACACTGACCTGCAAATTGCAAAAAACGCAAGAAAATTAGAATTTAAGCATCTCCCTTAAAATTGTTTTATCATAACTTTGAAATAAAATGTTTTGCATTCCTGTTTCTACGAGCCTCTTTTTTCTAATGCTATTATAAATGGACTATAGTTAAGTACAATAACTGCCACCAACTGCATCTGACTGCTTGAACAGTGAGCTTGTTCTGAACTTTTTAGTTGCAGTAGAGTTTTTCGATTTTATCAAATGTAAGTTTCAATAGGTACCTTACGGACTTCGTACAAAACAAATATCTATCTTATCTCTTTGACGATGTAGGATGGTGATGAAAGATCATATTCCCAGCGGCGGCCAAATCAACGCTGGCGGATCGTCAAGAGCATGATCTTGAAATGTTGGAGAACGCTCGCCAGGAGATCGCATCGCTGACAGAGGAGAAGAAGCTCTTCATCATGGGGCTGAACAACACCCTAGCCAATCTCAGGGTATGTAATAAAAAACAACTTGTTTACTGTACAGTCAAACGCACGTCAGAGGTAACACATGCACTCATTAATAAAACTTGTAATATCCACCGAATGTTGTGTTGTGTTCGCTCTTAGCGATAAGACCGCCCATTGTGAAACCCTTTGTAAAATTTCTTTTTTACTGTACAGTCAAACGCACGTCAGAGGTAACACATGCACTCATTAATAAAACTTGTAATATCCACCGAATGTTGTGTTGTGTTCGCTCTTGGCGATAAGACCGCCCATTGTGACACCCTTTGTAAAATTTCTATTTTTCTGTGTCTGTTATTTATAAGGCGTACTTACATAATAAAGAGTATTCTATTCTAATATAATACCTATTTATCTCCTCAGTGGCGCTATGACAAAATCAGGAACAGAGTGGTTAAATGGGAGCTAGCTCTGAACCGACTGAAGGAGACGGCAGCGCGGCGCCACGTCGAGCTCTGCCACGTCCGCTCCGCCATATGGAGCCTCTACGCTAAAATCTGCAAGCAAAAGGGTAAAACTATCGAAATAACGAATCCATTCATTGGTTATGTGTACATGGGCGTGCCCAACTTTTTGCCAGTCTTACCAAGGGGTATCGTGTCACCTAACAACTAGATTGTGGAGGTCAGAGAGGCAACCACGCAAACTACTGGCATTCTGTTGCATCCGGTTAGAGACTGGAAGCCGACCCCAACGTTAGTTGGTAAAAGGTTAGATTAACCCAAGGGGCTGGCAAATCAAAAATTTTGTAGTAATCTCGTGGACATCAAACTCAAACTCAAACTCAAATCATTTATTTCAATTAAACCCTTTCAGGCACTTTTGAATTGTCAAAATTAAATTGTCGGTCAGTTAGTCAGAAAATTGAAGCTAGTTGCCCATTCCAAATCCATCCGCCTTAAGGTGCTAGTAAAATGATTATTAAATTACTACTAGAATCTTCTGGCGCTTCAATGACATCGACAGAGGGGCGTTGTTGGTAAATATTTGTGAAATGGTTCATCGAAAAACAAAATGTCGGCGTTAGTTCTGATTTTTGCTACATGCCAAAAGATTCTTGTAGGTAGTCTGCTGTACTTTCGTAGTACAGACCGATTCAAACTTTATGGCGGCTCGGAACATGAGGCGAGTCGCTGTAGTAACCTAGTACCTAACTAATTCACCTGTCATCGGGGTTGAGGGGTGGGGTCACAGAACAGATAAAAGAGGTTAGAACGGCCTTGTGGGCGGGGCAGGCGCGCCGCCACGTTGATCAGACGCTCACAGTCAACAGAAATTTGAATCACCGCTCAACAATCGCGCTCTTGTTGTGACAGCGTTCGAAACTCCGCGGAAAAAAAATATTATGCCGTCTTGCGCTATCATAACGTGTTGGAAAAGAAGTCAGGAGTGTAATGTGGCCCGAGGAGGGATTTCTTATCACCGGTAAGTCCAAAAACCTTAAAATACGAGTGATATTTGTAATTATTGCAAAAGTATTATGTAGTTTGTAGACAAAAACGATAAAATCGCATTCAGATGCAAAATTATACATTGCTTGCAATACATGGGTACGATCTTGTACGACGTGAGCGGTCGCGCAATGTATTGCGTTCACTGCGAACGCCGCGTGTGTCGAGCCAAAGCATCTATTCAAGGAAATCTATGCGCATCGATAGTGTTGTACCAAATTGTAAACAATGTCGATATTAAGTATGTGTATTATACGAATGATTATTTTCAGTAATGTTACAATTAATACAACTTCGTTTTTATTAACACTAATTTTATTATTGTATAATGTGGATTACTATTATTTAGCCCATATCTTTGTACGCTTGAATGACGTTAATCCCGGACACAGAGCCTATAAGGCCAATTCTTGTAATTAAAAATGTTCAAAATCTAGTCGCAGTTTCATTTCAGCGACAAAAAAATTACAACAACTGGTCAGAAATGTAGGGAAATTAAAGGTGTTTTTGACAGATTGAGACAGATCAGACTGTGAACATTCTTAAAATAAGGAGAATTGCCCCTCTTAATTAATCCTCATCCAAATAAATACGTTACTCATCACAAGTATTTAATTTTGAACAAAATTGTCCTTGATTGGATTTTAGATTTCAATGAATATCTTAGGAGATATCATGGTTTTAAAATAACTCCGCAAGGCGGCCGGTCATTAGCTTCCTATAGTAATGTACTAAGTGATAATCGTAAGTAATACTCTTAAAGTAATGGAATATATGTACTTATTATTTTAGTAGGCTTTTGCCTCAAATTAACGCGGGTGAAACCGGCGGGCACAGCTATTATTCATAAATTAACATGATACAGTTAATAAATACATTTTTCACAGAGTAATTCACAATACATTAATTAGATTTTATTATGTTAATTCGACTTAGCATTCGATATGGCCGTGAAATTTAAAATTTCGTTTTAGTTTTTTTGCATATTGTAGCTTTGTTTTACGTTATTCAAAAATTCAAAATGCTATTTTTCTTTCTTTCTATTATTATGACGTAAAACAGAGCTGCAACGCGGCAGTATCGGATGTTCCCCCTTAAATTGACTTTGATTTAATTTTATTTATATGTAATTAGGATGTCCACATTATTCGTACCGTACCCGCAACTAAAACAATTGCAAAACTTTAATTAACAAAATTACAGTAATTTTATCGATATGATTAATCGACCTTTTGGTCGCCGTAACTATTTGCTTTTACACGTGTGTGAGTGTACGTCCAGAGCAGTATTTGCGTTAGTGTGAGAACCAATAGCAAACACGCGATCTAAGTGCATGTGGTTTATTTGTGTGCGTAATTCGCGTACGTATTGATGTCTTGCTTGTAGTGGAGAGACAGGAGTAGGAGACAGGCGGCGACACGCGTTTTAATACAAATCAGGAACATTTCCTTTCTAACCTATTTTATCTGTTCTGTGGGTGGGGTACTGCGCAACGAGTAGCGCACTTCAGAGCCGCACTCAAGTTTCAATCGGATTGTATTCCTGCATAACTATTTGTAGAGGTATGCTGCTATGATTATTTTTATCCAGTGTAACCTACCGATGGTAAACTTGTTATTTTACAAAGGTCTCGTGATCGACGTGGCGGTCGGCGATTTCGAACAGCAACTGGTGGTCATCATGAGAGCGTTGCTCGAACTGCGCAGGATTTACAGGCTCGCTCAGAGGAGGTCCAAGGAAAAGTGAGACAAACAGATATTTCTTATCGTTCTAGCTTTTATTCACTGAATGATGGCGGCTGTGACAGCTGTTTGCTATCGGGGGCACAATCGTTCGATACACTTCCGTGCCGAATTGAACATCAATCAATGTTACCAACGAAGTCCTCCTAAGGCGGTTCACAAATCCAAAACCCGAAAATTTTGTCAGTTTAGACTAAATCAAATAGATGACCGCTATTCTTCGGATAGCTTTTTGCTGTGCATGCCTGGATGGGTATGCTGTCCTCTTCAGTAGACCGTAAATCGGTAAGCAATCATTTCTTAATCAGTAGGCTTCAAAATCGGTAAGCAATCATTTCATAATCAGTATATAATGTTCCCACTACTGGGACACATGCCACTTTTCTGTAAGAGGGCACTCCCTCTCACAGAAAGGAGGCCTATGTACCAGGCCAGTGGGCCTTAATCCACCACGCGGGCCCAGTGCGAGTTGGTAGATGTCACATGTCTTCGATTTTTTTGGTTCTAGGACATGCCGGTTTCCTCACGATCTTTTCCCTTACTGTTTAGAGAGCAGTGGTGATGAAATAATTTACGCAAAGTAAAGCGCCCCTCTGGGTTCGAACCTACGACCTACAACTCGTAAGTCGCGGCTGTTACCACTGGGCCGCCACTGCTCTCAGCAATCGTTTAGATTGACCGAATTTATGTTTTAATTTTCAGAGGAGATGCAGAATCGAAACAATCTGAAGGAAAGGAAATCTGAGTTTTGCTGAAGCTCTGTAGGTAAGTATTTTACTTACACCTAATCTCTGAGATGCCAATGTTTTGTCTTTTATCATCAAAATTTTATTCATTTTTTATTAAACAACTACCTACTGTGAAAATATGTTTGTAATTTGTTTATCTATTAATAAATGTTTTAAAGGATTCCGCTTATTTTTTTTAACCCCATAAGCACACTTGATATGCATTTATATAGCTAAGCTACTTTATAATCGCTATATTGAACGGAAATACGAACCAATCAATCAGATAGGGAGCTAACCTAACAATTTGATGAAAATAGAGTGTATGTATCTTTTTAAATAACATAACATCACGGCCTATTAACATGCTCAGATGTGGCGCTTGCGCACACTAGACCAACAAAATAGTCCATATATTTATTAAAAAAAAAAGACAATAAATACGTTTTTTTGCGGTAAAAAATGGGAAGTTGGGGAAAAATGTGCTCATCATAATGCTACGACCCTATGCGAGACAGCCCAACAGCGCTGGTTTTCAGCGACGGCGTCAGCGTCGGCGTCGCGTCGACGTGTTGATGTCAACCGGTGCAGGATACGATAAAATCAAATTAACAAAATAAGAAATAAAATAAATACACAATACCTAGCTCTAAATGTTTATATAAGGAAATGGCTACATACATACATAGATAGTAGGTACAGACGCGAGCACATCAAGCTATCTGAAACTGTCAAATTTTCCCAATCAACCTTGAACATAATGCTTTAGCGATCAAATTGAAAATCTATTAAAGTTTGACAGATGGTAGTAGCTTGATGTGCTGGCGCCTGTAATTACCCAGTTATTAATACTTATAATTTATTATCATTACAGTACAATTAAGAACTAAGAACTTGCAAACTTAGTTAAACTTAATGGCAATTAGCTTTTCTAAGTAATTGGAGCTCTTTCCGATAGCAATTAAGTACTTTACAGAATTTAAATTAGCGTAAGTTTGAAACTGCTTGTTAAACTTTATAAACTGTTTTGTGACCCTTTCATACGTGACGAAAGAGTTAAATAAATGAAGGGATATATTTTACTGATTGACTAAAAACTTATTGATGTTCTAATGAACGACACTTTTAAAAAAAATAATTCGATGGGCAAAAATCGTCACTCACTGGACGCCTGAGGGAGGACATCGCCGTCGAGGTGAACGGCGAAGGTGGTGCGAGGTAACATTTGCAGGGGCAACATGGCCGAGATCGTACAGACAGCACATCAAGCTACTACAATCTGTCAAATTTCTTTAATAGATTTGCAACTTTATCGCTATAGCATTAAGGTTCAAGGTTGATTGGGAAAATTTGACAGTTTCGAGTAACTTGACCTGCTGGCGTCTGTACAAGAGGGAGGTTTGGAAGAAAAAAGGGGAGGTTTTTGCCCAGTAGTGAGACACAAGGTAGGCTAAAAAAAACACATCTAAAAACTTTTTGAGCTTCTAATGAATTACACTTTTAAAAATAATTGTAAGGAAGCTAGGGTATCCCGACCAAACGGGTTAGGTTAGGTTGGAAGCATGGCCAACCATGCGTCAAGAATTGGTCGCAGTAACTAACCTAGGGCACCCCGATTAAATGACTTAGGTTAAGTTAGAACTGTGACCAACCGCGCATCATCCTAGTTGGCCGCAGTTACTTGGCTACTTAATAAGCAGGTAGGTACTTTAGGACCCCAAAATAAGAATTAATTGAGGGTCACAAAAAGAGGCGCAATCAATTATGTTACGAGTGTTCAATAATATCTATCAGCAGGAGCGCAGAGTTTGAGTTATTAGATGTTCGAAACACATACCCAATGGCGCCGATTCCCTTGTTCACAAACTAAACTAAATTTAAGTTCAGTGCATCTTTTTCTTTCTATTTCAGTAAGAAAAGGACAGAAGATAAATATTAGTTTAGTCCTGTCAAATTTAGATAAGTACTCCATAGCAAGTTTAGACGTGATTAAAAACATGGCTACTAAAAATACGTCAATTTACGTCAGGCGTTGACTAATTTAATATTTATCTTCCGTCCTTTTCTTATTGAAATACAAAGAAAAGTATGCACTGAACTTAAATTTAGTTTAGTTTGTGAACAAGGGAATCGGCGCCAATGTTAGTTGTAAGTAGGTAAGATGAGACATGCTTGTGTTGGATGAGTAATTTTTCATTGTTGTTAAGGATAGAAGATGATTAGATAAGTTGTTTATCTACGTTATCTAACATACACAATTATAGGTATTATGAGAACAAACAGGAAAATTACCTAATTTTATTATAGGTAGGTTTTCAATTCAAGACAGAAGTTTCGAAGCAGTTAATTTGGCTGTTTTAAAAACTGTCCTTTGAATATTTCCGTAGATTTGATTCCCGCATGATTCGTTGGTTGTTGTGCATCTGACTTCAACGCGTAGGTATAAAGGAATCAGGCATCTAATAAAGACCACAACAAAGACATTTTTTAGGTACAGTGTTCTTACTACGACATCCAATCCAGCGTGTTTATGTATCAGGCTCTTTAAATCCTACGAACGCATATAAGCTCCCACTTCACAAGGTTAAAATACTCAGTTCCCATTACCTTCAGAAGGGTATCTATCATCTATAATGTTGTCAACAGAACCCAAAACCACTTTAAATTCAGAAAAATCTGAGCGCTATATTCAATATATCGAAAGACCATTGAAGATCTGTGCCTGCTGGGATCTGTTCCCCAATACTACCAACGAATGGAGAATAATCATCAACGATTTGTATTTAGGCCTTGTGCTATTCGTTCTTACACATTTACCCGTGGTTTTGACGGTGCATTTGTACACAGAGTGGCAGGACATCATGTCAAGTTTAGCGACTATTGCTGATTCACTCCCTCTTATAGTGTCCCTAATAATTGTCGCGTACTATGCCATATATCGCAAAGATTTGTACAAGTTACTGGAGTATATGGATAAGAACTTCAAACATCATTCGGCGAGGGGGCTTACGAATATGACGATGGATCAGAGCTACATGAAGGCTCGAAGTTTTGCAAGGTTCTATACGGCTTGCACTATCTTTAGTGTCACTATGTATACAACGATGCCTGTTGTTGTTCACTGTAAGTGATAGATAAGACCGTTGTAATATTGTAGGGTAAATGTCCAAAAGTGCCGATGGGCGAAGAACCGAATGGCCGTTGGGGCAGATGAGCCCTCAACTGGAGACTGCGAATTGGGTTCTGTTGTGGGACGCTCCGTAGTACCCGGAAGATGGAGCACCGGGTATTATGGCCCTCCATCTGGGAGTGGCCTATATCCAGCAATGGACTACGATAGGTGGAAATTTTAATTTTAATTTTTAATTATTGAAATTACGAAAGTTTAATTATGATTTTTTTAAGGTGGATCAATGAGAGGTTTATTTATGAACTTTGCTTAAAGTTAAAAAGTAATGATAAGCGACTGTTTAACCATAGGTACATTTTTGACGTTTAAACGTCTCGTAATAATTTGCAACGTTTATAAATAAACCCTTATAAATCCGGATGTTTTTAGTGTGGACAAAAGAGCCAATCCAGGGTTGGATCTACATGGACGTGACTCGATCTCCTTTCTACGAGTTTGTGTTCTTGCTTTCATGTGTAGCGCAGTTGTACGTTGGACTTGCCTTGGGACAGTTTGGTAAGTCGATCATTTAATATTTTCGTGCTGTTAATGATCCATAGCTACTTCACACTCCTGAGAGCAGTAGTAGGTACTGTCGCCAAAATCTATATCTGACCACCGTAAGGACTATTCAGCTGTGGTCATCATGTGCACGGGATTCTGTTTTCAAAATGGTCAGATATAGGTTTTGGCGATAGTACACGGTTTGAAGTAGCCGTTGGAGAGTTGTCACGAAGAAATGACGTGATGGTCGGTCTTTTCGTGCTATTGAGAAATAAAGATAAAATGCTTATTACATAACATCACGCTGCCCCTCAAGGCTCCCCAAAGGGTTCGGCAGATTTCACCAGTTATGTTTTACAACTAGAAATTCTCATTAAAGATTCTGCTGCTATAATTGAAGCATGTAAACGGGGGCGAGCCTATTGCCAAAAACCAGGCACACATTCAGACACCGGGCCGCTACTGGAAAAGCTCAATAACACTTTGCTCGACCTGAGAATGGGACCCAGGACCTTACCCTACAGGACCCAGGAATATTAGTCCTGTGATAATAGGTGCCTTTGATACCGATCTTTTATATTACCTGTACATTGTACAGACGGCAGCACATCAAGCTACTACAATCTGTCAAATTTTGTTAATAGATTTTCAACTTTATCGCTATTGTATTGAGGTTCAAGGTTGATTGGGAAAATTTGACAGTTTCGGGTAGCTTGACTTGCTGGCGTCTGTACAACTATTACTGTGTAGACCTTGCAGCGCATAGTGATACATTTTTTTTAATAACCTCATATACCACAGCATTATACCTAGGTATATTTCGCAAATAAATGATTTTGAATATCTACAGGAGTATTCTTCGCTTCAAACTCGATCTTGATCTGCGGGCAGCTGGACCTGTTATGTTGCAGCCTCCGCAACGCGCGTTACACCGCGTTGCTGCATCACGGCGTGAAACACGCGGCGTTGGTAGCAACGTACGCGAACATACAGAATGACGAGGAACACAACTATATCTACAGTGTTTCGGAAATGAAGGAGTCGAAGTATCATTATGATAAGAAAGTGGTATGGAAGCTTGGATTTTATTATTGCGTCAAGAGATTAAAAATGAATTTAGTCCAAAGTTTATCGTGATTCGTGTCTATTTGTTTTAGAACAACAATTTTGTGGGTGTGAAGACTCAGTTTGGTACGTACTTATGAAAGCACGTTAAGCGGTTGGTCCTGCGCCTGATTTCTCTGCGGTCGTGTCGGATTACCGTCCGGCGAACCTATTGCTATTTTAAGACGTTTTTAATTTAACAAAAACTTTTTAAAAAAAACTTGTTATCCATACCCGGCATTTTTGATTCCCACAGACATATACAGTTCCGAATACGACGATGCAACCATGGTTGCACTTCGCGACTGCGCCGCTCTCTGCCAAGTGGTGTACCAATACAAGGTTACATTTGAAAAGTTCGTGTCACCTCTTCTGGCGCTTAGAGTGGTACAAGTCACTCTTTATCTGTGCACACTGCTGTATGCTGCTACATTGGTAAGACTAACAGGTTAAGGAAACAGACCCCCTAGCTCGCGAAATTCAATTTTTTTGCGATTTGACGCTCAAAATGGTTGATCAAAATATGATTTGAGACTGTAACAACTATATGTATTTACAGAATTATAATCAGTACAACCGGGTGAGGCCAGCGCGCGCAAGCGTATGAAAAGTTTTGTGTATTCCCCTTAATAATAACCGAGGGCTTACCATACTCTCAAACCTGCTGAACTTCTTGGTAGTCTGCAGGATTACCATCAACTGGGCAGCCTCACTGTAATTTTCCAATGGGCTCGCTGTCGAAATAATAGAGTTTACAATACGGTGAAATGTATCCTTCCATCCGATGATCGCAGTCATAAGGACTGCGCCAATAAATTCAGCTGCTAGAACTCCGAGCGGAATTCGCGCAGCTGAATTTAGGGCCATATTTTTTAACTTTTTGCCATCGATAGGTACGCTGAGGGCTGATTTTTCAATCGACCGATAATTTTTATTCGTGGATTAAAATTGACGTCTGACAGTTTTTGTATCGAAGAACTGTCAAAAATTCAAAATTATTCCTCCGATAAAGTTATCAGATGATTGAAAAATCAGCCCTCAGAAGAATAAGGTGAATATTTATTTTTCCGTGATCTCACTTGAGAAGATTCATTTAAAAAAATAAGTAAATAATCCACTCCTCTCTGATGAATCTCTGCATAATACAAATTAAAACCACTTGGGGTTTTTCAACGGCCCACATTAGTTTCTTTTTTTTGTTCAACAGAACTTCGACATGATGACTGTGGAGTATTTGGCAGCAGTGGCCTTGGACATTTTCGTATACTGCTATTATGGAAACCAAATCATTTTGCAGGTAAGAACCTACTGGTCAAGCTTCAGTACGACATCCTGTGCCACCGCAGGTATTTCAACGATTTGAGCCTTAAGTCCAGTAAGGTTGTCTTCCAAAGCTACTAAATGATTGAGTGTTTTGTGTTTTGTTGTGTTTGAATGTTTTTGTTTCCTCTCAGGGACGAGATGGTAGAAATATGTACTGCTTGTGGTACACATGTGTACCAGCTCGAACTAATTAATGATCTTAATTGCAAATGAATTGTGGGCTTTGCGTAACGAAAATTAGTATGATTTTAAAATTGAAAATGCTCTTTTCGCACAGCATAATTATTTACTTTTACGACTTTATTCATACATATGGGTGCTAGTAATTGTGATTGCAAGGCAATGAATTGAACTAAAATGGGAGTTGTATTTACGATTAAAAATTCGTTCGAATTTACGTTACGTTTACGTCCCGCTTTATGGGTCTGAAGCTTTTTTAATTTTACCAAGAATTTCTCCTAATACGTAAGGCGGACCGCGTATCGACGGCAGCTTACCACAGCATGTGGCAAACGATGGGTGTCCGTCCACGAAGAGTTTTGCTGAACATACTACTGGCTAACAGACGACCAGTCATCGTGAAGGCTGGCCGGTTTCTGCCCATTGATCTGCATACTTTTGTTGTTGTACGTATTTATTGTATAGCAACACTGGTAAATTGTTGCCATGTTTTGTAATATTTATTCTACCAAAAATTGGTAATGCTAAGTTTGTAAGTGTAACTGGCTAAACTGATTTTGTTTATATTTCAGATTATAAAGACTTCGTTCTCTTATTATACGCTGCTTGTAAACGTTAATGAAAAGTAGAACCATATTACATGGTTGTTCTGAATGCACTTCAGTAGAAAAATATTATTGTAGTATTCTGATAAGTGTAGATTGTAAATGGACACCTTAAATAAAACATTAACATTTTTAGAAGTATTTTATTTAAGAAATTAATATACAATTCTTTTCATACATAGATCAATGATTCAATTTGATCGGCAGTCAGCCGCGGGTATCAGTCTAACACATTCAATAGCAATTAAATAAAAGTAAATCTTCAGTTATTTCTAACCCTTTACTCTTATGCGACCTTTTTATTTTTCCGTATGGTAACTATCGGTGGAGTTTGGCAACACTGGTGAAATTAACCGTTGATTTCACGATTCGAATATCAAGTTGTCTCAACAATTTCATGTTACAGTAAACACGTCAATTAGAGAAATTCTAATTTCATTTCCAGCGTAGTCTTGAGACAAAATGGCCGCTGATGGGCGGCTACTTTGTCTGACGGTTAAAGTCATCGGTTGGTATTCTAAACATATGTAAGCGACCAGGTCATTCGCGCGAAGCACAGTGCGAACTACGATCGCATAAGGAGTAGGGCGACAAAGCAATGCTACACATAGTCCTATTGACCGACCTGAGGGGACGGTGTAACGTTTACATCTAAATACGCCCACATATTGACCACTTGGCTCCTACTTAAATGCTTATCAACCGGTTCCAATTATACAACGGATCGTTTTACTTTACTTACCAATACATTTTGTATTTAACTGCTATGAAACTCGTAGGTACATTTTAACCAAACGGTAAGGAATTGGGTACAAATAATTCCTCGTTTCTATAGCAATGTAGTCACTACAACTAGATAAATGCATGGTAAGGAAGTTCTTTCACGTACTAGTTACAGGGATAAAAACAGTTGCTACTTGAAAATGAATTTATTGCTTAAAAGTCTAAACTTACTAAAAAAAACTGTTTTAAATCTAGATCATTCCTTAAAACTATATGTGTGTATTTCTTGTGAGGGAATGTAGGTACGTATTGCCATCTATTAGGGGCATACGTAAGTACATAGTTGTATCAGAGTTCTAGCATCGTACGTGGCTAATTTCAACCAAAGGGTCCAATACTGTGGGCGTTTTGTTCATTATATTATCAACAAACTACGGCTTCGTTACGATATTTATGCTTACTACTTATTATACTTCCATATTTCCATCATTAATTCTGTCATTAAATTTGACTGCGACCCAACTTCGACATGAATCATATCGCGTCACCCTGCGGTCAATGATGAAATAATCTCAATAAAAACATAACCCTCTGCTGGCGCGCAGTCGGATAAAAAAGGGGGTACGACAAAAATGTCGAGAGAGCAGGAGGGGGAGTCGAAGTTGCAGCCGCGGGCGTAACCTTACATTAATTGTTGAATATTGAATACGACACAAGCATTCTGGGGGCAATCATACATACATACACGCATTTGCACAGACATTATCATTACGCGCATACGAGTGCATCCGTCCACATGTGAATCGCCCACGGGAAGCCCCAGAGCCGAATGCTAGACCGCAATTTTGTTTATGAATAAAAAAAAATTACGACATTAGTTATTTGCTACAAATCATGAAAACTCGTTTAATGATTAAAAAATTAACAGGGAACTTTATTAGCTACAGTTGACCGAAAAGTGACTGGCTGGTATTGCCGTAAATCAAAATATGACCATTAAATTCGACTGCAAACTTTTTGAGAGCAAGAATTATCTTACATCAACCCGTCACACAAATGGCCTTCAGATGATATTTAGAGCGGATATCACCAATGAACTGAACGCACCTAAACCGCTGTCAGTGTTATCGTTGTGGTGGAATATTGACAGCACACTAGACAGCTTTAAAATGCAGTTTAGATTTGCTAATCGTGTTCATTGGTGAAATTACTTGGTCACTTTTTTATTTACAGCAATGTTCTAACAGTGTTAGTCCTAACGCACTCGTCCGAGGGACAATTGTCCAGCAATTGATCAATAGTAAACGTGCGTTACCGACTTACATTAAGATAAATATGTGCTAAAAGAGAGAAGCGAGATTTTGGAAGGAAGGAACAACAGGAAGACGACTTCCTTACAGTCATTTTATATTTAAAATCTAGCGTTTTACTAGAGTTAGTAATATTTTGTTACTTTTAGCAAAGTAAACTATCAATTTTATAAATCTCAGTTCGCTCTCTTTGTAACATTTTTACATAATCTGTGAACAATTTGAGAGAGCTTTAAAAATACTTGACAGCCACAAGATTTCATAGACAGTAAAAAAATGTACAAAATGTGTTCTATTTTATAAAATAGAAGAGCGAAAAGGAACAATATGACATATCTGTTTTGCTTATTAGCCATTTCAGTAGACAAATAATGAATATCTGAAAGCTAGGCTGAAATAATTTGACTGTTTACCTAACACGAGACTAAGATGGCCATCGACCGACCATTTTACTCAAAAAGAACTGGACAAGCAAAGCCATTTGACACAGTGACTTATCATTATTTAAAATTACACTTTTGTTACATCGCAGTGAGTAAATAAGCCCTCTCACTACAAAACTACGCCTTATAAATATGATACAAAACTTATTTATAATCCATTGCGCGATTTTCAACTGTAGGTACACAAACATGTCAAAATGCGCAATGGAAGGTAAGATTAGCAAACTGTCGTATTATAAAGTCCCTTATCGCTGTCTAAGACACCAATATTTGTAAGTTAGGTAATAAGTAGGTACGTGGGAGTCCATGCGTGTCGGCGACGGGGCGACGCAGGCGCAGGATGGGACGATTAACTGGCGATCGGGAACAAACACAAAATAAGACGTGAGATGATGACATACATTGCAATTTGATACATGAATCTTGCATTCTTATTACAACTTTTAATGATACAAGTTCATTGAGACAGTGAGAACAGTTCTTAAAATATTTTAAAAGATACTGCTATTGGCGATAAACAGTTATGAAATAAAAAATAATACAAACAATGATAATGATATTAGATATAGGACAGACAAACACTGGATTGGCGGCGCGAGTGCTTACAAAGTCCTACCGTGACAAGACGTGTCACATCATTCCCTTTTTACAAAATCTGCGACACATCTTTTGGGGGATGTTACACTATCTTCTTTCCTATATGTAATAGCAGAGATATAATTACATATAGGGTGGCAACTGTTACCATGGATTCAATACATGATTCAAAAAACCTCCCGTGTTGTAAAAAATCGTCGGTTATTAAAAAAAAATTTGCTGTGCCATACATTTTAACCTAGGTATTACACTTTTCTATGTAATTTTTATAATTTTTTTATGATAACCGACAAAAAATTACTACGCTAGGGGGGTCTTATCACATGCGATATTCATGATTACAGTTTGCGCGTCGAGGTCTCTCCCTCAACTTATACCGAAGCTCACAATTAATTATTTATATCTTTATCTTCATTGTTAAAGACCTAATATCATAGATCTCTATGATTATAAAATATTATGATATTAGACCTACTAGTGTCTCCCTGTATGCACTATCTTAAAAAAATATTTTAAAAGTTCACCGTATCTAATCCAGAGGTGGTGAATCAGGCCAAGTGTTTTGAAGTTCCTACTAACACAACACCTACGCCTCGCGCCGCCTTAAGAAATCATGCACTTCATATGACCTTTAAAACGTCATACTGCAAATGCTGGTTTTATTGTAACTTAATTTTAAATTATTATACTCTGCACACAATTCTCACCAAAGCCAAAGATTTAAATCATTAGTTTTACCCTCACCGTGCTTAGGTCGCGTTATTCAAATGTCATTATCAACGAAAGGGAAAAGTGACCATCTTTTGACGCCGTCGGGCGAATCGGACGATTCAAATCTTTGCACCAAAACAGTTATTTTTATCAACAAGTTTCAATACTTTTAAAACTCTAATGGCAGATGGACTTTCATGTATGTCAAAACATTTTAATGTATCATAATTCCAAGTTAGGCGTTTTTCGTAGATTATTAGTTTTGTGCGAGTATGCAACCCAGTGAATGTTACCAGTGCAAAAAAAAAATGTTGTTTGTTAATTTATGGCAAGATGCATTTCAAACGTCACACATCGTTTGGTACCTTTTGTGTAGCGGCTTCATATAATGTCTCTGCGGTTATAAAATACACAATTTTATTTTTTTTAGTAACACATTTATTGATAGGTGGGTAAGGGTTACCCACCTATCACCTTCACAAATGGCGCAATCTGAACTAATATTATAAAGAGGTAAAATTGTTTGTTTGTACCGTTTGTAATCTCTGAAAGTGCTGAATCGATTACAGAAATTTATTCACTGATAGAAATTTCTACACTACTGTTGAATGTCATAGGACATGTTTTATAGTACAGTTGACATCCAAGCGGGCGGATGTCGCGGACAAGCTAGTGGAATATAAAAGAACGCTTTCACATAGTAAAGGGCCCATTTTAATTTTAATAACGGGTTAATGTATCAGTTTGAGACATGGCCACGAAAAAAAGTGACTGCCAACTGATGAAACTATCTACAGATTACTGTACTATAATCTATTTTGTAAGCAAAAATACTTTGTACTTTTTCAATTCACCATGATGTTAAGGAAAAAAGTCTCAACTCATCGTTAGGAACAATTATATCCGCATTCCCTCATACTTTAAAGATTCTAGATCACTAAGAAACTTGTTTCCGCCACCGTCGGAACTGCTATAGATGTGTGCGTATTGTATGTCTTCGTATGTGGATTTGAGTATGTGAGTTCTGAGACTGTATTGCCATATGACAAAATCCGCTCTTTAAAAAACCCATGAATTTAAAACTACGATTGTGTCTAGGGTATGTCAATTCCTAAGGTATTATTTACGAAATTCAAACTACCGAATTAAATGGGGAATGCTTTATTTTTTACATGTCACTTAAATAGTACACTTACATTGTTAAAGCCCCAGCTGTTCGCATTACATGACTTAAATAACTATAATTCGCATACAATTTCACATTATTATAACCAATTCAATTCATACTCAATATAACTAAATTTGGCATAGTCTGGCAATATAGCAATGATAAGAACTCATTTTATCCTTCCGATTTTGGCAAATAATTTTATGCTCTGGCAACACTGAGCGGTAAACCAGTCAATTTGGCAATACTGAAGTAATGTGGTGTAAGAAAAATTTATATTAAAAGTGAAGCACGTTATTTAAAATTACTTTGTGCTCATCACTATTTTTATTTGACGAGTAGTATTTGACTCATCACCTCTATATAAAAGGGGTCGCCCCAGTTGGCAAACAACGAACTATTCATGCAATCAAATATAACGTTGAACTGCATCAAGTGTCTATCGACACGACAAACACGATATGGTTTCGACATAAAAAACCCACTGAACGAAATTCAATTACGGAGATTAGTAACATTACTGGTCAGTCGTAAAGTCGTTCGCGAGTTACGACCCCTCCCGATATGACGTATCCATTATCATGCACTATTACCAAACTCACACCCATCTTTTCCCTATAATTTCCATCGTATTATCTCTACACTGAGTAGTAAGTATGTCGTGATCAAACGGGAAACACCCATTGGCGTAGACAGTGTTTAGTAAAGTAATAGAAAAGTCACTAAATAATAACAATAATGAGACAAGGATACACTTATTAGAGCCAGTAGTAAGAGTAAGAATCTAGAAATGTACCGTGTACCGTGTTGAGCAATAAACATTTGAATTTTTAAACGACACAGATTTCTCTATCTCCTTCGCGTATGCAAACTTTTTGTCTGACCCCAACAACTGGGGCCCAACAAAACGGCTGTCACGGTACGATTTATTCGGTATGTATTACCCGACTAAATTAAATAGATTAAGTTAGTAGTTAGATTTAGTCTTTGCAAGTGTCAAAGACTATTGCTATCTCATAAGGTGTACGCCAACAGCTAATATATAAAATAATATCTATGCCCATTGGAGGATCGGAGGTGTCGCGTCATAACGCTGACTTCTGATTGGTCCATGAGCACAGCATTCTTACTACTCCGTGTACGTGTACAATGTTAGTGGAACAGTTGTGTATGTGTGTGTGGACTCACTTCTTTTTGTTCTTGGGCTGCGCGCGTGGCGGCGTGTTGGGTCGGCCCATGTTGAGGCCGGAATAGAGCTTGCGCTTGTCGGCAGGCTTTAGGATCTGGAACGAGCACATAAGTGTCTCGTCCACTGACATGAGGGCTCCTGGAATTGGACAAATCAAGTTTAGATATGTATTTGAAGTTATTAAAGTATTTTTATTAGTTTTGCGTTTGTGAGTACTTTTTTTTCTCTTGAGGAATTGCATCATGGTCAGCCTCCGTCTAGATAACTAAGGCCCAAGATTATATCGGACAGCTAGACAGAAACACGCGGTGGCAGCTTTCAGTAACTACATGTCTTTTATGAAGACTTGGGAAGACAAGTCACCAATCAGCACTGCTGTGTTTACGGGTGACAGTGCAATAACAGGTACTATCGCCAAAGCCTATATCTGACCATTTTGAAAACAAAACCCCGTGCACTGACCACAGCTGAAGTAAAACAAAAGAGGATCCTTTTTAGGTCGACTAATAATATGAGCTGCAAGCGGGAATAGTCCTTACGGTGCTCAGATATAGATTTTGGCGATAGTACAGGAGACATTTCAGCTTTGGATCTCAGATGGCAACGCATGTGGGAAGCCTATGGCAATGCAGATGTACACAGGCCGCTGCCTATGCCTGACCTCGCCATCAGGTGTGCTGTCGGTATCTTTCCCATAATTTGTTCATTTTACGTACTGACCTGCGTTATCA
The DNA here is from genome assembly GCA_951799955.1 of Apamea anceps. Lineage (NCBI taxonomy): Eukaryota > Metazoa > Arthropoda > Insecta > Lepidoptera > Noctuidae > Apamea > Apamea anceps. The sequence continues at coordinate 3,004,164 of OX637520.1, read as the reverse complement.
AACTCGCCGCAGTAGTTGGGCGCGGAGAAGAGCGTGACGAGCTGCCGCTTGGCAAAGAACTCGTAGCCGTCCTCCACGACCTGGTGGGCGCGGCAGATCAGGTCGAACTCGTGCTTCGACAGGAACTTGCCTACCACCTGTAAATTGAAACAAAGTGTTGAGAAAACGAGTCTTGTGATTTATTATTATGAATATGGTCTTGGTGTGACCATTAAAATGTACCCTGCCCTAAAACAATTGAAAAACTTTTAACTTTTATTTGTTAAATACGAGGTTTTTGTCTACTTTATATTAATTTTACTTCTAGTTTTTATGATGTTTCTGTTCAATGGCTTTTTTCGTTCAATGATATGTCCCTAATTTGTGTATACATTAGCAGTAATATACCTCACAATAACTGTATTTGGACAGTTATTGGGGGTTTTTGCAGTACGGAAGCATGTTCTTAGAAGCGTCTGTTCAGAAGTCTACAGCTATGACCATTGCGTTGATGATACCGTAGTCATAACTCGCACCATTAAACGCCATCTACAAACCTGCAGACGCGAATTTCCTAATCTACGTGAGTGCCATCACGACATTTAACAATATACTTTTTCTTATGTGAGGCCCGTGGCTAAATAATAACAGCCACACAGGTCGATCGGTCAGGTTAAGCTACGCTTGCCGCGGTTGGTCTGTGGATGGGTGACCATCTTTACATACCGAGACCCCTCCGTGCCTCGGAAAGCACGTTAAGCCGTTGGTCCCGGCTGTCAGTCGTGGATCTTTGACAGTCATTACGGGTAGTCAGAAGCCCGTAAGTCTGACAACCAGTCTTACCAAGGGGTATCGTATTACCCAGTAACTGGGTTGTGGAGGTCAGACAGGCAGTCGCTCCATGTAAAATACTGGTATTCAGCTGCATCCGGTTAGACTGGAAGCCGACCCCAACATAGTTGGGAAAAGGCTAGGCAGATGGTCTCAGAATCCTAAAGTGCCTGCCTACCCCAGGTATTGGTACAGCATAGACCAGTGCTGCACAATCTAACACAAACAGGGTAATCAGTGACAGACTGTGATAGTGCGTAGAGGTCAGTCATGCGGACGCGTTGTACGAAGCAGTGCACGCGCAATAACAATGTACCACGAGATCACCTTTTGAGCTTGTTTATCTAAGATAGCGTTTATTTATTTATTTTTATTGTATGGTGGATGATAGAATAGATTACTCTTTATTATGTTAACCATATATAAATAAAATTTTAAAAAGGGCGGTCTGAAACCAAAGAACTCGATCATTGAAACCAAAGAACATCTCATCATCTGCCTAGCCATTTCCCTACTATGTTGGGGCGGTTCCAGTCTGACCGGATGCAGCTGTGTACCAGTATTTTACATAGAGCGACTGCCTGTCCGGTTTCCATAATCCAGATTCCCAGGGGGCCTACTCCGAAGCGCAAAGTGCGAATGTTCGGATCGGACCGACACATGGCCGAACTGAATATTATTGAAAAATGCGAAAAAAGTTCGGATCGGCTCAGTTGGGTCGGGACCATAATCAATATTCGAATGAGTGTAGGAGTGTAGGATCGGAACCGACCGAACCAAATAGTAACTTCGTAGCAGGAAAAGGCCGAACATTCAGCCGATACTACTTCGGAGTAGACCCCCTGTATCTATGACAGTCAAGATATTATTGGCAATGTCTGTAGATGCATACATCATCATCATTTCAACCGAAAGGCGTCCACTGCTGGACGTAGGCCTCCCCACAGGCCGACCGGCATTGCATTTAGTATTCTCTATCTTTGACTTGCACATCATAAAACAAGTATACAAATAAGGAAGACAATGCTGTAAAATTAGAAGGAGCTAAAACTAAAAACAGATGTGGACGACACTTAATATACGCGGTAAATGGTGCAGATATAAATTATATTTAAGTTCAACATGTAATTTACTTTGACAGCTTTTAATGTCTTCCTCACTTGTGGCTCATGCTAATATAAACAGCAATATATTTAGTACAGTCGGCGCTCAAAATAATCTGCACCGATATGAATAATAGCAAAACAAAGAGTATGAGTTTGAAAAACCCCACGGTTAAGATCTGCACCATTTACAGCGTGGCCTTACTAAAGCTAAGGCAGAACAGTGGTGGCTCACTGATTACAACGGCCCCGACTTACGAGATGTAGGTCATAGGTTAGAAGACAGACAGGCGCTTTACTTTGTGTAAATAATTTTATCACCACTGCTCTCAAAACAGGAAAGGAAAACATCATGTGAGAAAACCGGCATGTCCTCACCACCAACCCGCACGGGTACGCGTGGTAGATTACGGCCCACTCCTCACAAAGAGGAGGCCTGTGTCCCAGCATTGGGAACATTATAGACTGATTATGCTTTCTAAAGCATACACAGACAAGAAGTAATGATATTAAGTCCGTTTCCCCAAAAGATTGGGCAGAGGCTGGCTGGGGTTGGGGGTTATAAAATATGACTACATTATTTCCTTTTCCAACTTAAATACAACTTTCTAAAACCTTACTTCCTTGCCAAACATAAACACTTAGATTAGTGAGTCGGTTCAAGCTATTCTAATTTGGCAAACAGAATACCTACTGCAGCATCTCGCACCGCAGCAATATAATGCAGCTTTCGTTTGGCACGTGGAAGACTATGTGAGGCACGGAATAAGCTTCAACGCTGAAATATTCGCTTGTCGTGCTCGAGAACTATTTCGAGATTTTGTTTCCTAACTTAAAGCCTACCGCAACAAATTCGTGGTATACCTTTAGCTAGGTCAAAGAAGAGGCCATTATTTTAAACATGTCCTCGTGATATACATATATTTATCTAGGAATTGCTCTCTTAACGTAGTCTACCTCGTGTATAAAGTACAAGACCACTTTTGCTACTCTACATACATAAGTCCATCACACCAAATATTAGAGTCAAGATGTTTCCCGCGTTCTTTATACTCCTGGGACCGTAGCTACACAGAAAACATACAGCAGGAGTAACAGTTTGCTTTGTAGCTAACGATAAAGATCCGTAAAAAAATCGTGTCTATATTTGAATGAAGAATTTGAGATAATTTTCAAGTTATGGAACAACAAACTGAATAGAAATAAAAAAATAGTAGTAGTACTGAAATAGTTAAAATTCAAATTCCATTGCAACCAAAATCTTATTAGGACCTTTTTGTTATAAATGGTCACTCAAATATCAACTTACAATACATTTAACTAAGGGCTGATTTTTCAATCATCTGATAACTTTATTCGAGGAATAATTTTGAACTTTTGACAGTTATTTTATACAAAAACTGTCAAACGTCAATTTTGTTCCTTGAAGAAAAGTTATCTGGCGATGGAAATATTAGCCCTAAAGTAGATAACCGATTAAGTGGCTATGGAATGTAATTATCAGAGATTATGAATTTCTATCTTTTGAAAGAAGTTTCCTCACCTCAGTTCCGAATGTAAAGCTGACACCACGATCGTTCTCGCCCCATCCGGCGGTGTCCTTGTCTGGGTCAGACCACAGCAGGTCGCAGAGCAGGCCTTGGTCGGGCACGTCGGTCGGCCGCATGATCCGCCGGATCTGTTCCATCGCCTGCAGGTCTGGAGATAAGCCGCCGTGGCAGCAGAATATCTTCTCGTCAACTGGAACAAGAGAAAGGAAGGCTTAGTATTTGGAGTTACATAAAATCACGGCCTTTTCCCCCCGACGGGTTAGGCACAGGTGTACATTACGCTAGTTATGTTTAAGTTCCATGTAATAGGAAGCGACCCTATTGCCATCAAACAGGCAGAAATCTAATCTCCGTGCTGCTACTGAGAAAATGCAACATCTTTCCATTAAAGGGGCAGAAAGCATCCTTGATCTAATTAGGTGATGAGTGTCGGTATAGCGCAAGAAAGGTCCGCAGTCTCAACCGCCCGCTAACGTGGTCCTCCCATGTTGATAATCTTCAGTTTCTTCTCAGCCAGCAAGATATAAAGTTTTTTTTAAAAGAGAACATAATATTTTTGCACAGTTTCCAAGCAACAGTCGCGTCGCAAGTAAGGATCGATTGTGCTAATATTATGATTCATGAGATACGAACAGAGGGCGTTGACACCCGTCTTCGAAGGTACCAAGTAAATAAATAATATCTCGAGGGATACAGTTACC